>JARWLC010000008.1:100147440-100747440 GCA_033318265.1 Phyllotis vaccarum | reverse complement strand
GGCCTCCACTGTGTGTTCAGTTGAGTCTAGACTAAATAGAAACTTTCCCATCTCCCATAAATAAATAGGAACACCAAGTGTGGTGTAATGTGCCTTTAATTATAGCTCTCAGGAGGCAGATGCAGATGGGTTCATCTGAGTTTGTGATTAGCCTGGTCTGCATCTTAAGGCTCTGGGATGGCCAGGGCTACATGACCCTTTCTCAACAAATTAAAACTCTCTAAAATAAAGATAAATAGATGAGTAAGAGGGAGAAAGAATTACTCAAAACAATAACAGCCATCAAGCTTTCAGGGGAAAATTAATCTACATTGTACTACAATATAAAAATTAGAAAAACTTGTGTGTCTGAAGATAATAGAAGACAGTAAAGTCAATTAAAAAGTCAAGAAAATATGACATAATGAGGATATCCAGACTGAATCAACGAAAGATAGAGATAGCAGATACCAATTATCTCAATAACTTTGAATCAACAGTAAACACAACTACTCAGTCACTCATTATGTATTCATTTCTGATCAAATGTCACTTTGGTGTGACTCTGTATAAGTTTATCATAAAGTCCAAGAGTAAGCGGCTCTATGAAAATAAACAAAGCATTATCATCTGCCCATGACGTCTCACATTTTCTTCAACCTCCTGCTTCCCCCAGTACTGTTCTAGCCTGGCTTCAGAGCTCATATCTCAGTGTCCTAATATTCGTGTGCTCATCCTAACAATTACAGTGTGAAGCCCGAATGTTGATAACAAAGGGCTCTTAGAAAGAATCAAGAGGGTGCACTTTCTATCATGTGGGAATATAACAAGAAGACAGTATCTAAGAACTAGAAAAATAGGTCCCCTTTTGTGACTGCCAGAACTATAAAAATTAAAGTCTATAGATTATAAGCTATTTAGTCTATATTTACTTATAGCAGTCTGACAACCTGAGATAGACTTTCACTTTGTTTTTAAGATTGAAGCTTGAACAAGTCACATGTTTCTTATAAAGTGTTTCAAAGTGAAATGTGGGCTTGCCAGTCAGATATGCACACTGCTCTGGGTGCTATCACAGCTCACTCTTCCTCACAGCTGATATGTATGTGTCAGCTCATTTCTTGCTATTATAAATAATTCATTAGTTATTATATTTGATTCCCAGCCTTCCCTAAAGATTGGAAGTCACAGGCATGTCCTTGCATTGTGGTTCCAGTTGCTATTGAATGTTGATTTTAGGTGCCAAGGATATGCTTCAGGAAGTTATTCAGAGTTTATTAATTAGCTGCCTTTCATTAGGCCATACTGCAGGAAAGATAGGCAACAGCTTATTAACTTGTGGATGATCTGATTTGCCACACATTATATACAACAAAACCAAACAAAATTGAAAACAGGTCTGAAACCTCTGCTGTACTAATTAATTCTCGTAATTACTAATCAACTCTAATATTAATGAATTAACATATGCAGTAAGCATAATGACTGTGGGGTCATGATATAATGTTTATATGTTTAATTTTTCATTTGTAGAGTATAGTTCTGGAACAAATGTTTGCTGCAATCTTGTCTAATACAGTTTTGTAAGAATTGCATAGCTAATGCACTGGATGACATGGGATACAACTTACACACTGTGGTATTTCTAAATACTAAGGGACAAAAAATACAAACAGAAAAAAAAATAGATTTTGAAACTTATGTGCCTGGAAATCATTGTATGTTTTACTTTATTGGATATATTTACAGAGATGAATTTACTGTTCATCTTTGAATCAAATATAAGGCTACAAATAATCACGCAAAATGTGAAAGGCAAGTTCCTTTTTGCTATCTCAAATTCTCAAAATAGATTTCAGCCAACCAAGTACACGAGAAGTACCTACAGAGCTAGTTAAAATGAAGATCATTAGAGTATTATAACTGACATTTTGGAATTTATGATTATTGACCATTTGAAATGACATTTATGCAAAACTGGGCTTTAGAACTCCAAATTAGTGTTCCCACTTTTGCCATTTTATCCTACAAGCTACATTTGCTCCCTTCAGCTGAAAGAACATTGGGATTTACTTTGCTTAATTTCTTGCTTTGTCCTAAACACCAACATAAGGCCCAGCATCAGACATATGAAATGTATTTATACAATAATTTACTGAACAGATTGAAAAAAAGTGAGTAAAAAAGTAGATGTTAAAATAATCATTTCAATTATAAAATTCTAAAATATAAAACCATAATCTTCATGAACACTCAAAGAGTATAATGAAAGCAATTTATTGAACCCATTAAATGAAGTTAGCAGTTCAATGAAAAAGAACAGAATATAAGAAAGACATTAAAATATGAAATATGGAATGAGGGGAGAAAAATGTTATTAACTTTGATACAAAACTGACAGTTTTCCTTCAGAGAAAGAAAAAATATGTTTTATATTATCATTTCTACATGACAGAAGTTTGTTAGTTAACACATTTCTTTGTGGTGTTAATATTTTAATCAAATGACAAATAGAAATTCAAACGAAGGCATATTCTTCCAGGGATGCCAACATTGCTTAGGTGGGCCCACACTTATTTGATTTCTATGATTTAAGCAATTCTTCTTTACTTAATTTTATATCATAAGCAAAGAGCATGATATGTAAATATTGTGAGTTATATATGAAAATGAACCAATTACCATAAAGCAGAATATTTATATAGTAATTGTTATCATTTTAGTAGCAACTAGGGGTAAGGAGCCATTGAGATGGCTAAGTGGAAGATGGGACTTGCCTAGAGGATTGTTGGTCTAAATTCAAACTCTAAAATCTACATAATAGAAGGAAAGAGTGGCCTCTGACCTCCATAGGTATGCTCTGGCATATATGTATGTACATACACGAACTTAGACACATACAAACATACATCCACATACAATAAAAGAAAAAATATAATATTTTTAATGATAAAGGAATCTAAGTGTAGAAACTATTATAGTGTAGAAGCGATGGGGACAGGGTATAGAATGTGCTAGCATGTGTTAGAAAATGGATCAATAACCCTAGGAGTTCCTAATATTCTCCTAAAAATAATTCTACCCCAAAGACTATTGCACAAGGAGTGCAGCAATACAGCTGCGTAACTAATAGATATCAAATTCTGGATTCATCACTCGTGCACTGTAGTACACAGCCAGTTCACACTTCCGGAGAAAGACGGTTGTGATAGTGCGTGCATGCCCCGTCAGCTGAGTTTGAGAGTAACTGAAGTAAAGTAAAAGGCTCAGTTTGGTAAATTCATCAGCTTGGATTTTTCTATTTCTGTAATTATTCAGAAAATCAAACGCAATATTAGGAAGTATGGTTGTTGGATGATGGCATAGTCTCAACTAAGTCAACAGCACATTCAGAGGAGAAAACCTTGAAACAAGGGACAAAAAAGCCAGGTTCCTCCTAATTTATTAGGATATGATAGTCTGTAATTGGGTGAACAGTTATTTCCTTGAACAGATATGCCAAGTTAAAAAATATCCATAAACCAAACAACAGCAAAAACACTACCACAAGCAGGACACTGTGAGACAGTTCTAAAATATCTATAAGGGAATTGAGTTTGAGATCAAATGAAGACAGCCCACAGAATTCCTTCATAACACAGTTAATGTTTCTTCCCATTATTGCAAATTAGATTTCTTGTTTGTACACAATTCTCTCTCTACAAAGTGATGATATAATATATATCTATTGCATACAATAGTAGTATACTGTAGTATGAGGTTTCTGGCCTTGACTTTTGGGCCTAGCCTCAAGGTTCAGGCCCAAAGACCCGCAGACCCGCAGAGACAGAGACACACAGATGCATACAATAGTTTTAGGCTGATCGGCATCAGGCCCAGGCATATCATTTGCTAGCTCCCTACTCTTCATCTAACCCATGACTCTTATCCTGTTCAGCCATGGGGCTCGGTACCTTTTCCTAGAGCAGGATAGTTGTCCTCTGCTTCCTCCGGCTTCTCTCCAGCATTCTTCTCTGTGCTTCCTGTTCTCAAGAGTTTTCTTAGTCTGGTAGCCCCGCCCACACTTCCTGCCTGCCTTTGTCTAATCAGCACTTTTAATTAAACCAGTGGGTGGGACAATTATTTACAATGAAGCAACACAATCCCCCTATAGTATACTTATTTATTTACATAAATGATTGATAGTGGGCAAGAAAAGCATTGATGTCTTGCCAGATTTTTATAGTCATTTGTTCTAAATATTAAACATTGGACTTCCTAGATTTTTTAAGAACAAACAGACCAAAGGCTTTATCTTGTGATCTCATTGATTCTAGTATGCTTCCACACATATAAGAGAATGCTAATAATTAGCAATATATACCGAAACTATATGTACTAATAAAATATACATATTGATTATATGCTTACACACATATACACACATACATATACTTTTGAACCCCTCTCATCTTCTCCTTAGCAGTCAAAGATTTGCCAAGTAATTAGAAATGCATAGCAGTTAAAGCACCATCGAGGATGGGAGATGGTGGCTCAAACCTTCAGTCCTAGCACTCAGGAAGCAGAGGCAGCTAGATCTCTGTGAATTTGAGGCCGACATGGTCTACAGAGTGAACCGAGAACAGGCTCCAAAGCTACACAAATAAACCCTGTCTCTAAAACAAACAAACAAAAGTACCATGGGTTAAAGGTCTACCGACCAAGTCACGGTCCTCTCCACTTTTTATACCAACACTACCAATAACAAAACTGTCAGTCCTGGAATGAGTTCCACGTGCTTTGCAGGTTGTTCCTGACTTTTTTCCCTGCCCTTGAGCTGCCTTTGACACATGACTTGTAGTATCTATTTTTTCAACCAAGTATTCTTACAGGAAAATCTGTCATAGACTCTATTGCTTGGGAAGCGATGTAGGAGGCTGCTGATTAAGCACTCATTGAGATATTTTTCTCCAAAGGAAATTCCAATCTGTAAAATTATGGATTGTGTATTTCCTTTGTGATATAAATTCTTCTACATTAGAGCAGTACAACGCTTCTGGTATGATGTAAGGAGAAGCAGAGCTGTGCTAACGCTTCCCTCTTCTTCCCTTATCCAAAGGAACATCAGGCAAGTTTCTCACTCTTATATAAATTCAGACACTAAGGACAAAAGAAGAGGAAGAAAGACATTAACCTTTGAAAATACCAAATATGTTTCATCCCGTGTAAATATTACTCTTTTTGTTCAGCATTCACAGAAGACACTCAAATTTATGCATTATAAGATGAAGAAACTGAGTTGTCATATGGCAAGTTCTCAGATCTCATCTGGGAGAAGACACAGCAGGGGCATGGATATGGCTTAATGGCAGGTGGACAGAAGGCTTTATTCTTCCTTCAGGGCCATGCTTATTATAAATAAAACACCCATTTTAATATATTTAATAACTCAGAACTAGTTAAATATAATTTTTTGTGCATGCTTGTTTGTTTGTTTGTTTGTGTGTGTGTGTGTGTGTGTGTGTGTGTGTGTGTGTGTGTGTACATGCAGGTCTGACAACTGGAGAAAAATTGGAAAAGAAATAAAGAGGAAGAAGGTGAAGAGATGATGGAATGAGAGGTTTTTAGTGCTTTTAGAAGGAAAGAGCAATTTATAAATATAAATGGAAAGAAACAAAAATGATATTTTCTCTAGAACAAATATCTCCTCATAGGACTTTGCTTTAATTCTATTTGTCTTGCAATTTCACCTGAAATACTTCAAAATGAGAATGAGAAGTTTAAAGGTAGACTTTGAGAATTTGTTTTACTAAGAAATATTACGGAAAGATGCCTAAATTCAGAAGGGATATTTATTTAAATACTCTGTTGTTAAAATATAAAAGCAGACCAGTGATAATTCTGAAGGGCATATATTTATGAAGCATAAACTGTTTGATAAAATACATCCTGCCCCGATGAGAGAAGGGGCAGCCTTCAAAACAGTAAAAGACTGCTTTTGTTCTTGGTTTAGCAGTCTCAATGGGCTTATATTCAAGTTTGCGTGACTTATTCATTTGAGTTCCTCAAACAATCACAGTATAATCGACAATATCTTGTAAATGCTAAGTAGTTTAAACATCTTAACAATTAGTTTCTGTTTGTGTCTGTGTGTGCCTGCATGTGAGTGTACACACATGTACAGATTGTGTGTTTATCTGATAGTGTGTGTGTACATGTGCATGCAGGTATGTATTCTGTGTATGTATGTGGAGGCCAGAGATAAACATTGTTTCTCTTGCATTGGTTATTTTATATTAAATTTAAAGATTTATTTTACACATCAAACACACTTTCCCCACCCTCCTTTCTTCCTTTTTCTTCCTTTCATCTCCTTTCTACCCCACTCCCATCCATCCCTCAGAAAGTGTAGGACCACCCATGAAAGTCAACAAAGCTTGGCATATCAAGTTGAGTCAGAACCAAACTCTTCTCCTTTGCATCATGGCTGAGCAAGGCATCCCACCATAAAGAATGGGTTCCAAAAATCCAACTCATGTGCCATGTACAGATTCTGACCCTGCTGGACCACACAAATAGACCATGTTATGACAGCCACATGAAGAGTGCCTAGTTCAGTCTCATGCAATCTCCCTAGTGCTTGATTTAGTCTGTGAGCTCCCAGGAGCTTGGGTCAACTGTCTCTGTGGGATTTTCCACCATGATCTTGACCTACCTTGCTAATATAATCTCTTCTTCTTCTCTTCAACGGGGCAACCTGAGTTCAGCCTATTAGTTAGCTGTGCATCTCTACATCTGTTTCCATCACTTACTGGGTGAAGGTTCTATGATGACAATTAGGGTAGTAACCAATCTGAATACAGGAGAAAGCCAGTTAAGATACCCTCTCCACAACTTCTAGGCATCTGAACTGACATTATTCTTGTAGATTCTTGGGAATTTTCCCTAACCCTATAATGGCCCATGATACCAAGATATCTCTCTGTTCTCCCTTTCAGTGGTCTCTCCCTCAACTAAAACACTCTGAGTCCACATATTTCCATCCTGTATTCCTTCTCATCTATTCTTCTTCCCAGGACAATCCATGTGTCCCTTTTAGGGCCCTCCTTGTTAGCTAGCTTTTCTGGGGCTGTGGTTTATAGCCAGGTTATCCTTTTCTTTGCAACTAATAGCCCCTTATGAGTGAGTACATACCATGTTTTTCTTTTTGGGTGTAGGTTACCTCACTCAAAATGATTTTTTTTCTAGTTCCACCCATTTGTGTTTTGTTTGTTTTATTTGTTTTTTTTCCGTCTTTTAAATTTAAATAGACTGTTTCCCCACATCTACCACTGCTCCATCTCCCTTCTCTCCTCCCAGTCTCTCCCAGTCCTTCCTCAGCCTCACCCCATCCCATCCCTCCATCCATTCCTCAAGGAGGGCAAGGAATCCCAAAGTGAATAAGTTCAGCCTGGCATATCCAGTTGAGTTAAATCTAAGTATCAAGGCTGTGTTAAGTGTTCCTCTGTAGGGAATAGGCTCTGAGATGTCCATTCATGTACCAGAAATATACTCTGACCCTACTGCAAAAGGCTCCAAAAACTGCCCATGCTGTTTGACTGTTGTCTACCTTTGGAGGGTTTAGTTCCGTTTCATGAAGTTTCCTCAGCAATTTTTTCAGAGAAAGTGAGCTCCCAATAGCTCAATCAGCAGTCTCTGTGGGTCTCCTCCTCATGATTCTGATACTTTTGTTCATATTCTCTCCCCTCCCCCCCAGTTGGACTGGGAGCTCAACCAGGTGCTTAGCTATAGATCTCTGCTTCAGCCTCTGTCCATTGCTAAATGAAGGTTCTATAACGACAATTATGGTGGTAACTCATTTGATTATAAAGGAAGTCCTGCTTAGACACCCTCTTCACTATTGCTTGGAGTCCTGGCCAGAGACATTTTAAGGGTTCTTGTAGGCTTCCTTAGCACCAGGTTTCTTTCTAATCCCACAATGGCTCCCTTTCTGTTTTTCCTCTCACTCAACTAGTTCTAGCCATGATCTAATACTTTTTATCACTTATTAATTCTTTATTGTATAAGTGTATCATATTTTCTTTATCCCTTCTTCCATTGAGGGACATCAAGGTTGTTTCCAGATTGCTATGGGATTATGTTATTACTTAATATCTATGTCTCCTATGAGTTTAATAATACACTTATTGGCCAGAAGGCAGACAGGAAGTATGGGTAGGGCTGCAGATTAAAATTCTGGGAAGAGGAAGAAGAGAGCAGAGATAACAGCAAAAGAAAGAGGAAGTGGTATGAAAATGTTGCTCCTAGAAAAGGTACCAAGCCATGTGGCTAAATATAAATAGAAATATAGGATAACTTAAAGTATGAATTATCAATAATAATCTTGAGCCATAAACCAGACAGCAGGTAATCAATATAAGCCTTTATGTGTTTCTTTGGAACTAAGCTGCTGAGTACCAGACCATATCTTGGTGCTGGGCCCAGCCAGAAACTTCCAACTACAAATGGAGTTCCAATGTGAGGCATGTTCTATATAGACTTGATAAAGTTTATAAAAATATTCTAAAAGGGATCCAAAACTACCTTTTAAGTTGTGTCTTTCAAGTGGGCCATGGCACAGAGATCCTGTGGCTTGTGCGCTTGAGCTGTACATGTTGGGTACCCCTCAGTTGCACAGAAGCCTCGAGCAAAGTAGGAGTTGCATATGACAAATTTAAGGTTTCTCTTATTACTGACATAAAAAGGAACAGAGTCAAAGATGGCTTCTTTGTAGCAGCATTTTTACTCAGGAGGGCTCTGTTTGTTGTTGGCTAGCAGAGACAACTAGCTTCCTAATTCAACCTTACTGGCAAAAACTGCAAGGCTTTTTTAATGGGCCCTGCTGCCAAACACTTAAATGAGGTTCATGAACAGCAGACAGTGTTGCTCTACTTGGCTGCAGTGTGGACCTAAAATTCTCCAGAGTTGGGGTGGTAAACTCATTTCTTGCCAGTACTTCTGCCATGAAGCTAAGCTCTCATATACCAAGAGCTGGGTGGAGTTGGATGGAGCAAGCCACCATAGCCTAGCCTTTAATCCTAGCCATGGCTTAACAGATTAAAGGTGTGATCAGAAACAGACTATATATAATAACAACAGATTCAAAGAGAAAAAAAAGAACATTTATATAGTTCACAGTGTGTTTAAAAATATATGTAGGCTTGGGGAATAAAAGAGCAAAGAAAAAGGATAAAGTCTTTAAAAAAGAAATAATGATTTATATAAATATACACACATAAAAATAAGAAATACACAGAGATCTGGAAACTGTATGTTATGTTGTCCTTGAAATGTATGTTTAAAGGGGTTGGTGACAAATTATCATTGGTTAAGATAAAGGAAAATCTACTGATAGTTTCAGATACTTCATATTGGTAATATGCATCTTTTTATTCTTGTTTTAAATATTGTATCCATACAATATTCTCTAGACTACCAAAGGAAATCACAAGAAAAAACTATGGTAGAAGTTTTTGTGTTTTCTGAAAAATGAGAGAGAAGGCAGAATACTAGAATAATAAAAAGGAAAGGAAAATAAAAGAAAAATTATCTGAAGTAAAGATGTCTGAAGAATTAGAGAGACATACTGAAGATGTGTAGAACATTGTAGAGGCCACAGATGAAATGGACTGTTTGCCATGGCTTCTCAAACATGAAGATACTAAATTTAAAAAGACTGTAAAATAAGTTAAAAGTTTATCCATATTGGGATAATTCTGTATTTCTTCATTTTAAAAATAGCTGATGATCTTTCATTATAAAATGTTTATGATATATGTAAGGTTATATGAACATGTATGTAATATAGATTTAACTCAATGTGTGATTGGAAGTTAGCTTTAACTTGGTATATGCATGTACATATATATACACACACACACACACACACATATATATATATATATTATGTAACTTTTTTCAACTCTGTGAATGTGTGAATGAAACTATTTAGAAAACATGTCAAAGTTAAAGAGTATATTACATTACTTAGGTCCAATGAGCTCTCTATTTATTGCATCTCCATCTAGACAGAGAAAGCAACAAATCCCAAGCATTTTGGTTTGAAAACGATGCTTGTTTAATAAGAAGTTATAACTATAACCTTTCTCTGACAGCTCAACTTTGGAATTTCAGAGTCAACCAGATGATAATCATTTTAAAGACAAAGGTTTTGGAACAGCATTGGGGCTCTTGAGTTCCAACACATTCAGGGTTAAAACTGTTTTTACAGGGGTAACCTAGGATAATTTGAATGTCAGATATTTGCATTGAAATTTATAACAATGACAAACCTGTAGTTGTGAAGTAGCAATGATTTTTTTTAAAAATGGGGATTCATTTTCAAATATAGGGAGCTATATTTAAAAAGGTTAAAACACTGGAAAAGTTGAAAACCAGTGGCTTAGAAAATGTCTCTCTGATAGACCCAGCACCCATCAAACCAGTAGGTCAGTGACATCCCAGCCATCCCAGGCAGAGATCCAAGTCTCCTAGACCTTGGCCTTGGGACACAACACTTGGAACACCACCCCCACTAATCTCCATCCTAAATCTAAGACAGCAGGAAAAATCCCTGCAGGCTAGAAGCCACAGTAAAATCCAGTTCACTGGAAAACCCCAGATAAATAACCCATCCTCATTCCCAACCCATACACCACCAGGTGGCAACCTCAGAAGCAACCTGAAACCCACAAATCCCGGACCCACACCAGACCAAGAGACTATGACTAAGAGAGTTCCTCAGTTTCAATTGAATCAAGAGTAGCTACCTGAGACCCTAAGTCTGGATTAAAAGTGGCCACCTGAGACTCACTGTGTCAGCATTCGCTAGATTAAGAGGGGTCACTGTGACGCAGAATACACTACATCAAAGTAGACCAAGAACCCAGATGGCAATAAGAATGGCTTCTTGAGCCAGAGGTAGATAGAACAGATTACAGCAAAATCAGCTCCCTGAGATACAGAAAAGTCCTGCAGTGATCTGTGAAAGCAAATGCCAGTGCAAGAATACATGTAACACCATAAAGAACAATGTGGCACCACCACACTGGTGATTCTACAACAGGAACTGAGCAAGGCAATGCAGAAGAGGAGGGAAAACACGACCTCAAAAACAACTTTATTAAGATAATAGAAGTCCTTTAAAAAGGTGTAAAAATTCCCTTAAAGAAACTGAAGAAAAGACAAAAAATGGAAGAGATCAACAAATCCCCGGAAGAAAATAAGGAAAACCCAAAGCACCAAGAAAAACAATCAAACAAATAAAGAAAACATTTCAAGGTTTAAAACTTAAAATAGAAGCAATAAAGAAGACACAAACTAAGGCAATGCTGAAAACAGAGAATCTGCAAAAATGAACCAGAACTCAGAATGCAAGAGATGAAAGAGAGAATTTTGGAGTGGAAGATTCAATAATGGAAATAAGTATGTCATGTCAAAGAAAACACTCAAATCAAAAAATTCATAACACAAAACATCCAGAAAATATGGGACACCAGGAAAAGACCAGACCTAAGAATAATAGAAACGTCAGATGGAGAAAAATGCCAGCTCAAAGGCACAGAAAATATATTCAACAAGATCAGGAAAGAAACATTGCCAACCTAAGAAGGAAATGCCTACAGAGATACAAGAAGTTTACAGAACACCTAATAGAGTAGACCCCCCCCCAAAGTCTGCTCACCACATGATAATCAAGCCACTAAACCTACAGAATAAAGAATACTAAGAACTGCAGAATAAAATGCCAAGTTACCTATAAATGCAGACCCATCAGAATAATACAAGATTACTCAGTGAAAACAATGAAAGCCAGAAGGTCCTGGTCAGATATTATAGAGACACTAAAAGACAAGAGTTGTCAGCTCAGACTATCATACCTAGCAAGATTATTAATCACCATAGGTGGAATAAACAAGATATTTCATGACAAAACCAGATTTAAGCAATACCTATCCACAAATCCGGCTCTACAGAAAGTACCAGAGGGAGAACTCCACCATAAAAATGCTAGATAGACACATGAAACCACAATAATTGATAATCCCAAAGAATAAAGGACCAAATAAGGGAAACACATACACAATACCACCAAAATATAACAGAAAATAGCAATCACTGGTCATTAATATTCCTTAATATCAATGGGCTCAATTCACCTATAAAAAAAACACATACTAACATGATGGATACAAAAATAGAATTCATCCTTCTGCTGCCACAAGAAACACACCTCACCTACAAAGACAGACACTGGCTTAGAGTAAAGGGTTGGGAAAATACTTTCCAATCAAATGGACCTAAGAAAAAGCTGGTGTAGCCATCTTAATATCTAATAAAATAGACTTATCTAAAATCAATCAAAAATGACTAGGATGGACATTGCTTATTCACCTCAGGAAAAATCCACCAAGATGAAGTCTCAATTCTGAAAACTTATGGTCCCAACACAAGGGCACCTACATATGTAAAAGAAACACAATTAAAATTTAAATCTCATATTAAACCCCACACAATAATAGTGGGAGACTTCTGCACTCTATTCTCAGCAATGTGTAGGTCTACCAGACAGAACTCAACAGAGAAATAAGGGATCTAATAGATGTTATGACCCAAATGGACTTAATAAATTTATACAAAACTTTCCACCCAAACATAAAGGAATATACCTTCTTCTCAGAACTCCGTGGGACTTTCGCTAAAACTGACGATAAACATTGTCATGAAGAAATTATCCATAGATACTGAAAATGGAAATAATTCCTTGTATTCTATCAAACCACCATGGTTTAATGTAAGCATTCAACAACAACAACAACAAAAAAAATCACAGAAATCCTACAAATTCATGGAAACTGAACATCTCTCAATTGAGCCATCTCTGAGTCAAGGAATAAGTAAATAAAGAATTCCTAGAATTCAACGAAAATGAATCCACAACATACCCAAACTTATGGGACACAATGAAAGCAGTGCTAAGAGAAAAATTCATAGCACTAGATGTCTATAGGAAAAACCTAGAGAAATCGCACACAAAAGTCCTAACAGCACAACTGAAAGCTCTAGAACTATTAGAAACAAACACAGATAGAAGGAGTAGACAGCAGGAAATAATCAAACTTAGGTCTAAAATCAATACAATTAAAACAAAGAGAACAGTACAAAGAATCAGTGAATCAAAGATTTGGTTCTTTGAGAAAATCAGCAAGATAGATAAATCCTATTCAAAGTATGTAAAAGGCAGAGAGAGAATATCCAAATTAAGAATCAGAAATGAAAAGGGAGCCATAACAAATGACACCCAATTTATCCAGAGAATTATTAGGTAATACTTCGAAAACTTATACTCCACTAAATTGGAAAACGTAAAAAATGTACAGTTTTCAAGACAGGTATCATTTACCAAAATTAAATCAAGACCAGATAAATGACCTAATTATACCTTTAACCCCCAAGGAAATTGAAGCTGTTATTAGAATTTTCCCAAGCAAAAAAACCTCAAGTTTAGATGGTTTAAGCACAGAATTCAACCATTAAGAGAAGAACCAATACTCTTCAAACTGTTTTATACAATAGAAACCAAAGGAACATTGCCAAACTCTTTTTATTAGGTAACAGTCAACCTGATACCCAAGCAACTAAAAGATGCAAAAAAAAAAAAAAATAATAAAAAAAATCATCCACCATTCAAATAGGCTTCTTCCCAGAGATGCAGGGATGGTTCAACATACGAAAAACTGTCAATGTCATCCATCCTATAAAATAACCTGAAAGCAAAAAGCCACATGATCATCTCATTAGATGCTGAAAAACCTTTGACAAAATCCAAAGCCCCTTCATGATAAAAGTCCTGGAGAGATAAGGAATACAGGGAAAATACCTAAACATAATAAAGGCGGTATATAGCAAGCTGACAGCCAACATCAAACTAGAGAAAAACTTAAAGCAACCCTACTAAAATTAGGAACAAGACAATGCTGTCCTCTCTCCCCTTATCTATTCAATGTTGTTCTCAAAAGTTTAGCTTAAGCAATAAGAGAACAAAAAAAGATTAAAGGGATATAAATTGGAAAGGAAGAAGTCAAACTATCTCTATTTATAGATGACATGATTGTATACATAAGTGACCCCAAAATTCTACCTTGTACATCGGATACAGCAATGTAGCAGGACCCAAGATTAACAAAAAACAAAAACAAAAACAAAACAAAAAAACAAAAAAAAACCCCAAAAAACAATATCCCCCTATACAAAACTGATACAATGGCTGAAATGTAATCAAGGAAACATCACCCTTTATTATACTAGAAAATAGCATTAAATATCTTGTGGTAACTCTAACCAAAGAAGTGGCCCGACCTGTTTGACAGGAACTTTAATTCACTGAAGAAAGAAAGTGAAGAAGATATCAGAAAATGGAAAGTTCTCCCATGCTCCTGGATATCTAGGATTAACATCTCAAAAATGGCAATCTAACCAAGAGAAATCTACAGATTCAATGTAATTCCCATGAAAATTCCAACAGACCTTGAACGAACAATCATCAGCTTCATATGAAATAACAAGAGACCCAACACTGCCAAAATAATCTTGTTTAGTAATAGAACTTCATCAGGCATTACCATTCCTGACATTAATCTATTCTATAGAGCTACTGTAATAATTAATAATAATAATAATAATAATAATAATAATAATAATAAAGCTTGGTACTGGCATAAAAACAGACTTGTGGATCAATGAAATCTAATTGAAGATCGGATCTTAATTCACATACCTGTGAACACCTTATTTATGAAATGAGGGCAAACATGTACAATGGAAAAAGACAGCATCTTTAACAAATAGTGCTGGAATAACTGGATGGTAGTATGTAGAAGAATGCGAATAAATCCATATCTATCAGACTACACAAAGCTCAAACCCAAGTGGATCAAAGACCTCAACCTAAATCCAGCTACAATGAACATGATAGAAAAGAAAATGGGAAATACCCTTCAACTAATTGATATAGGCGACCACTTCCTAAAAATAACATAAGTAACACAGACACTAAGAGCAACAATCAGTAAGTGGGACCTCCTGAAACTGAGACACTTCTGTAAGAAAAAGGATACAGTTAATAGGACAAAATGACAGGCTACAGAATGGGAAAAGAGCCTCACCAACCCTACATCTGACAGAGGACTAATATCTAAAATATATAGAGATCTCAAGAAACTAGAGGTTCAAACCCCAAATAATCCAATTAAAAAATGGGATTATGAACTAAAAAGGTATTTTTCAACATAAGAATTTCAAATGGCTGAGAGACACTTAAAGAACTGCTCAACATATTTAGCTATAGAGAAATGCAAATCAAAACAACTTTGAGATACCATCTTATACCTGTCAGAATAGCTAAAATCAAATACACAGATGACAGCCTATGCTGGAGGGGTGTAGAGCAAGGGGAACACTCCTTCTTTGCTGGTGAGAGTTTAAACTTGTATAGCCAATTTGGAAAGCAGTATGGTAGTTTCTTAGTAAAATTAGGAATCTATCTCCACAATGGTAAAGCAATACTATTATTGTGTATATACCCAAAGGATGCACCTTTTTTCTTTCTTTCTTTCTTTTTTTACCCCAAGGACATTAATTCAACTATGTTCATAGCAGCATTATTTGTAATAGCAAGAACCTGGAAACAACCTAGATGTCCCTCAATTGAAGAATGGATTAACAAATTGTGATACATATACACAATGGAGTACTATTCAGCAGAAAAAATGACATCCTAAGATTTTCAGGCAAATTAATGGATTTGGAGAATATCATTCTCAGAGAGGTTACACAGGCCCAGAAAGACAGACATGGTATGTACTCCCTTATAGGTGGATTTTTGACATAAAGCAAAGAATATCCAGGCTGCAAAACCACAAATCGTGAACAGCTTAGTAACAGAAGAAACTTAAGAGAGAGATCCAGGAATCTTGCTGGGAGGGGGAAATAGAGAAGATCTCCTGAGTAAACTGGAATCATAATGGGGATTGAGCAAGGAGAGGTGGGAACAAATTATGAGAGGAGATGGTTGAGTGAGAGGGAAAACAGGGAGAGAGAAAAAAAGAAATGATATCTTGATAGAGGGAGCCATTGTTGGGTTGGAAAGAAACCCGGTGCTAAGGAAACCTCCAAGAACTCACAAGATGTCCTTGGCTAGATCTCCAAGCAATAGTAGAAAAAGTGTCAAAGCAGGACTTCTATATTCAAATGGATAACCAGCGGAATTTTGAGTATATAGGACCTTCATCCAGCAATGAATATAGGCAGAAGCAGAGATCTATAGCTAAGTGCCAGGTTCAGCTCGCAGTCCAGCTGAAAAAAAGAGAAAAGAAAGAGTATATGAGCAAAGGGATCAGGATCCTGAGGAGGAGACCCACAGAGATGGCTGACCCAAGCTACCATTGAGCTCAGTGACTCAGAGACAATGGCTGAAGAATTTCGTGGAAAGGAACTAAACCCTCCAAAGGCAGATGACTGTCAAATGCTATGGGTAATTTGTGAAGTTTCTTGCAGGAGGATCAGACTATGTTCCCAGTGCATGAACTGGCATCTTAGAGCCCATTCCCTACAGAGGAACACCTAACCCAGCCTTAATACTGGGATGAGGGACTCGGACCTATGTCAACTAGATATGCTAGAATAAACATATTTGTAGGTGATTATGTTGCTTCATGGTAAATAATTGTCCCACCCACTGGTTTGATAAAAAGCGCTGATTGGCCAAAGGCAGGCAGGAAGTGTGGGTGGGGCTACCAGATTAAGAAAAACTCTTGAGGACAGGAAGCACAGGGCAGAACGCCAGAGAGAAGCTGGAAGAAGCAGAGGACAATCATGTTGCTCTAAGAAAAGGTGCCGAGCCTCATGGCTGAACAAGATAAGAGACATGGGTTAGTTTAAAGGTAAAGAGCTAGCAAGTTATATGCCTGGGCCTGAGTCGATCAGCCTAAAACTATAGTAAGCCTCTGCGTGTCTCTGTGGGTCTGTGGGTCTGTGGGTCCTAAACCTTGAGGTTAGGCCCAAAAGTCCAGGCCAGAAACCTCCTACTACACATATTCACTTTGAAATTTTTTTGGCCCCTGTGGAAAATCGATGAGGAAATGGGTTGCCATGAGGCTGAGGGAAGACTGGGAGGGACTAGCAGGAGAGAAAGGATAGAGAACAATGGTAAATATAGAAAAAATCTTTTAAACTAAAAAATAAAATATCTCTCCCTCCCTATTTAAGGTTTATTTAGGCTTAAGAATGTATGTCTAGACTTCTTGTCTTATCTATCTTTGTTAAGCTGAAGTTATTTAGATAAACTGAGTCATATAAAAGTTTCTATTTTGATACTAGGATAAGTTTCAATTCATTATCATTATGTTTTAGGACTAAACCTGACAGAAATAAAATGTAAAGTCCTAGTCTAATAAAAACTGCTAACATATTAAAGGTTGTTCGGAAACACATGTACTCAGTCATCCCTAAATAATCAAAGTTCTTTAATTGTAGCCATGCTAAGTAATGATGTAATTAATTACAGAGATGAGTGTTATTTAGTCCAGTGTATATGCTTTCAGGGTTGAGCTTACAACAAGTAACTAGAAACAAAGTTTGTCTATTCAGATATGCCTGGGCAACCCTCATACTTCAAAGATCTGCAGAATGTGGCATTTAACATGTTTATTTAAAAGCTTATCATATCAAACAGACACTTCTAGATCCAACAGTAACTAAAGGTATCCAAATATTACAAGACATCAGGATGTGGGGTGTGTGTGTGTGTGTGTGTGTGTGTGCGTGTGTGTGTGTGTGTGTGTGTGTAGCTTTTAGCTTTATATTTAGCTTTTTCTAAAGCTACTATGTCTCTTCACAGATTGGTAATACTAGTATATCTAAAACTCTTATGTCCTTCTGTAATTTGTATAAGCTTCAAAGAGTCAACAAAGTCATAAAATATGAATTCACTTAACAAAGGTCAAAGGGACCACAGCTAAGTACTGTCTGAGTTTTCCCCACATATCTATTCAAAAGATGGCATTTTTCTCTCCCCTTGTCTTGGAACTACTGCCCTTCCCAGTAGCCGAAACTATGCACCTAAACTTTACAAATACAAACATAAATTTTAACTTCTGTTACTAGTTTTAACAGATTTTCACTTGGCTGGCTGCTCCAAAGGACTATGAGCTCTGGACTTGCTGAAAGCTGATTTGGATGAGTCCAGCCAATGTGATCTGTTTCCTGTCTCTACAGTTGGGTCAAATAACTACAAACACTCCATTTCCCAGCCTTTTACTAGCCTTTCAGCTCTATTGGGCCCTCAGAACAATGCCCCAGTGTCAGCTTGAAGTAGTTAACAGAGGAGAATATATTTTTCTGTGTTCTCTGCTTATAACAGGTTAAAATTTTCTGGCATAAGAGACAAAATGGCTACCTACAATGTCCTTTGACATACTAGGAAAATCAACAGTTGATCATCATTATGCTGAATCAAAGAGGAGTTATATGGCCTTAAAATTATTTAATATAAATCTAGTTATAATCATAATCAGAACTACAGGGCCTTAAGAATGGCAATAGATTCAAATATTAATTTAAAAGATTCACTGCTCTGGAAAACTGTTAGCTAACGGTTCTCAAGTCCTATTAATTTGAAACCCTGGATAGGCAAGACCCATGATTGATTGGGTCTTGTCATTGGTACTTGAGGAGTGAGGAACATGAGGCCCAGAGCAGCTTGCTAGTCAGACAGCAGGCCCTTGTTGGCACCTGGTAGTTCTAGAAAGGGCCCAGGAGTGGACACCATCCAGGAAGGAGCCAGCCCTAAGGGAAAATATCTGACACTCCAAACATTCCCTTCCTGAGAATAGAACATTTACAATAGAAGATGTATAGATAAATCTTAAGGACCACTGCTAACTATTGAAACATCCTTAGAATTCAAAGCAGGTGATGAATTTGTAACAGGCACCTCTATCCTGAGCTTGAACCAAATCTAGGACTGTAACCCTGAAGCTTTGAAGCTCCTAGAGTACCCCACACATTAAAAACCCTTGCCTTGTGCTACTCAGGGTCCTGCTCCACAACCACATGGGAATGATGGAGTGAGCCAAGCTAGCTTGTCAATAAAGAGACTCTTTGGGGGATTTTGAACTCTGGTCACATAAATTCAACTCACTGGGCAATTGACCATGCATAAGGACAGTTTTATCTGACAGTACATCTTAAAATGAATAGGACGCACATCACAATGAATTTCTCAATCTCAAATTTGTAAAGAGTTAAAATTGAGAAATTATCTAATTGTATCATTAAGGATGCCTAAGACTATGCAGGTACATGTTCATATTCTAAGCCATCATCAGTAAATCTAGATATGTCCTCTGCTACCATTTCATTATGTCATTTCCTTAGTATTTGTGATCTCAGTGTAGCACGGTGCTTGAATGCTTAGCTATATTATACAAATTTCACATTAGCCACATTTCTTTAGATTTGTAAAAGGAGAGTGGGTACCACCAAAAGCCATCAGCTAATGATGAAAAGGACTGCTCCCAAGCATGATGGCAGCTTGGATTGCTTTTGTGTCTGTTGCTGTCCTAGGACTGAGGTTTAGCATTTGCTGGAAAAGAAGGAAGAAAAGTGTCTCAAGCCTAGTTAACAGATTAAAACTGAGGTAGATGAAGGGAGAAAGGGTGAATAAGGAATGTGTCCAGGGAGGGAAGAGAATCGATTCATGGGGACATTCATGTGGATGAAGACAGTCAGCCTGGGGCAGTTCTTTGATTCCAGTTCAACTGCCCTGTGGGTTTTAAGTGATGCCTGCAGCTACTGTTTTGGGTTTGCCAAGAGCAGTGTCGATGAATCTGAGTTTTAGACTTATGATGGAAGCTACTTTCAAAGTACAAATTCTGACCTTTTCCCAGAAATCCCAATTCATTAGCAATGGGTTGGCGCCTGCGCAACTTTCCTTCAGCAACCTCACCTTATTGATTCTGTGTCTGAGGGTCAAGCACTGAAGGTAGCCAATTCCGAAACACAGAGAGGGCATACCTTGATTGCCCTTTCTTATCCTGATAATATATACTCCAGCTTTATAAAATATTAGCGATTTATTGTTGAGTTTGTTAAACTTAATGTTATAAAACTTTCTGTTGATACTATAGCAAATACTCAGATGTAAAACTAATGTTGTAAATTATAGTAGCTGGAAATAATTTCTGATTAAATTTTTTTTTCACCAGAAAGGTGATATTTGAGTTTAATTTTTGAGTGTATGGGATTATAATTTTCTAATTCTATCTTTTTTTTTATTTCATCAACAACTATGGAAACCTAAGCATACACCTTAAACCTTAGCTGGATGCTAAAAGTGCCTTGGGAATCATGCATCCCTGGGTTACTACCATCATTACATCCTTAAATCAGGAGAGCTGGGACCCTCATGCTTGGAGAGGTGTATTCTGTCAGCCTCTGGCTTCCTGTATCTGGTTCTGCTACCTAGGTATAGTACACTGAGACCTCTGAAGGCTTTAAAATCTACTTTGTGTCTCAGTTGCAAATGTCCACTGAGTGCTTAGCTGCCCTCTACTGCCATATGTCTTGTTAATTTCTTTTCATTTCAAATTTACAGTATGCCCTAACTTCACATTTCAATCTATTTCTTTATAATTTTTTCAGCTGATAACTCTGCTTCCAGACATGAAAGTCTGCAAACCGTATTAACATGAAAAGCATGAACAGCTAGCATTTACAGAACACTGTCCCCAAACTGGAATATTTTGGCATAAATGATAACTCTTTTTCCTTCATTGCTCCTAATATAACTATATTCACTTAATTAATTTTATTTATTTAGTGGTGTGTGTGTGTGTGTGTGTGTGTGTGTGTGTGTGTGTGAGAGAGAGAGAGAGAGAGAGAGAGAGAGAGAGAGAGAGAGAGAGAGAGAGAGAGAGAGAGTTCCCATTCTTGTCCATATGTGAGCAATGGAGAACAGAAGTCATAAGACCCCCCCCCCCCCGCCCCCGAAGGAGTTGGTTCTCTCCCTCCATCATGTAGAGTCTAGAAGAGATTCAATCTTGGGTAGGCTTGACCTCAGAAGCTTTCACATACTGAGCTATATCAGCAGTCTTCACATCATATTTTAATTCCAAAGTACAAAATCTTCATAGACAGCTAAGTACCACTTTACTTCCCACCTCCTTGCCTCATCTTGTAGGATTATTACTGCCTGGGATATTCTTCCTGGACAACCTCAGCCCAGGCTTTAAGATTCAGGTGACAGCTTACACAGACCATATAAGTTAACTCTACATTATCTGATTTTTTATTTGAGAAAAATGATTATGACACTTAACATTGAACAAAGAATTTAAATAGATCATACATAGTGTTAACTTTCACTTATATAAATGTAGGGTTGATATCACATTCAAATATTATTAGAAAATCCTTATGCACAATGCCCATATGCTACACATTTGTTAACATTTTAGGTGCTCAAAATAGGTGTGTCAAACTACTTAGAATTTATAATGCTGCTTTCTAATTTCGAAGTGGCAGTGAGGTTTTATGGAGGAAAAGGCTAATTGGCTTCTTCTGGGTGACAGAACCCAGTCTAAAGCAAGGCAAACCAGAATAGGAAGGGTGAACTGACCCAAGCATTCTTGCTCCTGTTCCGTTGCACAGAATAACATCTCTCCAATGGCCCTCCTAAAGAGCATCGTAATCCAAGTACTACTCATGTGTTTTAAGTAGTTCTGAATGCTCTTTTGGATTTCCTTATTTCTCCATCTGTTGTCCATCTCTGTGTGCATGGATTTAGTACATAATAATCAGTGTCTACTCTTTCTTTTTGCATTTTCTGAATGTCAGCCCATTGCTTGTTACTTTTTCTTTTGCAAAGATCTATTACTGTTTACAACACACAAAAAATAAATCAGTCAGAGACCTTAATTTCCCCTCAAAGTGGTGAATTTGTCTGGACTTTCACTATGGTTACCATGTCCCCAGTGACTGAAGTAACTTTCTGTAATTTTATCTTAAAATAGTCTGTCCTTGGTCCATTCTGGAGCCTTTATAAAGTTAAGTTAGCCAATTAACTTTAAAAAAGGATAAAGACAGAATGGTTAGAAAAATCACATATTTGACCTACCAAGGCTCTCTCTGTAAAATTGCCAAATCATTTCCTTCAATGTGAATTCTCTCCTAATTTTTTTTAATGTCCTTTCTCTGACCTGTTTGCTTTAGATGCTTGAGCAATCCTGTTGAAAGCATTTTTAATGTTTTTCTCTAGTTCTGATTGAAGATTCTTGCCTCTGGTTTTAGCATTCCCGAGTCTTCCTTCCTCAGGTGTCCATTGCTATCCACAGCTTCTAGCAGAAGGTTCTTTAGTCATGTCAACCCATCTGTCAGATGTATCAAACCTACATTTGGTATTTTACATAGGGCACTTTTGTATTATCCAAACAAAGTAAAATAGAATTTTGTACCATGTTACTTATAACAGGGAATCAACGTTATGAGTGATCATCACAGAAATGTTTCTGCCAAACTTTTTTTTTATTACACATTTAATTCTGCTCATAAGAACAACAAATAGAGACAAGTAACCTTAGCTTGCTAATGAAATCAGGAAAGGGAAAACATGAGGCTAGACACCAAAGAGTTAATTTGAATTTAAAATTACAATTTAATATTTCAAAGCCTTGATATGAAAAAAAAAAACAGGTAAAGACACTGACTTAGGGGTTTGTGTTTATTCTAAACTGACAGCTAAACACAGGTGTGATGCCGGTTGAATTACTGAAAGCACTACAGCCTCCATTTACTCACTTATAAAATACTTATCCTGAGGTTTGCCATTGATACTACTTGAGAATTCTTCTGTAACCTTTCTTTTTGTTGAAATTCATTCATTCACCAATCCACCACCAACCTGGTTGCTTTCAAAGGTGCTTTTTCTTCGAATTGCATCTTTCCACTTCTCTTATTCTAATATTTATTTTACGGTATTTTGAAATTATTTGTTTTACTTAATTAGACTGGTTACTTCCAGTCTAAATAAACTAGTGTGTACAAACATGTCCAATCTCACTATTCTGATGGGCAGGACTACACCACTGCAGAGTAGGTATTCACTATTAGATTCTTTTTGTCTTAAATGAGAATACATTGTAAAGTTGCATAATACATCTCAGCCTTGCCCATTTGCTAGTTACTACTAGAGGAACTGAATTCACTGGCTTTCTACTAGCTATACTAAAGAGTACTTTAAACCTCTTCAGCTTAAACATGTGTCACATGACTCTTATTTTATACTTTGGCAATTCTCTGGACACAAGATGAGTGAAGTTTTAGAATCCATTAGACATCCATACATGAACAAGTTGGGAATGTACATAAATTAACAAACATATATTCTAGTTTGGCATCTGTTGCTACAATAAGTATGATTATAAAATGCTACATAGAAAGAAGAAAAGGATTTATTTCACCTTACAGGTTACAGCTCATCATCCAAGGGAAGCCAAGACAGAAATTGAAAAAGAAACAGAGGCAGGTATCTAGGACTGGCTTGTTTCCAGACTCATGTTCAGTTCCTCCTTTGGTCTTCACATTTTCTTATAACTTTATGTTTATATTTATATTATTTTATATTTATATTATTTTTATATTTATATTATATTTATGTTATACCTATATTTATATTATTTACATCCCTCCCTTTCCACCAGCCAACTCCTTCCATCACCTTCATATTCTTCATCTAAAACTTATGACCACATGTATTCACATAATATATTTAAATTCAAAAGGAATATATATTCATAATATATATATATAAACTCAAGAGGGACACATATTTATATATAAATTTAAGAATTTATATATATATATGTATATATATATATATATAAATAGTACACACATATCCATACACACATTTAAGAATTTATATATATGCATAATACACACACATACATACACACATACATATATATATTTTTCCTTTTTTGGTACAACTCCAAACAAGAAACTTCAATTGGTCATGATTTTGACTTGCTCAAGAGCAAAACTGATGTTTATGAAACATAAGAGCCAATTCTGAAGGCCCTCACTATATCCTGAAATTTCTGTTCATGTGACACATTGTACTTTTCCAGGTTCTCTGTGATTTTCCAGTCTTCTTCTTGTCCCCAGGATTTAGAGTGTGTGATTCTTCCCTTTTCATTTTGTTAGAACTTTATGACTCTCTTGACTAGCTACTTATGTATGAATCAATGGTGTGGACCACTCAAAGACAGATCAGAGTGCGTAATACTGGTCTATCATCTTTTCTTTGGGTTTCATGAATCTCCAACTACTTTAAATCTACCAAAGTGAAGAACCCCTATGCTGACACCACACAGAGATGAAGATGCTGGGGGACCCCCAATTGTCACAGTGCTGAGATACTGGAATCTTAGAGCTAATGTTCAAGTCCTGTCAGGAAAGAAGATGTTAACAGGTTACTAACCCAGTTACTTTAAGCACACATTCAACAAAGACTGCACTTGAGCATATCAGCTCGCTTCTCTCCAAATTGTGAGCTATTGAAATTGTGAAAGATAAAGTGATTATTGTTTTTTAGATCAATCAATTAACTAATATTGTGTATTGAAATTTGTGCTATGTATGCTCATGTGTGTGCAAGTGTGGAAGCTCCCCCCCACCCCCACAGAAGCTGAAGAAAAAAAATTGTTGTCTTTCTTCATGGATCTCACCATTATTTTTGAAGCAGAGTATGTTGAAGACATAAGATCTTCAGTTCAGCTATCCAGTCTTATCAGCATGCTTGGGAGATCTCCTTATCTTTGTCTTGCAATGTTAGAGTTACAAATATGTGTGGTTGTGCCCAGCTTTTACAAAGGTTCTAGGAATTCAAACTCCTGTCCTTTTACTTAATCAATAAACAATCTTACACACCAACTCACATCCTTATGTTCTATCAAATTTTGATATCAAAATTTAGAATAACCCTTATAAGGGTTAAATGACTTGGCTGTACGTGATCATATATTTTAAACATTTTATAACTTTTTATACTGTCTTAAATTCCACATGAATAAAAACTGGTTAACAAAGATAAGACTAAATAATTTTGAGCTGACATCATAGTTCATACCTAATTTCATAACATAGGGGAGACAGCAGGAAAAGGCCCACCACTTTTAATAATAGCATGGAATATATGGTTCTAAAATAATTAAGTGATTCTGTAATTCAATATAAACTATCAATTTAGGACATGAGAAAGTTTTATCTTATGCTTTATTTTTATTTTCTGACAATCAAGTGAGTAAGACCATAGAATTATTTTATCATATTGAATAGCAACAAAATAATATGGAGATAATTCTCCTTCCTCTACTTAGTTGATATATGGTTCACCTGACTTAATTGTGTGACTGTATGTGCTTGTCTTTTCTTGTGTGTTCAGGAACATGTATGTATTTATGTACATAAGCCAGAAGACAATATAACATATACTAGTAGAATTCCTCAGGTACAAACCATATTTTTTTCAGAGATAAATTCCCTTATGAGTAGACTAAGCTGGATGGTTTATCTGCATCTTTCAAGGGATGATAAGGAAGCACAACCATGTCTAGTTTGTGATTTTTTTTTACCTGGGTGCTGCGTATGGGATTCAGGTCCTCATGATTGCAAAGCCAGCATGTTTCCAAATGAGCTACGACTCATCTCCAGACTGAGATCTTGTGTTATGAGGTATAATTATGTATTGAATTATGGTAAACTTACTATTTTAATCTTAAAAGTTTTGAGAATACGTACATTATTTATAACGTTGTAGAGATGCCTATACTAAATATATTATAGCATACCAAAAATATAAAAATATTATCAATCTTAATGACAATAACAATGCTAAAGTGAACTCATAAAGAATCATTAAAAAAAGAAACTGTATTCCTTCAGAAGAGGTCTCCATCTTTTTTAATAATGGTTTGTCATTATCATTTTTTTGTTGGTGGTGTTGGTAAAAAAGAAAAAAATGGGAATGAGAAGAAGTAGGAAGCCCCTGTGCTCTGATATTTGCTCTGACTGAATTCTGGAATTCCTTTAGCCATACCTAATGGCAATCTTGAACGTCTCCCAGAGGATGAAAACCTCATGAAGAAAGACCCAGTCTTTCTCACCTATTCCAATAGTTGTGGCTGACATCCCAAATATTCAAGGCTTGCCATTCCGGAAATCCTTCCCCTGTGTCTTCTAGAGATAGCAAGACAATGCACAGAATATTTTAAACAAATACATAATAATTCTCATGTCAACTCATTTTAACTTTGAGTTATTTGATGTTGTTTTCAATCCTACATATACACATAACGTTCATATTTCAAATTCACCTTTTTAACTTTTCTAAGGTTTATTGTTTCCAGGGAAAGTCTGACTCATTTGCAATGTTCATTCCTGGAAATCACTTTCATGCTGTAATTACAGGCATGGTAGCAGTGCTTGATTCTCAAGTGAGCCAAACTGCTGAACCTAAATTCACTTGACCAGCTGGGTCAGTGGAAATAAATGGCTTTCTCTGACCAGACTTGGCTTGGCTCCCTTAATAGGATCATTTTATATCCCTGGTTCAAGGACACAGTTTTGCAAGGCAGGGACACAATACTGATAAACATGCCACATAGAAATTGTTGGCTTGAAGAGACCAGGCAGTTTTGTTCCCGTGCAATAGACTCCCCAAAGTTTTATACTTCTCAGTGAGCTTGAAGGTCATGTCCCACTAAAGTTCAAAATAATGAGTTTGTTAAGTTTTAGAAGAAAAATGCTTAGAATCTTCTTTTCAGACACAAAAGAAACACATTTGAAGCTGGATTCCCGATTCACACTCACTGTGATCCTTTGTGATATTCTGGAAAGGGAATTGTTCTTTTCCCAACCTTAAATTGTGTGAAAGAAGATAAGCATGTTCCACTGTGGGTGTTGTGTTAGGGATCATGTTTCAGTTTTTTCTACAAGTTCCTCTCCAATCCATAGGTACATAGCCTAATGTCAAAAATTCATATGCCTTCAGAGTTTTCAGGCATCACAATTGATCAACTACTCCATCATATATCATCAACGCCCACTACCTTTACAATAGCTATTATGTAGCTCACAGGCATGGCACAGTTAACATCACAGTTTGGGCTGAATAATCTGACAACTTTTCATTTAAAAATAATAAAGGGCTCACAAGCTATATTTCTGCACACATGTTTTATTTCATTACACTTCCATACTTATACGTTGTATTATTCTCTCTCTGACATTTTGCCTGTCATATGGAGTCTTTCCTCAGGGAAAGTAAATCAGATTTCTGCCTGGAGTGCAAACTGACTAATAATAATCATCACCATAAAAGAGTCTGTTGTGTTTGGGACCAAAAGTGCTATCTGGTTGTTATGGCAACCAGGATTGAAAAGGGCTGCCTGGTTGTGAGGGGGCAGGCACCAGTATCCCAAAACTGATTCTTTTTCCAAGCTTTCCCCAAAAGAATAATTTCTAGCCATTCCTAAAATGGATGCAGAATGACAGATTGTCAGCTGATGTGAACTAAACCCATTTAGTAAAGGGACTGCACTTTCATCAAAGAATGTGACATTTTCTCTTCTTTGTTGGACTAATTTTGACAGAGGTGGAGTAACGTAAGACATGACCTGGCTAAGGATGTGAATCATCAGGGCTAATTGCAATAGAGAGAATGGATGCATGTCATAGGCGTCGTTTTCTCCATAAAGTTTTCTTATTTCTTTTTCTTTATTAAGTACAAATCAAGACTCTTACTAGATAATATGAATCATTTTATTCCATTTTAAGTCACCATATTGATTTTCACTGATACATTACTTCAATCATGCTCACCCAGATATTTCTAGCATTGACTTACACACAACCCTGGCCACTAGATGAAGAATAAAATTTTGTCCTGACTCATCTCTTTTCCAAATTTTGGAGCATGATGTACACACTATATTTTTTTATCTAGTGAATCATGTTACAAATATATATATATATATATACATTTATATATATATAAACATTTTTATATATGTATATGTTGGAGAGACAGAGAAATTATGTGCTAACAATAACATGATACTAAATGTTAAAGATAAGATTCTTTCAATATTTTTACATGTTTTAGAGAGAATTATGTTGCAATGAAGAGAATATATAATCATATATGAATTGGATCTAAAGGCAATGGTAATGGAATTTGAATTTAAATATACATAAACATATATAATTTTCTTATCCTATTTAATCTTCTTGAAATTTAACTTTTCATTTGGAAGGTGAGACTTACCTCTTTCTTGATTTCAGATGACAATAATATATGACTTGTGTAGTTAACGCACAGCACTGTTGTCATTTGGAAGGGATAAATCTATTTACATTTGTTATTTAATTTCATGTCAACTTAACTCTTTGTGGCAATGCTCAAACCCCTTACCACTAAGCCAGTGTTCTACCCGTTTCTGTAGCTGGTTAGCCTCATGGAATGGTTAAATATTCAAAACAAACTCAGTTGAAAACATGTCATATTTCCTTTCCTACCTATGAAATCAGGGCTGTTTGCTTCCACATTTATTCTCATGCTAAACATACGGAATTTAAATATGTTCACTGACATAAAAGATGTGCTGAATTTTTTCTTCAGTATTAAATGTGGGGAGCTCTCTGTTTGTACTCATGTGTGAAGTAATGGTGGAAGCATGCAAAGAAACCTGAGAAGGAAGTGAAATAAATTTGTTCAGAAGTGTAAATCTAGTATTCATTGACAAATCAATAGATAAATCATCATGGTTTTTCAACTAATAATAATAAAAAAGAAAATATAAAAACTTAAAAGAGTAAAGAAGTTTCCCACAATACAAGTTATGGAAAGAAAGCAAAAGTTTAGAAAATGAGGCAATTAAATTATGAAAGAGATCAGAAGTTATGAACTTAACTAACATTAAATTTTATGCCACATTGTCCTTACATTAAAAATGCTGCTAATAAAGAAAGTCTGTCTTGCTTATTTCTAATCTCACAGAACTACACTGACATTTTTTATGGTTACCAAGGTTAACAACTTAAGATTTCTATCTACCCACTTTAGCCATACAATTTTCCAAGCTCTAATTGAATTTGGTATTGTAACTTCCCTTCAAAATCTAGTCCCTCAAATATACTTATCACTCTGGGTAGAGGATAAGCATCTTCTCAGCATCAGCTTATGTGCATCTCTTTGGTGATTTCCTATAACTTATCCTGACCAATTAGAACCTCCTTACAGTCCTCTCACTGCACTGATGATGCACCTGGTCGCTGTATTACATAGTAACTGGTTATGTCTGTATCCCTTAATTTGAGTATCCTTTAGGCAGATTTAGTACCTAGTGGAATTCATTTAAAAATTGATGTATATAAATGTATTTTCACGATAAAACTACAGTTTACTATCATAAGCCAATGTTTATTGCTGCATTAGTCACAAAAGGACAGAATAGATGTGCACAAGATAAGGAATGAATAATAAAAATGTAGTGTAATGTAGTGTACTGAGCTGCTAAGAAAATCTAAATTCTTAAACCTTCTGGGAAGTAGATGGAACTCTAAAGAATTCATTGAGGAGAGATTGTCTCAAAAGGAAAGATATTGAATGACCTTCTCAAATGCAGACCTTCACGTCAGTGTGTGTGTGTTTGAACCTAAAGGGATATGAAAGAGCGAATACAGGCTATAAAACTAGATAGGAGACTGTGGCAGGAGACAAGAAATGTTGAGAAATGGGGAGGGAGCACTAGTTATACCAAAGAAAGAAGGGGCTGAAATGGGGTGGGAGGACACCAGGAAGTGAACCAACAGGCAGAGGAAGGGAAAACACAACAACCAATTCTATCTATACGATGCGATTATTAAATGAAATATTTAGAATGCTAATAAAAGCCCCAAATAAACATGAAAACACAGTAACTATATAACCAGTAAAGTACTTCACGACCCATGTTCTCATGACACACAATAGTTTATCCTTTTGTACTCATTTAAAAATATTACATAGTAGAGGACATTACACAAGTCCAATTATACAAGAATCTTTCACTCATTCTTTCAGTACATACTTTCCCCACATACTGTACAGTTACATTTCATGCCTCCTTAATAAAAAGCAAAGCAATTCTTCCTTGTCTTCATTGGTAAGTATATTCAGTGGCTAGACATATCTTTCTAAATCTTATTTATTCTTGGGTAATTTCCAACAAACTGTATCACTTGCCTAATGGACCTACATTTTCTTTCTTTTTTTTCTTTCTTTTTTTTGGCATGTCTTGATGCATACTGGAAATTTTCAAAAATCAGAAAAGCCAATAAACACATTTACTAATAACATGCATGAACTTCTTTACTACATTCATGCTCATACTGGCTGCCGTAGCTGTTCGTTTATAATATAGTAGTCAGAACTGCTTTGTTGCAACTGTAAAGCATCAAAATGTTTGCTTTAAATATGCAAGTATGCAGAGAGTCACTATCCCTCAATAATGTGATGTGCTAATTGTGGAGAAGACAAGAATGAGTCAGCCCTGCTTTGGAGAACCTGCTGTGTTCTTGAGAAATGAATGGCTTCAAACACCTTAACTCACTACAGCATGGCCCCAAAGGAGGTAGGGAAGCAGGAGCAAGAGGTTTATGAAAGAGTAGCTGGAACTATTCTCAAAGTTAGTCATTTCCTTCATTGACATATATGTTTGTACTCTGTTCTTGCTTCTGCTAAGTTTAGCCATTCACATTATGGTTTTCTAATCCTCTGGAATAATTTAAAGTGGATATGATCTTAATCTTGATGTGGACATAGTCTTTCCGTGATCATCTACAGTTACCTCATGCTTTAGAAAAAGACAATGAATTATTTTTCACCACCTAGTTACTTTTTTACATGTTGCTAAGTTTTAAAAGCAGTTACAACATGTTTGAGTATAATGAGTTTTAATAGTATCTGCCATTTATTGATAATTTAATTTATAATTTACAGTCTTTATATATCTATTCATTCACTAGCCTGTAACACATATAAACTTTAAGGAGTCTCTCTCTCTCTCTCTCTCTCTCTCTCTCTCTCTCTCTCTCTCTCTCTCTGTATGTGTGTGTGTCTGTGTGTGTGTGTGTCTGTATATGTTACTCAAGACAGAAATCCAGGCCTTGCACATGCTAGACATTGCTTTACCACTGGGACATAGTCCCAGTCACAGATGTGTTCAGCATAATCTTGTCAATGCTCCTCGGGTTACTAATCCAGTCAGAATATGCAGTCAATATTGCCTAAATATTACAATTAGTAGTTAGTTACAGGAGAAGATATTCCCAGACCCATTGTCATTCCCTTGATGCTTAAATGTAAATCTAAAATGTATCTCTTTAAAGATTAGTCTATATATCCTAGAAAACTCAAGATATTTTAGAATTCACAGAGTCCCATTGCCCAAAATAGAATTATTTCTTACCAGGATCTTCATGTGATCTATGGTTTTTTTTTGTTTGTTTTTTTTTTTTCCTACCAATTTAAATACTTAGCAACAAAAACTCTAACAGTCCAAACACTTCAATAAAACTTCACTCCTGGTAACCCAGGTTGTAGAGAATATGGTGTCAGCATGTTGTAATGAGCCCTGCAGAAATATGCTTTTTGTAGTATAACTCCCATGATGTCACTTTTGGCTCAAACAATCTAATAACACTTGCCAACGGGCTACTTCACAGGGATCTTCAGAGAGAAGAACCACTAGTGATTAGAAGATACAGCTGCATCTCATTTTTTTTTTCTTTTTAAATATATTGCTTGAAATTAAAGTCCATTTTATTTTCCTGACCCTGGAGCCTTGTTCAAACAAACTCATTTGAGTTTTACCCAGATGGTAACTATTTACTTCTGCTCATTGATTACTCATCCCTATACCTATATAGATTTTTACCTTCAACATAAGATTACTGTTAATTCTCTGGGGATTTCACATCACTTCTTAACTTTCCCAGGTCTTCTGTTAGCACGTGACCTCTCCTGCAAAAAGAAGAAGAAAAACACAAGTACAAGTTTTGTTGCCCATATACTCACTGGAGCATGGTCAACCTCCCAGTAGCCAATTCCTTAAAAACACCTGAGTTCTCCCTACTTGCAACCTCCCCAGACATACTCAGTTGTGGAGAGCTACACTGCAGCATCGATACCACAAATTTTAAGATTCTCTTCAGCTATTTCCTGTCTGGGTTGTTCTTTTTATTTTAATTTTTGAGGATTGTGTGTAGTAGAAGTTGTCACAGAAGCCTTATATATCCCCTGTTCTCAACTATGAATCTACAGTTATCCATACTACTGCAAAAGTAGTTTCCTTTCCATTTATATTCAGGGAGAATATGGACCAATGACATCAAGGTGGTTTGTGGTGTCAGCGGGTGTTATGGAAATCAGTATGTCTCTAGTGACAGTACAGACCATGGACATCATCACTGCTCTCTGCCACAGCTTAGGCCACGGACACCATCTTAGCCCTAGGGAGCAATACAAGCCACCCACATTAGCATGGCAGCAACATGGCCAATTGACATCACATGGATTCAGCCAATACAACTTTTTAATTGGAAGTTTCATAAGCACAAAAAGTGGTCATAAAACAGAAACTATAACTATATTGATTTCCCCCATCATACAAAACTTCATTGTACAAAAATAATGCTTATTGAAATAATAAGCTGAATCAACATTTTTTAATATGCCATTTGTAAACATAATAAAAGTGATGTGAAGATTGGTTTATTGATTGTACTAAATAATGAATAACAAACTTGGTACATGGAGTGTCCTCTATATATATATGTTTATAACAGTCTTGTTGGCTTTCAGGCCAGGTATGATTTGGCTGATGATTATTGCATAAATTACAGCTCGATTTTGGTCTCTTGCATCCACTCACTTGTATGTCTTATGGAAAGGGCAGTGATTGTCACATATATTTTATCCTGAAATAAATCTCTGGAATAAGAAGAATATTTCACAATACCTTTGCACATTTACAGCCTTTGTCAGGATAATTCCCATTGACCAATGTACACTAAATCTGAAGGTGCTAGCTCAAGGTAGCAGGAATGCTTTCAAAAGAATAGTGCCTTTCAAAGTGGATATGGTTAAATAGTTTAGCTTGATCAAAGGCCAGATGTGTACATCCTCTGTGTGTTGGGGGATGGTGAGTCTTAAGACACTCTCAACACAAAAGAGAACTAAAATTTGTATGTATTCTCATGATTGATACTGTGGCCAATAGAAATGAAAATTTTGAAATTGACAAATTCTTACTATTCTTCTAAAAAATACACTTGTTATCTTCCTACCATGAGATAGTAAGAATTTGTCTACTTTTCAATTTGTCTTTAGAGTGTCTTAAGACTTACCCATCCTCCAACACACACAGGATAGGCACATCTGTATTGTAGTAACTATCACTTGTAATGTATTATATATAGGATTAATATTTATTAGACGGTATTTTAACACTTATGGATATAAATTAAACAATAGGGCAATTTTTGAAGATAGGATGATCTTGGCGATGGATGTTGATCTAATCTCTAAGAAGGCAGGAAAAAAAAAAAAAAACAAAAAAAAAACAGGCCACTCAAGATCTCAGCAGCCTTTTTTAACAGGGCTGGCCACACCTCGTTTACGCTCCCAGAACTCCAGAGACATGCCTTCCAACCTTGTCAGCTAGAACCTGAATTCCAGCACATCTCCTCCTTTTGTCTAATTAAGAAGGTTTTAAACCAAGACTATATATAATAGGAATTATTATAAGATAATGTCTGGGGGAGGAAAAGGCAAAGCACATGCATGACCAAATTACAACTAAAACTCAACACATAAAAGGTATATCATATATTTTTAGAATATTGGTAAATGATGAGGTATATAATTACTTTGAAAATGTTTATCTGGAATAGTGAAAATCTAGAACTTGAATGTTTTTTGGTAAGAGATGATAGGATAGTAACCTTAATTATTTATTTGTTAACTCTATCAAGACCTGAGAAGGAAAATATATTACCTGAAAGTTGGAAGTACGTGAGAGTAGCTTTTAAAACTGGGGAGAGGACAGCGACATTTATCTATTTGGACAATCACCTATGATTTTTTGCACCACTAATATTTTGGCTCTAGGCCTATGATATCTGACAGATCTTTTTAGAAGCAGGGCATTTTAGGAGGGACTGTCTTATTTTGTCCAGGCAGGTTTGTCAGTCTCTGTCATGTTATTTATCTAGATTGGACATCCTGTGTACCATAAGCAGTCGAGGCAAGGGCAGTTCTTTGCCCAACCGGCCATTCTCTGTCAACAGGACAAATGTTAAAGGAGTGTCCCTGATGCACAACACTGTCTCAGGAAAAAAACAGTGACACCAGGATTTATCACATCTCTCACGGCCAAATTTTGAATAACAAAATGTTAAATACCATATTCTCTGGGTCTATGAAATGGTTGAAGACTCTTGTCTATCTAATATATTTTAGCATGTATCTGGGAAGCCTAGGCAACATGATTGTGACATGTGAAACTTAAGTAATGTTGACTGCAGTTTTTATCATCTTAAGGACTAAAGCTTATATCGTAAAATTAAGCTACCTATAAAGGAGTGTACAATTTCTGAATAATGACTTTTAGTATGACTATCAAACATTAGCCAGAGGTACATATACTGTGCAAAATGATAACAGCATTCTAGATATGTATATGTACATATATGTATATATATCATATACAAATTATCTAAACAGAGGTATATAAAACATCTTGTGTATATATTATGACTTGTATAATTATATATCATGTCTACTACAGTTAAATGGAGGTATCATTTGCATAGTGGAAATAATATGCAAATATTTTAAAAAGAGGTAGAAGAATATGTAAAATATAGCAGGTATAGATTTAATTTTATATCAATGTACAAGTTGCCTTGGACATATAAAACCATTTTAGATTTAAATTTGTATCAATATACAAATAATCTTAATCCAAACATATAAAATGATTTCACATTTGTATCAATACACAAATATCTATACCAGTGCAAATTGTCTTTGGCTTATCTCATATATTTGGCTAATTATTGTTTATAGGTAGGTAGAACAATCGATGGGCTGGAAGCCCAGCTAGCCCCAAACCCACGTGGACGCCAGCTATTGTAGTAACTATTACTTGTAATATAATATATACCGGATTAATATTTATTAGAGGGTATTTTAACACTTATGGATATAAATTAAACAATTTTTGAAGATAGGATGATCTTGGCAATGTATGTTGATCTAATCTCTAAGAAGGCAGGAAAAAAACAAGCCACTCAAGATCTCAGCAGCCCTTTTTAACAGGGCTGGCCATACCTCGTGGAAGCTCCCAGAACTCCAGAGACATGCCTTCCAACCTTATCATCTAGCAGCTGAATTCCACCACACACCTGACCTTTTATAAAGTTAAATGGTTTAACCATATTAATTTTGAAAAGCACTATTGTTTGAAAGCATTCTGGCTACCCTGAGCTCATCATGCTGCAAGGAAATTCAAAGGATGAAGATGCTTGCCTCCACCATCTAGCATCAAGTGTTTAAGAGCTGAGGCAACTTTACTGTCTAGCTTCTTCCAAAGACCTCCATTCACATCAAAACATGATAAAATCAGTGCTTCTCTTTTAAACCTATAAAGTATTTAGTAAATCATAATCCTCTCTGGCATGTTCAATTTACAATATTTCTAGAAAAAATTCAAGGAATTTATCTCATTTTGAGGTGAAAATTTAAAATAATTTATGCGTGCTTACATTGTCTTAGGCATGTTATTGTTTTAAGTCAGATTCTAATCTATGGTATGTATTTATTTACTTGTGATGAGCCTGTGTGTGTTTAAGAATTACAATAAAATGAGAAATAGCAATATTAGGGTTAAAAAAAAAAAACAGGTTAGAGCAATTAAAGCACCATTTACTAATCTGTCTTTTAATTCATTTCTCAGATATTCATTTGAATGAGATAATTTTGTTCACACATATTGTGTGGTTTGAGTATGCATACCAATCCAAAGTCAGATTTGGGAAATAAAACAACCAGATGATGAATTAAGACTTCAGATTTTCCCCTTTAGCTTGGCAGTCATGTAACTAGTTGAAGAAAGGACTGGAAAAAATAAAGAGGGGTCTTTAACAGGGGAGTGGGTGAGATCACTACAGAAGAAGAGGGAGAGAAGAGAAACAAATACCAATAAAGATGTCTGATAAAGCATCAAGGAATTATTTTATATTTACCCACAATTATACTGTATGTTTTATATGTATATAAATAACTTCATACAAATGTATATGTATATAAAATTATGCCACTAGTGCTGATAATGCTTCCCTTAAGAGTTATAGACTATCTAATAAAACACCTGTACTAGGTATGAGAATCTCCATTTCAGTTGTTGGTCAGAATAGTCCACGTGACTCCTACTACAACATGGGCTATTGTTGTTACCTTTGATTGCTTCTCAGAGTTTGAAGGCAAGTCCCACCACATATTTTAGAGATAGCACCAGGATATCAAGAGCTGGTTGTAACCTGAAAGTCTCCTTCCTACTGTCTCACTTTCCTAGTTCTGGAGATGGTTTGCCAGCTGTCAAGGGAAGGGAGCAATCAATAGTCCTATCCAGCTGTCTATTTCTGTAAGTATCCAACATGGCAAAATATCCCTAAAGCCACAACAGTGGCACTCTTATCTTGGCAGTAACCAATAGCTGTCTAATTGAACTTAATGACCACTCAATGGGAGGGAAATCATTCCTGAAGTGGCAAATCTAGCCAACTATTTGAGTTAGAGGTCATGAATCTTAGAAGAAAGCCTGTTGTTGTTTATCTACTAGAGCAGCATAATTCTGCACTGCATTCTAAAATTTATTCTTATACCTACAGATAAGTGTAACTGTCACCCCTCATCAAGAAGTTTTTCTTTGCGGAAGCAGAAGATCATTGCAGAAAACCATATCTGGTCAAAATGAAGCAATCAAGTGCTCATGGGGAATCCATCCGCAGTGGCTATAACTACAGTACAATTTCTGCACCTGAGTCTCAGGAACATATCAGAACACTTTGCAAAAAGATACTGAGAACCGAAGGAACACAGTCTACAGTGCTATTGGATTCTAGAAATGACAAGAAAGCTACACACATGACCCTGAATGAAATGGTTGATTAAATAAAGTCTGAACAATGACAATACCAAAGACAGCTTAATGTGGAAGAAGAAATCTCATGTAGTTCCATCTCTACAAAAAGACATACTGGCAACTAATGACTGACAAGAGAGAGAGAATTAATCTCTCGAAGGATAAACCTCTAAAAGGTTCTCAAATCATTGTAGCCAGCACTGAAGTCGTATACAGAAAAGCAACACCAAATGGACTTTATATGTAGCAATAATAAAGGAACCTTATTTGAGAGGGAGTTTGAGGGAACACAGGAGGAGTTCTGGAGAAGAAAAGAAAGGGGTAAAGATGTAATTCTTTGAGAGGCAAGTAAAGCAAACACCTCATTTGTCCTCTGTCCCTTTTTTCTGTCATGACTGGCCCATTGTGATGTTTAATGTCGAGAATCCATAATTGCCTAACCCACAGAACTGACTTGAGTTCATTAATTGAGATGGAAAGAGATTTCCATGCCAGTTAGCAAAGCTTTCTGGATGGAATCCTCCCTGTGAAAATAGAGAAATGGAAGCTTAAACATTCATTCTTTCTGCCGCTTCTTACCTGTAGATGCAGGATGACCAGCTGCTTCAAACTCCTGCTCCTTGGTTTCCCTGCTATGATGAGCAGACCTTGAACCTGATCCAAAATAAATTTCTGTTCTTCAAAAACTACTCAGATTTAAGTATTTTGCTCTAACAGCATAATGAACTGAGTCATTCATATCACACATCTACGTAAGTATTAACCATAACTTATAACGTGATTGATATGAGGACATTTGATTAAACAAAACCATGCATAGAACTTCATATGGCATATGACACTATAAATCTTCACTTGAAGAGTGATAATCTCATGTAGTTTTCTATTTATCTTCCAGAAGCATAAACCCTGGGAAAACCCACTATGATTGTGCTTTGGAGATTTTTCTCTGTATGCGGTAGAATTTACTCCAATAAATTTAGAAATTATATGGGATTCTCTCTAATTTTTATTTTAATTTATTATTCTTTGATCCACACATGTCTAAAGTGCATTCTGGTCACACTTCCTATTTCCCACCTTCTCCCTTCTTTTTCTCCTAAGCCCTCAACTGTCCCAAGAATCCTCCCATATATGCATCTTTTTTAAATAGTTCTTACTTTTGCTTTATGACTAGAGTTTAAACAGGACCACCTGAGTGAACCTGAAGGTGAAATATAGGAAATTTATCACTGGCTACACTCCAAAGTCAGTGAAACCTTATAAACATTTTCAATTGCTAACCACCAGAAGTTTGAGGAAAGTGTGTGATGGCACATAGATCGTTCACTTACCAGTGATTGAATGGTAATGAAATCGGTTTAGTGTAGTCCTCTCTCTGCTAGCCACATTAACTGTGTGGAGGTCATGTCCTGTGAAAAAAAGTGTTTCACAAACCTCACCTCCACTGTCCAATCTTAAATTCATATGTGATTTTACCTAAACCTAGGAAAGGGTAATACAGATGTACTCAGAGATCACAATAGTTACATATTCTCAGCATAGTGACCTACAATGAGTCTATGTATTAACTATGACTTACTACAGAAGAGAACCTTCTCTATCCTAGGCTGAATGCAGTAATAGTCTATGGTTATAAATGTACATCTTTAGGAGATACACTAACAATGGGTTCCCTTATCAAAATAGAAGCAGTGAGTTCATTCCTATGGCTTCTGACCTTCCCATCAATAGACCTTTGACCAGATACAAAATACTCGCAAAGTTAAACTTATTCAGAAAGAATGCAGTTGGTTACTTCTATAACAGTCATACCATACTGCATAAGGAGAAACGTGCAAGACCCACAGCTGAGAAATGCTGAGAAATTTTCTCCCATAGCAGGCTGCACAACAATGTCAGACATCATGAAGGCTATCCAGCAGGGAGGAAACTTCTGGCTCATTTCCAGCTTGGATCCTCTGTCTTGAATCCAAAGTATATAAAATCTTTGTGATTTGAAGATACATATTTTACTATAGACCTTTAAAGTAGTATTACTTTAGGAATCAATTTTAACAGCAAATAAAATTTTGTAATATGGATAATGCCCTAGATGAAAATTTTTTAAAGTTTCCATTTTTATGATACTAATATGATTGCAATGGGTAACAATTTTGTTTTCTTAATTTACAATGAACTCAAAGCATATGGTTTACTGGATCAGAGTTTAGAACATGTTGATGGATGTTGTAAAATTATATGCTAAAATAATGTTTTAATATGGGGAAGTATTTTTGTATATCCCCAGGACATATCTTTGCATGGCTGTTGTAAAGTAAGATCTTCCTGTCTTGTGCTAGAAAACTGTTCCATCAGTTAGTGAAAATGGTAGGCGTCATAGACATTCCCACCAGAAGCCCTGGCTCTATGGCTCTTATGGACACATACAACCACACGATCACTGTATACAGATAATTCATACATGGTCTTGGGAATAAGAAAAAAATATAACCTTTGTATAGTTAAGTTTAGGTCATTTAAATGCAATATGAAACATTTCCATGAAACTTAGCCTTTAGAACTGTCATTTTTTGCCAATGTTTAGCAAAGACCGAGACTTATTTTTCTATCTTTTTAGGTCAAAGCACTAATGAGCAGCATAGTAACAGGTCAGATTTGCATATGTCCCAACTACATCAAAATATGTCTGAGGAAACTTTCTTTGAGAGAAACACAGCACATAGAATGTATTAACAGATTAATTGAAAATTAAAATTAGAAGAAACTTAGTTCCTGTGAGTCCCAATGAGTATCATTCAAAAACTGATGACTCTGTAGAAACAGTGATTACCTTATATTTTTTTCAATTGAAAATAGATTCTTTTCTTATGCAATACATCCAGACCAACCACAATCTCCCCACGTCTTCTCAGCTTCCCCGACACACTTACTCTCTAACCAGATCTACTCCCTCTGTTTCCTCTTCAGAAAGAATCAGGCCTCCAAGAAACAATAGCTAAAAAAATTACAGAACAATATACAATAAGAGAAGGCAAAAAGCCTCAACCCGAGGATGGACAAGACAAAACAACAGGAGAAGAAGAGTCCCACGAGCAGGCAAAAGAGTTAGAGACACACTTACTTTTATTGGTAGCAACAGCATTAAAATATCAAACTGTCATAACATATTCACAAAGGACTTGTTAAACCCTTGAAGGCCCTGGGCTTGCAGCTATGAGCTTAGCTGATCCAGTGATGTTTCCCTGATGTTGTCCATCACCTCTGATTTCTAAAATCATTCTTCCTGTTCTGAGAGATTTACAAAGTGCCACGGAGAGAGACTTGATGTAGACCTCCAATTTAGACTGTCTTTCTGTACGATGTCTGGTTGTGGGTCTCTGAACTTGCACCTATCTGCTGAGGAAGGAAGTTTTTCTGATGATGCAAGTACAATGCACTGATGAGTACAGTGGAATTTTTTTTTCCCCCAATGGTGTTCCGTACTACCCTAGGTCTCTGGGCTAACCAGACTCTCTTTCCTGGCTATCCAAAGAGTATAGAACATGTACTCCATCTTTTAATGTGTAGGCTTGAAGCTAAAACAGGCATCATTTGGCCATTTCTGTAATTTTCATAAATTTTGTGGTAGCGTGGCACTTTCAAAGAAATCTTGTTTAATCTTTTAACTTATTAACAGTGATTTCTAGAGAAAAACCCTGTGATGCTAACCACAATATATCTGACATACAGAATTTAATAACACATTCAATGTAATAATTGAATGCATACTTTTGTATGAAAAGGTATGCTGAAATTCAGAGAGAACATGCTTAAAGACAATGAGCCAGTTCATAGGCTTTTCCATATTTAGGACTTGAAACATAAATATCAAGTATTTGTTATTGGGAAACACACTAAAAGACTTCAACATACAATGCAAACAATTTATTTAAAAAACTAAATTTTCAGCTATTTTGCTAAAACTTGATAGTATAAAGTGAAAATAAAATAAGCCCTGCTGTGGTTAATAAGAATAAGCTATTCTCTTTATCATTTTCTAAAGATCACTCAACTGTAAATGATAAAAATTATTAGATGATGATTTTACCAAACCACCTGTCTAGGGCTGTAATTGTTGTAATAATTTAGATGGTAAGTATATGTTGTTTTGTAACTGCAGTTACCAATTTATATCAACATCTGGAACTTTATATCCATTTACATATAATCAGCATTCAGAAGGAAAATTGAGGTCTGAGTAACCTCTGTTTTTTGAATATTTACCAAAGAGCAGCTAGATAAAAGAAGTAAGTCTGGTAAAACTTTGTTGGATACACATTTTTTTTTCTGAAAAAATACTTATGGTTTACTGTATTTTATTTTAATTTGAATACTAAAATAAAAATATCATGCATGCTTTGATATAATAATAAACTTATATGAAATCTTTCATAAACTCCAGTACTTTACTTTGGGTCCAGATGTTTGTAAACATTTTACTTCGTGTCAATCAACTCCAGTTGCCAGTTAGAAGGAAAAAGTTAACACTGAATGAATGGAAAGTATTGTATTTAACAGTAACTAGACCTCCTCATAAGACTTTTGAAATGAGAAAAAAAAAAAAAAACTCTGAATCATGTTATATTGTTTCCTGCTGACTTATTTTAACCAAAGACAAATACATATTAGAAAAGCAGAGACTGTGCCTACTTTTAAAGAAACTGTTTAAGCCTTCTGCTTGCAAGTTGCAAGTTCAAACTTTGCTGGATATGTTTTGTGTATCAGCTCTGAGATCTGAGGAGAAATACAAAGCACCAAGCCCCATGATGGAGTTCATAAGTTATAATCTGCATCTTAACAATATTCTGAGATAATTTATGTGAAGCTTAAAAAGTGTGATGTGTTGTTTTTAGTATCACATTTCCCAGTCTCATAAAGAGATACAAGATCTGCACTTCATAAATGAGTTATTTTTTCCCAATCCATCAAGTTCTACTTTCTCACTTTTTGAAATCTATTTCAAGTCAACTATCTATTTATTAAAACAAAATAACAACAAAAATCATCAGATTGTCCCCTCTCCCTCCCCTCCTCCAAATCCAGTCCTCGAGTCTTAAATCTAGCTCTGCAGCTAAAGCAAACCACAGCCTTTCTTGTTTCTCCCTGTCCCCACCTCCCAAGGCTCACATAGATCTTTGTTTCCAAACAATCTTCTTCCCATTCATTGATTTTTTCCCAGTCCTTAACTCCAGTAGGCATTCCCTTGAAAACCACAGGCTACTCTAATGCAGTATGCACATGACTCTTAAATTCAACATGGAGCAAATCATACACGAGAGAATATACACTATGGAATGGGTAATAATATGTTTCTGGCCCGGACTAGCCCCATGGTCTGGACCAACAGTCCCAAAGTTTCAAAGAAACACACATAAGCTTGTATTCATTTCATGCCAATTGATCTATGACTCAGATGCATTGCTAGCTATCTCTTTCACCTTAACTCAATCTTTTCCACTAATCTGATTAGTTGCGTGGCTTGGTACCTTTTCTCAGAGCAGCATGGTTGTCTTCTTTCTTTTGCATCTGCTGGCATAACTGCTGCTGTCTCTCTGACATCTCTACTCTGTTCTTCCTGTTCCCAGAATTTTCTTACTCTGGTAGCCCCACCCATACTTTCTATTTGCCTTTTGGCCAATCAGATTTTTCTTAAATCACTGGAGGGAGAAATATTTACAAAGTAAAAGAACATGATCCCCTTATGCTTCCCCCTTTCTTCTTTTCAAAACAAGATCCTCCAATCTGAATTCTTTTGTATAGTTTTTTTTTTTCTTCACAATTATCTGTAACAACTTGTAACCAACCTTGTAAATAAAGACAAATATCCATAATCCACATTTTAGGAATGTGAACATCAATCTCTAGACTACTTCCTGCTGAAGGGGAACACTGGAAATCCCATCGAGAGCCAAAGAAAAATCTAGGATTATGGACAAATCTTTAGTGGAGTAGTCTGTAAGGCTGGGTCATCTCAGCCAGTCTCCTTAAAGCTGTTTTGGATGCAGAGCTCAGAGGAAACTGCAATAGAGGTGCTCTGAAATGCTGGATCGTTAAAGTCTCCTTTGACGACTTTTTGGGTGGTTTTCCTCGATCAAACCTTGTTTTCTTTAACTGTAGAAAAATCCACAGCCTCTCATTTTCTGTGAAAAAATAAAACAAAACAAAACAAAAAAACCCTCTTCTCCAAAGTAGTGTATCTTTTGTTTTCAATTTTAAAGTCAACTCATTTTCAAAATATATAGGCTGGGCAATTCAGCAGTAATTATAATTAAATGTCTTTTTAGCAGCGTTTTAACTATTTTATTTTCAGTAAAAAAAAAAAAAAAACAAACAAAAAAAAAACTTTAAGACAAGATAATAACATACAGTATCCTGACACTTTGTAATTTCCATCTTTATGTGGTTTATTACATTTTTTTTACTCTATTTCTTTTTAAAGGACTTTATCCTTTTTCCTTTCTCTGTCAAGATTATGTATATTTAACACACTCTAAACCACTTAGAGGTTTTTTGAATCTATCTCTACTGTATATCTCTAATCTTTTTCTGTTTCTGACCATACCTTTGCTTGGCTAGGGTGGCTGACTTCATCTAGCTTCCTCTATTTCTTTCTGTCCATATAACCACCAAGTAAAGCACTGCCATCTGCTGCTTATTAACTTCATTTAAGTATTTGACATCAGGGCCTCTTAAAAGATTCACAAGGGTTTTACTGCTAACACTGAGTCACAAAGCCTCTCTTTAAAAAAGCTGAGCCTCTGCTTGCCTTCAGCAAACAGGTCTTTCCAAAGAAAATGCTGCTATTAAGAAGCCTTCTTTGACTCTGTTCCCTTTTTCCTTGTAAAAGCAGTAACTTAAATCTTTCATAAACAGCTTGTTGCTTACATCAAGGTTTCTCCTTCAGGAACCGACCTTGTTCCAGCTTAAGCTACACAAAGCCAACCTGCCATTTTGTAGCTCAAGCCCACATGGCATGCCAGGACATCTCTGAACCACAGCTCATGTGAGAAACAAAACTCAGAAGCTTCTTTTGGCTCGGATTCTGTGCTCTAGAACCCCTTGTAGGCTTTCTCCGGCTTTATGTGGGTGTATGTAACCCGCATTGGTGTGCTGTTTGTAATAATAAGTTTTTGGCCTGGACTAGCCCCAAGATCTAGACCAAGGTCCCAAAGAAAGACATAGAAGCTTATATTTATTTCATGAAGATTGACAATGGCTCAGATATTGCTAGCTAGCTCTTTCACATTAACTCAGTCTATTTTCATTAATCTGTTTAGCCGTGTGGCTTGGTACCTTTTCTTAGAGCAGCAGGAACCAAGTCATGCTAGTGTCCCCACTCGTTTCTTTTTGGCATCTCTGCTCTGTTTTTCCTGTTCCCAGAGTTTTCTTACTCTGGTAGCCCTCCCACACTTCCTATCTGCTTTCTGGCTAATCAGATTTTTTATTAAACCATTAGAAGCAACAAATATTTACAGTGTAGCAGAACATGATCCCCCCTACAGGAATGCTCTCACATTGTATTAAAGAATTATAGGTAATGGTTGTCTCCATATGACTACATAAGATTTAATTCATTGTATGGCATGCCATTATAATCTACGACTCTAGGAAACTAGTACTTGTTATGACACAGTTCCTGTAGGTCTAAATCTAGACAAGCATTACTTTGGTGCTTTTTTCTCCATCTCTCTGGGCTGGGTGAAGTGGGGCATGCTAGTTATCCAGAAGTAATCGTTCTAGATGGGTTACTCTCTCAATCTCACAGGATAGTGATCAATTCAGTTGTGTATTTGATCGCTGATCTAAGACAACTCATAGTTATCTCAGGTAATTGTCTTATAATAGAACCCTTCTTCATATACACTGAGAAAAAAAGTCTCTTCAGGAATGTTGCAAAGATTTTCACATAATTTAGTCAGGTCTGCCAGTCTACTTTTTCTTGTTGATTAACTCTAAAATCAACTGACTTGGAATCCTTACTCTATCAGCCAAAATCTCTTCACTAAGTTCACTAAGTTGTAACCTGATACGATACCTCTTTTTAAGAGAAGTGGCTATAAGAGAGGATGTGTATGTGAGTACAAAAATCTTGTAGGACATTTATAATTTTTCTCACCCTGGGTGTTTTTCACATTCTAATATGAGCCCAAAAATTTCAAAAAGAAATATGAAAAGTTGATTTTAAATCTCTGTTCACAGACACATTTGCATATGTACATATAACTATTTTTCTATTTTCACTTAATAAAAAGAATTCATTCAGAGAAGAGAATCATTACATGATTTCCTCATTGGATGAACATGATAAGTTTTCATATTAACTAACACAGCTATAATTGTAGCAATGAGATAATATCATAGAACTACTATTTCTATGGGTTTTTTGTTTTTTAAATCTTTTATTAACATAATTTTTATTGATTCTTTCAGAATTTCACATCATGCACCCCAATCCCATTGATTTTACATTTTTTATATGTCTGTTCTTCACTCTTATAGACCCACCAAAAGAAAGGTTAAAAAAAAAACCCTAAAAAATAAAAGAGAAAGAAACATTTTACTTCCCAATCTTTCCTGCCTCTCCATCACATAGTCATTTGTCATAGTGGTCTTGGGAGCTGCAGTGTGTCACACAGTATCCCCCTTTACTTGCAAATATTCATTCCAGAGAGTTGTTAGTTTGGTTCAAGGCCTCTTGGCTTCTGCTAACCATCAATACTGGACCCTCACTGAAACACCTGTTGGATATCTTGCTTATCTCCATATAACTACATAAGATTTAACTCATTGTATGGCATGCCATTATAATCTACGACTCTAGCAAGCTAGGACGTGTTATGACACAGTTCCTGTAGGTCGAAATCTAGACAAGCATTACTTTGATGCTTTTTTCTTCATCTTTCTGGGCTGGGGGAAGTGGGGCATGCTAGTTATCCAGAAGTAATCGTTTTAGATGGTTTACTCTCTCAAGATCACAGGAGTCACAGAGATTTTGCAACTGTGGGTCTACATGACCAGTTGCTAAACACGCTCCAGTAGATCAGAGATGGGGGAGGTGGCATGGAGAAACTCAAAGCGCTAGATATGAGCCTGAGTGCTAACTAAGTTGGTCAGTCTGGTCCTCTACTGGAATCAGCCCTCTCAGTCCAGCATTGGTGCCAGCTCCTCCAAATACATAATGAGGGTTGGGGCCATTTCTCCCCAAAGCAGGGCTAGCTCTAATACTGCTTTTTTATATATTGTTTGTCACTTAGGAAAATATTTAGTCTAACATGACTATAATGTATATGTGTGTGTGGGGGGGTACACTCATGTGTGTATGTATCTATGTATGTGTTAATATATAGTAGTATAATGATATACATGCATGTTATAATGTATATAAATAAACAGATGATATCTACAATTATTTTTTCAATATTCTTAAATGACTGGGGGTAAGAACACCTTAAAAATATTCAACAAAAATAAGCTATGTAGATTGATTTTTAAATGGTATCACATTTATAAACAAAACAAAACCTGTGCATATTCACTGGTACATTTTGTGATCTCATGATTATACAATATTATATATTTAGTATAATGATATATAAATAGTTGTCCAACTATATTCCTAAAGAAGTAAACATAAAAAAATGTGTTCATAGGCTAGGAGATAGCTCAGTCAGAAAAGAACCCGCCTTGTAAATAAGTATGAGACTTTAAGTAGTTCCAGGAACACACAGAAAAACAGCAAGGCTTTGTGGTATGTACTTACAGTCTCAGCATCAGGAAGGAAAAGAGAGGGCCTCTCTGAGGCATTATGGACAACTAACCTAACCAACTTGGTAATTTCCAGGCCAATGGGAGACCCTGTTTCAAATAAATAATAGTAAAATAATAGATGAAGTAACTTGCTGCTCCAGAATGGCATCGGTGTTTGTCCTCTGGCCTACAAGTATACTCATACGCATGTGTACGTACACTTACAGACATTTATACACACATGTACACATACACAAATACAAACACATCTTCAGTTCAGATGCACGTTTTGTCAATTATTTTCAGCATAAAATTTAGTGAATTTATTGATAATTAGTTGATAAGATAAGCTTGTGTGTGTGTAATATTTACATACTCATAAATAAACATGAATTAGGAAATTAATATCACTTAAGTATTAAAAATATTGAATTTTAGCAATGCTGCTATAAAGTGAAGTCAAAACACTATCCATATTGCAAATTATGTATGCATGTACATATTTGTGCATTTTGCACATTTTACATAAAATTAATTTACGTATTAGTACAAGTCATGCTGCAGTATGCACAAAGACAAAATATATGGCTGTGCCATTGCAGTAGCCTCAAAGGAGCTGTTACTGTCACCTTTCAAGTTTTATACCTGTCGCAATGTTAATGAAGTGCTTCATAAACTCTATAGACAGAGTAAGGCCCCCAAAGGGACCCTTGCTGTGTCCATGTGGGTGCATGAGGTGGTATGGTGTCGATGGAAATGTTATTTTAAAGCCAATGGAATTACCCACGTAAGTGCTACTGTCATCACAAAAATAAAGGAAGTGAAACACAGAAAGTATGTCATTGTCCAATAAGAGTAGCCTAAATTATATCTCCAAAGCTGAGCAAGTCTCTCAAGAGACCTGATTTTTCTTCAACTTTCACTCAGTAATTCATGTATTGTGATAAGGACAGTAAAGTTTTCAGTCAGACAGTCCCAATGGTGGCGATTTTAAAACAGTTGCTTGGTTAAAGAGGCAGTCCCTGAAGGTAGAGCAATGAAAATTCTATCCTCCCAAAGTATCAGCCACAGCCACAGTCACAGATACTGTTTTTTTCATAGTCATAAGTCACTCGCCTGTCTGATGATAAACATCTGGTAAAACTGTGACAGTTTCCAATGCCCTCACTGAAAGACCTGCACAGTGAATAAGGACACATTGTCAATTGACCTCATGATGTTGAAGAAATGGTATAGATCACTTATCTACAAGGAATGGGCTTCACTTCATTGACAAACTGCAAGTTTTCAAACCCAAGTGCACTCCTATTTAAAAAGCAGGATTTTAAAATTGTGCCTACAGTTTCCTCCTCTTATGATCCCGATGTAGCTCACGGTTCCTCACTGCAGCCCCATGTGGGTTTACATGCTGCAGGGTCTGCCTGTGGGCTGTACGCCTATGTCACTGTATACAATGCATGATTCCATTTGGCTTGTGTTATGCTGTATGTCCAGTGATCTCGTCAACCCTAGGCAAAAATTTTTCCTTCCACATTTGGAGTAACTAAAATAACATGTCACTCTTTAATAGTCTAATTATGGCCAAAAGCCAGCTCCTCCTTAATTGTAAAACACTTTTATCTGAGATTACTCCGAAAATTTTGGTGTGAAAAAGAGAGCCTTCAGACAGATTCTAAAATCTGCACATTCCATTCCCCAGTCATGACTCACTATAGACCAGATTACAATAGTACAGTTATGGCACATCCTATTGTCAATTGCAAAGGTTATTTTTAAAAATGTTCTGAAATTGCACGTGCATGTCTCAAGGCATTTGGCTTACTTTTGGCCCTCCATCACCGTGTTCTTTTCTCCCATCGGCAATGGTAAGAAGTAGTTTATCCCTGAGATAAGCAAGAGAGGTTATGAATGTGCCAACAGCCAAGTCTGATGCTCTGCTCTGCTGCTATGTAGATTTCAGAGATATGGCACTTAAAAACAACTGTTCCCCTCTGCTAGTAGAAGCCAGATAAAGAAAGAAGCAACCTCATATTAAAATTGACAACAATATTAAGGCACTGGAAAGAAACATCTTTGCAAGATAGATATGGTGGGGTCTACATGATACTGAAGAGGAGAATGAGGTTTTCTCTAAATTTAAAGTCTAGGTTTATCCATAACCTTTTCACTTTAGCAATTCAGAAAGCAAAATCCCTATTGATATCTAGAAACAATTAAAGGCAAGAGGTTTGGAAAGTGGATGGTGTGTGTGGAGCTGAAGAATTCTCATTTTGGCAAACAATTATAAAGACCATGATATTTATTAAATAACTGGTTTTTCTATTCACTTCAGAGTTCCCAAGTTGTCGTGAAATCAAAAAGTGTATGTTTTTACAAAAGGCGCCCAATGGTCAAAGTTTACAAAATAGGTTGTTTTTCAAAGCCTCCTGCATATTAATTTAAAAATGATTTCTCTGGTGATTTCTTTTCAATTTTTTTTTAGTGATATTTCTCCTTTGAGTATAATAACATTTCTTGCCTGACTTAGTTTAGGGCCCTAATTAATTGTTGTATCATGTCTCTAATTGCTAAAGTACTTGGTGTGTGATGTATGAAGCATTAACAAATTGTTGCCTAACCAGCTCGACTGCACCTGTAATTGTGCATTTGGAGCTATAACTAATTGCCACAGTTTCACCCATGGAGAAGTGAACAGTTGTTTTCTTCTCCGTGATAAAGGGTCTTTCAGATAATGGGTCAGAATGTCACGTAAACTCAATTTCCATTTATAAGATATTAACCTTTCTCATACACAAATGCTTATTTAATAGTTTGATAAATATTCATAAACTGTGGCTATTTTGTCAATATCATCTGTCGATAGTAATGTAAGTGTCTTTGATGGTCACAAGTCCTTTAAATGTGCTGCCATATTCACACACGGTTAGAGCACATAGTCACCTCCCCTGCTTTTCGAGATTTTTGACCATGAAAAAACAGCAGAAGGGCAGAGTTTAAATCTTCAAACTTTCTGAAAAGTGCCTGGCAGCAGTATCTCAACTCTTCTCAAAACGCTGAAACCATATAAAGAGGAAATTGACACGTGGGGCAAAAATGTCACTGAGAGGCCATTTTTAGCACACTTAAGATCTTTCAAGAACTTTACTTTAGAAAGATATTTAGGCTTATATAGTTTATTACAATTTACTTTCTTCAGGCTAAAATAGAAAAGTGTATTGTCTGCATTTCATCATGCTCAGCGCTTTTTCCTGACTTAACAAGGTAATTTTTTTTTCTCTCTCTCAGACATGGCCATTTATTCTGTTACTTTGAAGAAGACAAAAACATTTAAGTATTTTTATAAAACTAATTTAAATATATACATACACCATATCATTAGTTATTTAAAGAAAATAAAAGGTAAGATCCTTAAGTACAAAGAAAAGCATATGTGAACAAAAATTTTCATTCAAACTTATGACTTTATATTTGAAAAGTTTAGCATTTCTGTCTTTATTTGTACATTTTTGTGTGCATTATTTCCGTAAGACTATAGAATTTTATTTCAGTAATTGAAAATTTAACAAATATATGTCTTATGATTTATATGTAAAATGGCCCTATTGACTCATGCCTTTGAATACTTTTATCTCAGCTACTATTGCTCATTGAGAACCTTATATATGAAATATTATAAGATAGAGTCCTGAGGTAGAAAGTATAAAACTAGGCATATTCTTTGTGGTTTTATTCTTTGATCTCACTACACCCTCCCTTCCTTTGCTTCTATTGCATGTGATGCAAAGTGAGAGACCAGCCTCATGCTTCTGTATCCTCGCTTCCCTGTATTCCCTCTGGAGCTCTATGTCAAAATAAGTCCTTTCTCTTGTAAGTTATTTTTGTCAGGCTATTTTACCACAGAAACAGATAGAAACTAGATGAATGAAATTGGTATCAGAAGAGTGGTCATTGCTATGACAAACTTGACCATAGCTTCATAGATTTGAACATTGCTTGCATAACTAGTAAAGAAAAGTTTAGAACTCATGGCTAAAAAGGCCCTAGAATGATCCAAGAAAAGCTTAGATATGTGATTGGAGTTTGAGAGAATAGAAAGCTGAAAAATTCAGAAACCAGAGGCCTTGTTTAGGAGGTTTCAGAAGAGAATGAAGACAATTATCCTTTTGTTATTATGGTTACATTGTGGCATAGAGTCTGGCTCTGTTCACCCTATATTCTGAGAATGTGTATGATGGTGAAGTAAGGAGTAAGTGATTAATTTATTTGGCACAGGAATTTCAAGACAAGATAGTAAGTCTGTGACATGGTTTCTATTGACTAATATTATGAAGGTTTATAAAGTGGAATACACAGAAATAAAGCATATACAGTTTGGAGAATAAAAAACCAGCAGGACACTTAAGTTTACAGACAATTTATATATTTAAATGAAGCTGTAATTGGCAAAAGTATTTGCACTATTAAATAGAAGTCTCCTATCTGTACTGGAAAAAAAAAAAAAAAAGAAATGTTATCTTGAATACCAACCCTATTGATCAGATTCCAGCTTTTAAAAGAATCAAAGCTCAGGTGTTTTCAGTTCCAGAAAACCAAATACCTAAGAATGCACAGCAACTGGAACAACTATATTCCACGGCTCACACTACATACAGAGCATGTAGTAGACGTTGGCACTGCCGTCTGTGTGGTACGAGGTTTGGATGTATGAAAGACTGAGGGTTTACAGATTCTTCACCCTTGGATTTGGAGAGTTTCTGAGACCAAACGGACAGTTGGAGGGTCATCTTGAGGGATCTCTGCATGAGGATAGGAAGGAGAATCCTAGCTTGTGGTAAAGACAAAAAGTTTGGGAAGAACAAGATCTATAGTATGGCTGCCAAGAAGGGAGTTCTAAAGGCCTAGAACCATCTCAAGAGAGAGATTTCTGTTGTAGGCAGTAAATCTGGAAAAGCAGAGCCACTTGTCATTAATGTAGTTTCCTGAAGAGCCTCAGATCCCAGACATAGGGTTTGGTATTTTGCCGTAAGTTTTAGCTTTGTTATGGTCCTGTCTTTAATTCCTCTCTTGGATTATGGAAGTGTTTACTATTTTTGGAGTTACTGAGTATTTTGAAGTAAGTATTTATTTTAAAGTTTACATTGGAGAGTTAGTGGGCTGTCACAATTAAGAGATTGCGTTGGGTCTCAAAGAAGGATATTTTGGACTTTTGAACAGTGCTGGAAGTGATAGGCACTGTTGGAAATTTTGAATTTGAGTTAAATAGCTTTTTCCTTATAAGATGTCTATGAGATTCTAAGGGCCAGGCTTAGAAGTTGTAGTTTGAATGTGAAACGACTTCCCTAGGTTTGTGGCTTTGCATATTTGGTACCCAAGCTGTGTCAATGTTTAGTAAGGCTGTTGACTCTTTGAAAAATACAGTTTTTCTGGAAGAAGTATTTTTCTGAGGGTGAGTTCAGGATTTAAGATTAAATAGCCTGGCCTCACTTCCTGTTTTTTCTCTTTGCTTCCTATCTGATGATGGTGGCGATAGGTGGCCACCATGACTTCCCTGTTATGCTGGACTGTAGTAATTCTGGCACTGTCAGTCAAAATAAAACCCTTATCCCTTAAGTTGCATTGGTCTGAGTAACAAAAAATAAAATGATACAGCATTTTTTTTTTTTTGCCCATCATTCTAATAAAATTTAAAGTACACAAAAATGCAATTGGTCAAAATAAGGAAATTCTATGTGGCTCGTACACTAGCTTTAAAAACATGAAACACAGAATTAGATCAGTGGATATAATTAAGTATTTTTATTTTGATGTAATAGTTACATCACTGAAAAGAATAAAAAAAGCTGAGGAGTTGCTTCAGTGGCTATAGTCTTTGTTGGGCAAACAAGAGGATGAGAGATTAGTTTCCTGGAACCGTGTAAATGCTGTGTGATCCTGTCACTCAACTTTGAAATTAGCCTCTGAATTCAGTGGTAGGGAATTTATGGAGCAAGGTGTCTTTGGAGATAAGCAGCATCACATGTTCTGGGTTTGACTCGAAACCTTATTTCAACAATTGAGAAAGATTCCTCATACCAACTTCAGACTTTCACATCTACACATGGGAATGTGCAATTGGACATGCTTGGGCCTCCACACACAGGAAGACATATAAGCACGTGCACTTCTATCCTATGCATAAAAATGTGAACAAAACAACAAAGAAAAACAAATGAAAATCAAGCCAACAACAAGATAGAAATGAAGCAGAACAGGTACTGAATATTCGCTGATCAATTTACCTATGTTTTTCTTTGATAGGCTTCTCAGTCCTATAAAGGATACTCTATAGTCCCTATTATAAGAAAGCCTTGACCCTGATTTATAATACACACCATTCATAACTTTTAATATGCATCTGAGTCACAGAGTTGAATATATGGAAATTAGAGATCTGAGCACATGTTGTCTCATATATCAATATTATTTATCAGTAAACATGAGATCTTTGAGTTCAAAGCAATTAATATGAAACAATTATTAATTACTTATATTTTGATTTATTATTAAAGTCATAAAGATATATAGATGTACATATAAGCATCAATGATTATATGTATTATACCAATATTTTAAAGTTGTTAAATATAAGTAAAATTATATATATAGAGTGTACATACAAAGTATTACCTGTAACTATATATAATCTACATTTGTACAATAAAGTCTTCGTCTATTCTTATATGCTTTCCAGGTATAAAAATAATATATCACTCATAAGGAGTGTACTATTAAGGCATTTATCTCATGCTCAAATCCTCATATTTTTCATTTGAGACACATGAGAAATCTTCCTGAATAAAAGGTAGGTCTTAACTGTTAATAACAAAGATTACAATTTTCATCTCATGTAAGTCTTTCTTTGAAATGGATGTAAATGTTTGATATTTTTGTTCTTTAGCATGTTAATTTTGTAAAAATATATAATTAATCTTTTAACAAACATTTACTAAATGTATATAATATTTAATTAAAATTTTCTAATTCAGTTACTCTACTTTTGAATAGAATTCAGCCCAAACACCCATGCTTATGGAGTTTACATACAAGCAGAAGAAACAACATCAATAATAAATACATAGATGAGTAAATTATTTACATATTAGTAGAGTAGAAAGTAGAAAATCATGTAAATTCAACCCATTATACAGATGCAACTAAGTTAATTATGAAATATGCTTAACACAGAAGTTAGTACAAGGAAATCATAACGTTTGTGGAATTAGATCATGTCAAGCTCTCTCTGTCAGTCCTTAATCTCTTTCCATTTGCCACAATCTCTCCATAGTAACAAGACAGAAATTCAGTTCTTGCCAGAATTGCTCATATCTTTACTACAAATCTCTGAATTCTCAAGTATCACTAATTGTTTTCATTTTGAAATTATAGTTGTTGTAAGAAACAATGGGTTAACAACCCCAGCTTAACCTATAAAAGTGTTAGAACGAGAAAGAAAGAAAGAAGCTGCCTTAAAAGAGAATTCTGAATATGTCTCCCTGTGCCAAAACCCAAAGCATTGAGAGAGACAAAGATCAACATAAGGAAATTCATAAGTATGCCCATGTGGAATAATATACCATATGCCCTTCTATAACTGATCACAACAGGACACTGCTAAAATGGTTTTCTTAATGCACTCTGTTGGGTCTAGGTACAGAGCTGGAAACCATATGGTGCATTCAGCCCTCCACATGAACTTCCAGGTTTTTATAGTGTTCTGTCATATTATTTCACTGCCATTTTTTATTTGAATGTGCAAATTGGTTTTATAGTAACAATCAAGACTCACTGAGAACCTCACAAAGAAAAGCAACTTCTATTTGATTTGACACAGTACTATGTGGGCTCTTTCAGTCACGCTGCTAGTCTTAGATTTTGAAAATCAAGAGCATGTAGAGTAATATGCAAACTACTGTGTATCTAACAAGCGTAGGCACAAGGAAAATGTCCCTATGGATAGAAATTAATACAAATTTTGTTAGCAAATCTAGGTTGAAATAAACATTTATATATCTTGGTCATAACATGTCTGTCAAATCACGTGTGATAAAGAAGAGATCGGGCATGTACTTATCCATTCATGATGCATTCAACAAACAATAGCTGAATATCTCTTTTGGTTTCTACATAGAGCTAGTAGAGAGAGAATAGTAGGAGATAAATCACACCCTCTCAGAGCTTTAAATTAGTACAATAAGGGAGATGTATCAAGAAGTAATAGAATAGAATGCCAGGTCTAGAAAGAAATAATGCTGAAATCATGTCACAAAGGGTAATAATTAATGAAAAAATGAAATGGTTCCAAATAAAAAATAATGAACACTGGTGTGGACACAACAAATAGGAACTGAATGAGGAAAAATATTGTAACGCATTTGAGGAAGAAGAAATTAAGTTGTTGTACTATGAAGACATAAAAAATTTATACAGTGTTTTAAACCCTTAAGTAAATTTTTTAAATGTTAGAAATTGTTCTGTGTTTGGATATAGTTGGGGAGGCCTATTCAATAGGTTTTATAAGATTTATTGCTAACTTTGCCAGGTTGCACCACAGGTATTGATGATGGAGCCTAGAAAATACATAATTATTAGGAATAAAACTTAATAGAACCTGAAGTTTTCTGTGTATATATCAGCAAAATATTATTTAATTGCTATCCACTACATTTATGGAGATAAAGGCCCTAATATTCCATCACTTTATTCTCTTACTGAACAATATATTCATGTTCTCAGCGAAGCAGGAACGTGTATTTATAATCAGTTTGTCTTAGTTTATAATTCATAGACGTTATGAGTTCTACAAATTTAAAACCACTATTTGACAAAGTTGAAATTAATTTAAGCAGCAAGGATAGTCAGGTCAATTTTAATGAAATTTTATAATAAATGATATTGAAAATGGTAGCATAGAATAGAAAATCGTGTAAAGGGTGATGAGAGATGTGGAATTACTCCCTTCCTCAATTCTCTCATTTTCTTTGACTTGATAAATGTGTATAAGTAGGGTTAAGTTTTGGTATGGGAAAGACAACTAGTAATATATCTTTGAGAAAAACAGAGTCTAATTGATTTTCAAGCTATAAATACTTGAAGACCCTAAGAAGCTCTTAGCAGAGAGATCTGAGCAGAAGAAAGGACAGTGCTACAGGCCTGCAGAGCACAGACTGAAATAGTTACAGGGCAATCCAAAACAACTGACATCATAATCAAAGTCCGAACACAGTCTTGGATGTGCCCTAGGCAAAATCTGAAAACTGAAGATAATTCTATAACAGTAGGTTGATGTAATAGCAAAGCTGTCCACATAGAGATGAACCACACCTCTGGAAGATTGTTAAATATTTCTCTGAGAAAATTATATTTATCAATATAATAAAGATACCATTTGTCATGATCAAAGATGACAAGTTTTCTAGGCAATTGATTTAAACTTCAAATGTATGCAATTTTTGTCAACCGAAATTATGAGACCTTTATGCTTGTATCTTGTTAGGGAGTACTCAAGACTTTGACTTCCCATGAGCATACTTAAAACCTGAATATTTCCATGACCTCTATATATTCAAGGAAAAACATTGTATAATCCATGCTGTATATATCTAATGTGAAACATGTGTCTTAGCCATGCCAGTAGAATCAGACTCCAAAAGCATTCTGATGTTGCTATACACAGTGTTTTAATTTTTTTTATTATTATAAAATTCTCATTTGACTTGGATCTCATAGAATTATCTATGAGAAAGAAATGGAATTTGGGTATTTGTTCAATAGCCATTCAGTCTCATGGGCATTATTGGCACTACAGAGGTGTACAAACTATCTCTAACAGTAATTTTAATCTAACAATGCAACAATGTGTATATATATAGTAAACTGAGACGTGAGGGATGAAACACTTTGCTCAGAGGTAACAAATTGTCAGTCTTAAAATGGGAGAGCTATTATTTGAGACTCTAAGACAACATCTGCTTTAATTCACCATTCCATGGTAATACATAAAGGGGGTATAGTTTAAAGAAAAAAATAAATTGCAAGTCTTTCAAATCCTTGGTGTTGATGTTTCAACTTTATGACCTGGTTTCTAGTCAAGTACAAAGGAGGTAGAACGGATACCTGGGCAGACATTACATTTCTCTTAGATTGATGCAGGTTTCATTGGAATAATTTTACCTGTGAAATTCTTTCTTTCATCTCAATGTCCAACCACTTCCCTGAAGCAGTGATGGGGTATGAATTATGCAAGAAAAAACAGCAAGTTCAAAGAAGCACTCAGTTATTTCCACCCAGGCTCAGTATTATCTAAAGTTAATTGGATTAAAAGTGGACTTCTTTCAGAAGAACATTAGTACAAAGAGATATTAAAGTTTGTTACTCTTGGCCCTGCCCAGACCACTACCCAATCATCTTGACATTTATCAGCATTTGTGAAGTGCTTGAAATTGTTCTTTGGAATCCTTTATGATCTTCTAAAATGCAGATCCTGGGGTAAAACATAAGGAGTGACGATTTTGATCTGAGATTAAATGAGATGTGTTGCAATGTTCCAGAAGACATTTCTTGTGTTGAGAAGTTTGTCATCAGTCACATATTTTAGATTACCTGAACTTTCCAATTATCATTTATGGGAAAGCATATTGTCCAAATTTCAATGTTGAAATGTAAACCTCACTCACAAACATACTATACATACCATTTGTCCTGTTTCTAATATAATGATGTGTAGAAAGGTGACATACCAGAGAATAATGGTGCTTGATCAGGCTATCCACAGGCATATTGATTTCAGTCGTTGTGGTTTCTGGGTTGTTTGTTCAGTAGGAAGAAGTATAGCCTATCTGCTTTGGGGTTGAGATGGAATGTGATGCCTTGTTTCTGATTGTAGTAGGAAAAAGTCATGTGATGTATTGTACGGTTAGAACTGACTCATTTTCATAAACACTCACTGTACCCAACTTCCCAGATGACCAGTCTCCATTTAGGCAACTGTGTCTATTTCAAGTTGTTTTCCTTCAGACTTTTATAATCTTAGAGAAGCATTCTTGTATAGCATCTACATGGATCTCACCAAAACCCAGCCTACTTTGTACCTATCTGGCATCTTCAATGGCTTAATAGAAAATTAAAGAACTATGAAATTGACTTCATTCAAATAATATGGGATTCATTTTCTCTCTCTCACAAAAAAATTTAGTATGAAATTCCCATATGTTTAAAACTGCAGTTATCAATTCCAAATTATTTTTCTGACAAAACAGACTATGCCTGCAAAGTATCCACTCCTGCAATAGTTTTATAATTTATCTAATTTCAGTGCTATTTTCCATAGTTTTAACTGAATATAGAAGTGAAGGAGTCTAAATTATGTTAAGACACAAGGGAGCTGTCATGTATGGCAATATCTACATACACAAACCCACACATATCTAAAATGATTTTATTATTTTGTCTTCAAGTATTTATATTAGGTTAGTAAAGAATCATGTGGGTTGTAAATGATTTTAGTGGATAAATATTATTTTTCAAAAGCAATCTCTCAACACTACCATTTTAGCCTTATAAAGTTATCTTAACTATGTACACATAGAAATAAAACATATATTAAAATAAAATTAAGGGGATAATAAATCCAATGTTGACCATTTGAAATTAACTAGTAAGAGTAATTAACTAGTAGGTGGTTAAAATTCTAATCCAGGTTTTTTTTAATGTCCTAATGAATATTATTTACTACTTATACAATCTTACACACTAGGCCGGGCCTAGATTACTATTTTTTTTTTTAAAAAAAAATCCTTATTCAAAAGAGATATCTGTATTCTAAGAAACTTCATCTGCCAATGGCCTGAGAATTAAAACACATTTCATATATGCAGATATTCTATAGTATGTGAAGAAATTGTCTTGCAAAATAGATACTATTTTCGTACTATAAAACTAGTTACACAAACAAATAAATATTAAGGAAGAAAAAAATAAAGCAGAGAAAGAATGTATAATGAGAAAAGTCTCTAGATTAAGAATTAATGTAGGACAGGCAAGATAACTCATTCTTGAAGTTTTGCTAAACAAGACAGTTTAACCCTAGGACCCCCATAAAGGTAAAGGAAGAGTAGATTCACAAAAGGTATTCTGAAATCTACACATGTTCACTGTGACATCGTGCATCCACATATACATCATACCTACAGATACATAAGACATACAATAATAATAATAAATAGTAGTAAATAATTTATTTTAGTTTTCTAGTCTATGTATTTAATATTTGTATTTTGCAAGCTGATTGTCATTTCATTATCTCTCCATTAATCGCAGTAACTATTTGAACAATGACTGAGAGGAAATTTAGAAAAGGCAAAGAGTGGTAATTCATATTTTCCCATGTGTTACTATTAGAAAAAACAAAATACCCATTCTAAGTTAAATAGATGCTTTACTTCTGAAGGTATGCATTCACTCATCAGTTTTCAACACACTTTGTAACCCGAGAAAGAGTCTGGACTCAAAATATCTTAATTGCCCTCTACTTAAAAGCATTAGTAAATGACAAACACATGAGAATCAAGATGTGTTGCTGAGTGACCTTGGCATGAAATACGCCTTCAGCATTGGGGTGCGGACATTCATGTCATTACCCAGGATTGAGAGAGTTTGGCTGTTCGAACAATCAGGTATCAGAGGACAATTTCTCAGGGCCATTTCTCTCATTCAGTGGTGATGGCACCTGGTGCTTTTGATTTTGAAACAACAAGTGAGATGTTCCTAGAGGCAGCTCTGCACTCCAGTAGGAGTTTTGAAAGTCTTTACAAGGTAAATGTGTGTATGAAGAACTCCACTGCCTTGAGGCCTCTTCACAAGTGGGCATCCACAACTGCTATGGCTCTTTTGATTTCATCAGAGACATTAAAAGCGCTACTCTCATCAGCGTGGCTGCAGTCATTAATTTTATGTTTGAAACGGAGGGATAAAAGATACATTTCCCTAGCTTTTGAGATGTCAAGTGAAGTTCCCTGAACCCTGAAAGAAACAGTTCACGTTCTCTCTTTTAAGATTTAAGACGTTATGAGAGGTTGACTGATTGACTGGCATTGTTCAATGTTACAATTATAGGAACTCTTTAGTGTCATGGTCTTGAATCAATCAAAGTAATCAAGAAATGTTTAAAAAGTCCCCATTTCAATAAAAGTCAAAAAGTAACCCTTCATAAGAACATGGACAGAGTATATTTCATAAAAATGGCATATTATGTGAATCAAAACCTTTCTTAACCAACTTTTGGTTTAACCTACATGCTCTAATGCTGATGTGAATGCAGCAACAGAATTTTTTAAAGGATCCATTTATGAAGACATTCTACTGAATCCTTTGTGCTCTTTAGAAACTTTGAGACACTTTAAGCGTGTAAGATAGGTTGTCATTACCACTGTTTAAACGATGTCATTAAGACTGAAATAGGTGTCGTACCTATTATGCAACTGGTAATACTGAGGACTGTATAACTTTCCCATCACCATAGGGCAGCCAAGTAGAAGTGTGATCCATGGCGTAAGGTTTATCTGGAAGTTTCAATTTTCTGAACAAACGTTATTTAAACCCATTTTATTTAGAAACTCCAGAGACATCATCACAGTTCCAGTGGTGGTGAAGACCGATTATGACTAAGGGAGAAGCTTCTGAGCATGTCTGTCAGGGATTATCTAAAAGGCAGGAATACTTCTCCTGAGGGTGGTCAGCAGGCTTTCATAGACTGGGCTTCGAGATTGAATGACAAGGCATTCTAATTGTGAATACAATATGGCCAGATGCTTCAAGCTTTCTGCTTCACCACTATCCACCGTCAAACTCTCAGGAAAAATAAACTCATCTTTCCTTAAATACATATCCCAAATATTGCATTAAATCAAGAGGAAAAATAACAAATACAGCTCACCAATTAAATATGCTTACTATTTTGTGTTTGATGTATTTAGTTATATTGTTAAACATGTATTTACACTTATATAGAATTATATTTATATACAAATATAATTAACATTTTCGGTTAAAGCAAATGTTACTATTCTTTTACACCATGTCATGCTTTAATTTTGTTCCTTTATTTAAAATACATTCTTTTATCATACAATATAACCTGATTACAATCAATTTTTTTCCCTATGTTCCTCCCAGTTTTTCCCACCTCCCCTTCCACCTCAATATGCTTCCTTTCTGAGTCTCAATATAAAAGCACAGGCTTCTAAGAGTTAACAACAAAACATGACTAAATAAAATACAAGATAAAACAAAAACCATCACATTGAAGTTGGACAAAGCAAAGCAACAGAATGAAAAGTTCCTGAGAGAAGACCCAAGAATCAGAGATCATACACACAACTCAGGAGTCCCATAAAAATACCAGACTGAAAACTAAAATGTATGAGCAGAGGACCCAGTGTTGACCTACATACACCCGTGCTTACTGCTTTAGTCTCTATGAGTTCATGAGCTTTGCTCACTTGGTTTAGTCAGCATGGTTCTCCCAGTGTCTTCCATGCCCTCTTGTTCTTATGCCACATCTTCTCTTGTGTGGAGTTACCTAAGCTCTGTGAGAAGGATTGGATCAAGACATCTCATCTCTAGCTATTCCAATCCAATCTCTGTCCCTCCGTACCTCCCTCCCTCCTTCTGTCTCTGTCTCTCTCCCTCTCCCTCTGTCTCTCTCCCTCTGTCTCTCTCTCTCTGTATTGTCTGGCTGTACATATCTCTATTTGTTACCATTTGCTCTAGGAAGAAGCTTCTCTGATGATGGCTAGCTGAATTAAGATACTGGTTTATGAGTATGAGTATAGCAATATATCATTATGAGTCATTTTTTATTATGTTTTTTTCCTCTTTAGATCAGTACTATTAAATTCTATTGTAGGCCTGCTGGGATATATATTCTCTGGTTTTTGGTCACCCAATCACCCTTGGGTATAGGCTCTGCATTGTGGAGAAGATTTAAATGACACTGGTTGGTTATCCTCAGAAGTTTGTACCCTCATTGCCCTAGCATGTATTTCAGGCAAAACAAGATAGTAGATTAAAAGGTTTGTGACTGGGTTATGTTTATGATTCTTTTTTTGGAAGCCTACAGGGTGCTTTTCCATGCCAAAGACAGTTGAACTTGAGGTGCAGATTCAATGTAGGCATCACCTCTAGTGCTCTGTGTTTAATGAGTTGTGTGGGTGTTGTCTTCAGCAATAGGGCCTTCCTTGCTCCCAGTTTGTGAAGAGCAATCCTATAGTCTTGGTAACAGCCTGGGTTATTTGGGATTTCCATGGAGTGCCATTGGCTAACAACTCAATTAGTTGGAACCCAGTTCCAGTACTGGAAACTTTATTTGGTGACAAGAAATATCTAGCTTGGAAGCTTATTATCTAGAGACTTCATTAGGATTGCCTTCCTACATTTTATGAAATTTCCATACTACCCCTCAAATGCCCCTCATTTCTAGCTGTTTCTTATCATACCCCTTGTCTCAACAACATTTTCCCTCTCCACATGATTCTCCCAATTTCATTCCCCCCAAGCCCAATCCACCTATAAAATCAATAATAGTACAACTCCTGTGAGAACCATATGCCACCCCTAGTTCTTTGTTCTGTATTGTCATTTGATTATCATTTATTTAATGGTTAATATCTTCATGGAAATGAATATATACTATGTCTGGATTGTCTCACTCATGAGGATTTTTTCCCTAGTTCTCTTTATTTGCTCTACTTTCTTTAAGAAGTGCTTAGTTTTAGTCTAATTCATTGTAGTTTGCTAATTCTTGCCACATATTATAATCTGTTCCTTCATTTGGCTCTAGTCACATTTGAAATCTTATTTCAGAAGCAATTAGAAAATACGTTTGAAAGCCTGGCATTTTTCTTCTGTTTTTAAGTTATTACTTACATTTTTCAAAGAGAATATGCTTATTCCAGTTACAGACACAACACAGTAGATATTCCTGATTCCAATACTTTCTCGGCATTCTCTCTGAACTTAAAAGCAGGTATGGGAGTTGGAGATTACATGCTTGTTTTCCATAACTGATTCAAATTATAATTTGGAACTCTAGGGGAAAAACACCAACAACAAAAAAGAAGAAAAGTGTATTCTACAACAAATATTAAATCCCTAAATACTACTTTACATCTTTCAGGTAATTTGGGAATGAGGCTGTGTATATATTAAATGTTCAGCATCTTACAAGCAATCTGTATATGCTAAGCCACAAGGGATACGCCATAATTGCTAAACGAAATGAGAAGTATGTTTCCAATTTAGAAGAACAGAAAAACTACTGTAAGTAAATATTGTAAGATAATATAAGAAAATCTTCCCAGTGCTGTCTACTGACATTAGGCAAAAATAAACCGCAAAACACCAAGCTCAGCTCCCTCTAGGTCATTGATTCGGTCTGCAGACAGTGTGGGGGAATTCTGTGTTCTTATAGTGAGTCCAATGAAGCCACTTTGCAGAATGATGAGCCCCGTGCAGACCCTTTAGAAGTCTGCCCAAAGCCCAGATGTCAAAAAGGGAAGAGCATGGGGGGGGAGGGAGTTCATTGTTTTCTGTGAACCTCAGCTTCCTATTAGTATAACTGAAAACATTTAAATCTTTTTTAGATGTGAAAGGATTTCAAAAAGTAAATGGGGTTACAACACCAAAAAAGTCACCATTTTCTTCAAAGCTCAGTAGCAGTTGTCAGTGAGGAAAAGTCAGCAAACAATATCATAAAGCTAATTAAAATTATGTCAGAAGATAATCTAATTAGGACACCAGTGCACAGAGATATGTCATTGTGTCATTCCAGAAAAAAAAGAAGTAACATTGATATGCTCAAAAACGTTACATGAAATAGAATTTCATATAATATCAGGGAAGCAAATTAATTATTGCCTCACTCAACACTGGCAGAGAGCTCAAAAGAAAAAACCCTCTAGAGATGTCTTTAAAGTTATAAAAATACCCATAAATAAATACTATTTTTATGTATCAGTTATAAAGTTTAAAGAGAAATCATGTTTTCCATTGCTTGATTAATCCTTTAGCCAAGTGACTTACTCTTTCTAACTTGCTGAAGAAATCCATTTAAAATGACATCTACATACACATGTATGTGTTTCTCTGTGTATTTTGCTGCTCTGGCTTGCTGCAAATTCTTAGGCTGAATTTGACTTCTTATCTCACCTTCTGAAGGACTTGGGGCTCTAGGAATTCTCCCCCACCTCTGGCATGGCTGTAGTCCCGGGGCTATGTAAAAGAAAAAACCAGTGAAACCTTGACAGTGGTTATATCTTCAAAGGTCTAAATGTCCCTGTTATAATTTCATTTGCATGAAGCCCTGACAAGCCTCACTGTGAGAAGAAAACACAATACAGCTCTTCAATTTCTGAAATCCAGTTTGGTGCACAAGCTATGAGGAGCATCTTTTCAAATTTCTGCAGATGATCCACATGAAACAACAAATTCGGGCACTGTCATCAGAAAAGGAGCAGTTTGAATACCCAGTCAGAATACAAGCACATTTGAGAAATAGACATAAGAAAAGGTCAAATAGGAGATTCTCAAAGCCAGCTGAAACCTCTCAGATGAATGCTTGTTTCTATTAAGAAACTGATACACTGCTGATGAGTGCAAACCTGCATTTCATATCGTTTCATCTCCTATAACAAAAGCTAATTAAACATTCCTACATTTGGCAATTTTGTATGCTTTAATACTTCCAAAATAATTCCCTTAAGCCCTGAATACTACTAAAAAGAAATGTATTTGTGAGTACAAAAATTCTGCTAGAAGTCACCATGGTTAATTACAGTAAAACAATCTTTGTGATTGGTATCATGTATAAAGTTAATTGTCTCATTAACCTTAGGCATTTCAATCCAGTTCCATTATAAATGAAAATCAAAAGAAGGGCCAGAGATGAAAAATAAGTAATGACTTCAAAACTGTGTATATTTCTCATTGTGGCCATTAAGATTGAAATTCATGTCTCTTTAGGTTTAAAAGCAAAACATGCTAGAATGTCAAAATGATGTTTTTATAGAGAACTGGCCTTCCAATGAGGGGCATTTTAGGAGATCTTAGGAAGCATTAAAATCTCTTTGTAGAAGACCTGGTGCAGCTTGATGAGTCACAGATACTTCATCTTTTATTCATTTTGTCTTCATTTGCTAGTGTTCTTTGCCATGAATCATTGGTCTGTTTTGAGACCTAAGGACTTCCCACCTTTGTTCGGTGTTACAGAGATCTGTAGGTTTGTCTTCTGCTCTTGCTCTAACAGTTCATAGATAGGATAGATGTTGGGGTGGGCCAACTCACAGCCTCAATCCTGGGCCTGGATGTCAGCTGGACTGGTCATCCTGACAGCTTTAGGCCTTGTCTACCCCCTATCGCCACCTCCCCCCCCACGAGTACACACTACACACACTGAAAATATTCCAGCACTACCTTGGCCGCCTCATCCAACCTGTTTTCAGGCTTCAGTTCAGCTCACTCATGCCCACACCACCAGGCCAGCTCCACAGCTCCATTGATTTTACTGAGATGAGGTAGGGAGCCCTTTCTTTCCATTGTTGTAGGAGTATTTAAGTCCCTCCCCCCCGTATGTTCTCCTATTTTTCACCCTCCGATCTGGCTCCCGGAGTTCCTAATAACAGGGTTGGTTCTAGTGTAGTGCCTTTGTGGGTTTCTGGGTCAGCTCTGTGTGCTGTGGCTGATGAGGAACAGGGCTAACCTCTCACTCTTGTGATCATGAGCAGGATCTCTTATCTGTCACAAATAGCAAGGGGTGGGGATGTTGTGGATAGCAAGGAGTTCATCTGGAGATAAGGGAACTTTACTGATTACATATGCTACAGAGCCAATCACAGTATGTTTGTTAAAAGATGAATACAGCCAGATAACTCCAACTATGCATATGTACCTAGGGAACATTAAGCCACTGTGCTTTGAAATCAAAAGGGTCAACCTGCCTTTCTACTCCCTCTCCTTGGTGCTGGAATGTAGAGGCTATTGCATCTAAACTCCAACAAGTAAGGAAGTAGGTGTGTGTTGACATAGCCAATGGCCTTTGTAAAGAACACTAACATCTTACTTTTATTAAAGGGCTTTCCTTCCCAACTTGAAAATGTATTGTCTGGTAGATGTTCTGTGTTGCAGAACATCAAGAAAATAAGAACACTTTCCTGTGGTAATCTTAGTTGAGACATTGACTGTGGTAATCTTAGTTGAGACATTGACAAAAGCCTCAAATTCTATTCCATGTATTCCAAGAATAATTCCAAAATGCAGCTCTTGCAAAGCACTGTTTGGAATAGAAACCAAAGCGAGCACAGGCAAACAACAATTCTGGGACCCTGATCCTGTATTGGGGCTTTACTAGCAATGCAAAACACATTAAAATCAACCTTAATTGAAAACCATTAAAGTGCAGTATCTTTATTTCATTTTTTTTAAAAATAAAAATGACCATCTGCTTTTTCTAAAGAAGCAGAAGAATTTACAAAAGAATTCTCAGGGAGTTAGAATTCTTACAAGCAGTCTTGGCTGGTTAATAGGTTACTCTTTAAAGAAAAGATGAAAAGTCTAATCAGTGAAATTTTTTTTTTAAGTGAGGGAGGGAGGAACACCAAGACTTTAAAGACAAAGGTCATGGATGAACACACAAACATAACCAGATTCTGTGGAACTGATCTTATACTGTACCAGCAATTCTTCAGGTTGCAAAAGAAATAGTTTGAGAAGAAGTCCGAACTTATTTCATAGTGATTAAAATCTCTCTGCCATGGCTAGAATTTCTTAATAGGTAAAAGCCCTTATTGCTCTTCCACTACACAGATGGAGGTTCACAATATCCGTAACTCTAATCTCATGAATCTTTGTTGATTTTGCAAGTACCATACCACACCTGGAACATATGAATACATTCAAGCAGTGATGTACTGAAGATAGATTTTTCTTTGGACTGCCAACTCACACATACTAAGACAGAGACTTATTATTAATTATGAAAGCTAGTCCTTAGCTGAGACTTGTCCCACTAATTCTTATAACTTTAATTAACCCAGATATACTAATCTATATTCTGCAACGTGGAATTACCTTCTCTCTGTCCTGTCCATCCTTCTTCCAAGCATGCTGGCTACTCTGCCTTCTTCTTCTCACAGTTCACCATGGGAAGTTCTGCCTAGTATTGGTCATTCAGCTTCTTATTACACCAAGAACAGCAATACATCCTCACACAGTGTAGAAATGTCCCACAACAATACACATAAATGCTTAATCATCTGGTCTCTTTCACTCTCTTTTTAGGTCTGGGCCACTATTTGGCCATATTTTTATTCCTTTTACACTCTCTTTTCAGATTCTGTAAATCTTTCTTTTTTATTAACTGTGACATTATGTCATTCTTTACAGTCCTTCATCAATCCTGGGGGTCCTGGATGCTTAGAGACCCATTCATGAAAACAAAATCTATAAAGAATAAGATCAGTTGTTAAAAGGCTGCCCATGGCAGATCATACGTGTGAAATAAGGAATCTTACTTGCTTTCAGGGAACAGTATTATGGACTTTTTAACAGGCTCATCAAGGTTCAATTATTGTTCTCTTCATCCACAGCTTTGGATGTGCAGTCCTTTAAAAACCTACACTTAAAATGAAAAATACTAAAACTATGTGTAAATGCTTGTGTTTTATTTCTGCTTTTGGTTTTCAGTCTTTTTCTCTTATTGTCTTTGGTGGTTCAGTTTCGTCAACATAACACAAACTAGGATCATCTAGGAAGGGGAAACCTGAACTGAAAAAAAAAAAGCCTCCGTCATAAAGAACGTTATGTGTTGTATTGGCTGAAGTGAAGGATGCAGCACACTGTGGTCAGTGCCAACCCTGGCAGCTAGCTCTGGTCTGGAGAAGAAAGCTACTGAGAAAACGTACACCTTCCTGTGCTGTCTCAGTTCTTGCCTCTCAAGTCATGCCACAAGTTCCTGCCTTGGCTTCCTTGATAATCAACTATGAACCGTAATCCAAATACGTGCTTGTCTGAACAAGTTGGTTTTACTCAATGGTTTATTTCAAAAATAAAAATCAAACTAAGATTTCATCATGAGTCTAGAAGATTCTGATTGTTTAAGAGAATTCTATATTAAAGCCTATAGTGAATAATAATTGAGGTAAAATCTACTTTGTGAGATGTTCTCAAACAAAAGAAAAATGTATCGCTTCTGGATGTGAATTTTGTAGCATTTTCTCAAGACATTGTGTCATCTCCCTTTTCTTTCTGGGCATATGGTTGTGTGAACTTATTTTCTGTGAATGTCTGCTTTCATAATAAAGTTTAATCTGCTTGCACATACTCCCTTTTCTGACCCTATATGGTTTTCCCTTCTTATTTTTCAGTTTTATATTATCCACGCAGACAATTTTGCTCACTAGCAGTACTGTCTAAATACGGTACTTTTATTTTGATTTCCAAGTGAAAAATCAATTAGTCAATGAGATACACAGGTGTTTCTTCCTGAGTAAGTCAGTGTTTGTCAGGATTTTAAGCCATAAAACCTAAGTATACAGGCCTAGCATGTTGGCAAGTCCTATAGGCACAGTAGTATTTTAAGAATGCAGGATACAGGTACAACATGTGTTTAGTGTTGTATATATTATTGTACTGAATTTATATTGGCATGTAATCAGTGTAAATGTACTCAGACTACCAATGGCCGTATAGAATAATCTGGATACTTAGAAGTCCTTCATTATGTTTTTATTGAAGTACACCTTAATTTGTCCTTTGTCTGTATTTGTACCTATGCCTAAACTTTTTTAAAGGTTACTAAATGAACCAATAACATACAAAGACATCTCATTGTTGGTTACAAATCATCCCCAATGATCTAGGAGATTAAAAACGTGTGTTTAAGAAGATGTGTGAAAAGGGGAGCATGTCATACACACAGCAGAGCAAAACATTATAAAATTCAATTAAAATTTGCAACGAACATCATACAATTAGGTTATTAGTCTCCTAAATGTAGGAGCACTATGATTATTTGACAATTACATGTGCTATTAAGTTGCCAAACAGAATAAACCTAAAAATGATTTTAGTAAATAATGATAACAAGTATTATTTATTGCAAACAACTTAAGAAAATATTCAATGCATACATATACTTGGTCTTTTAGGACTTAATGAAAGCACACATGGGAAATAGCTCCCTAACTTAAATTTTGTATACCACACTTAATAATACCTATGTAGAGAATTTAAAGGGTTTATACATTAAAATCAAATTGATTTTAATAAGATAAGAATATAAGGCTTCAGGTTTTATAGCAGTTTTTTTAATATTAAGTGAGAAACAGATAACAATAAAAATGCAATTATTTCACCAAAGTATTAAATGAAAACACATATACAGAGTTACTTTTTAAAGCATACTACAATTTCCAATTCATTAAATGAGATGGAACAGAAACTGTAGTCTTCTATTCAAGAGTTCTATTAAAATTCTTATTCTCAAATTTATCTGAACTCTATCTAAGTAATCAACATGATAATTATTTCAAGAATCCAGCTTTTTGGTAATTATCTTTAGAAAGGCTGACGCTTAAAATAAATGGATATATCAGCTATATAAATGCTTACAGTATATTATTATACTTTAAAATTTTATTCATTACAATTTTGTACAACCCAGTTGCTTATAATTTGCTGTAATTGCTCCTCAAATAGAGCATTAAGGTTTATGGCTTCATATTTTCCTTGACTAAAAGGCTTTATTACCATAACAATGCACAGAAAATGGAAATATTGATACCCATAACCTCTAAGTAATGTTTGCTTATTATTTAATGTGGAAACGTGTGTAGCTTAATTTTAAGTGAATTGGAAAGTGCTAAGGCATAGTTTTTACAATTTTAACACATTTCTGACTTAAAAATCTTAGAATTTAAGAACCTAATTTTCTTATGCATTTTTGATTGCAAAAAGCCAGCGGTTTCTGTTAATATCTGAGATAAAGAGAATTATAGTTTAATTTAAACCCTGGTTTCTTATTTTTCGATCAACTGTTGCCCTTTGCATGAGTGTACAAATTTATAGTCAAGACCGGATCTATTAGGATCGAGACATAAAAGAAAAAAATGGATTTTAGTGCAGAGGGAAGTAACCTTTTACAATATTAATAAAGACTCTCTATACTTCAGATATATCTTTGACCTATAATGTCAAAAATATAGATTACCTCCTTAAATCATGCACTTCCAGCTTCATGCCAAATTTGCACCATTCAACTTTATCACAAATGTGTCCAGATTTTTACAACATCTGGCACATTCTTAGCAATTAGTTTTGGGCAGGCTGCAATGCCTCTAGTCTCAATTGCACAGTCCATGCACATGCACACGTTATGATTAGTAATGATTTATTCAATGATGAAGTCATTCATCTTAGTCAGTTAAAACCTAGAACTATGAGAGTTGACACATGTGATTTGTGTGCTAGTTTCTTCGATAATATAAAATTCTTTCACAATGTAAGCCAAACAGAGATGAAGACTAAGAAGCAGTTGGGAGGAGAGTATTATGTTACAGTGAAACAGACTTCTGATAAACAGTGGAGAATTTTGGAAAAAGCTAAACTGTGATTTACAGTTCACTACTTCAATAGGTGTTGAATTTTCTTTCTTACTCTCCTAGCCTATCTGGTTCTTACTTGTGCTCAAGTTCTGCAAGGTGCCCTCCATAAAAATTTAGAGATTTTGAGCTGACTGCTGACTATTATTGTTTACATTTATTTTAGTAAGGCTGCCACCTTGTTAGTTGAGTGTTCACAACCTATGTGCTAAGAATTGCTCATGATGAATACAACAGTAGGAATTGTTTACTTGTTTAAATAACTTACTCTTGTTCTGCATTAAAAGTAGCAGAGGCTTTATATTTAAATTAGATACAATTACAACATCTAAACGGACTCTCAGAGCATTATGCTGATTTGCAGCTATCCAAGAAATAACTGTGATCCATGGCAATCAATTCTGCAGAGTAGCAGTCTGCATCAGTAAAAGGAGGGTACCTCCACTCTCTCTGGCTCTAGGGAACACAGATAGGAATTATGATTCTAAAAGATAACTATATGTACAATGTCAGAAGTCTTGAACCATGTATCACCTATTGAAAAGGAAAAGCTCCACCAATTAGTGCTTGTATGGAGCTACTGAAGTCCTGATTGAATATGTATTTTGGACATAAAAGTGACAATGATAAGTATTCAATGCCTTGGATCCACAGATACAGCAAAACTTTCCCCCTGGAACATACGTACATATGAACAGTGGGAACAAAAAGTGTTGACCAAAGCTCCCTCTCCAGTGAAGGAATCCTCAGTTTGCCCTTCAACAGCAGTCCCCTCCTTTCTCAGCTGTATACAACAAACTCATCTCCACATTCAGATACATAAAATAAACACACTGCATTTCCCAATTACTGTTGGTGTGTCCCTATTGGAGTGCACTGCCTGTTCAATATATCTAGGTGTCCCTTTTCCTCATTCCCAATCTCACAAATTAGATCAATTAAGTTGTGCAGTTCTTGGCAGATCAGTACCATCTACTCTGACACCTAGGGAGAAATCTCCTCTTACATCAAATAATGAAATATGGAAGAGTCTTTGTCCATTATATAAATAGGAGTATAAAATTCTATGTATTTTATTGGGAGCAGTATGCATACATGTATATGCATACATTGAATATATTTAGCATTGAGGAATTTATTAAAATTGAATGGATGATAAATTATAATTGATGCAAGATTAATAACGCTGATTGAAAATAACTCAATTTGCTCAATGCTAAATCTATTAAGTGTACGTGTAACTATTTTTGGAGATCTAGCCAAATATTTTTCAGACAGGTAAGGCATATAAGGCACAAAAAACTAAATCAGCATTTTTTGTGACTGGAATATTTTTGAATATTTGTAATTTTTTTATTTTGCCTCACTTAAATATCAACACAATCTGCTTTTAAATAATAAAAACAAAGACAGAAATTTCTATAATCACTATTCTCTTTTGTTTTTTATTTATAACAAAATATTTTAAAAATAACATTTTGTTACTTTGAAATTTCTTTTAGATCAATCTGTGTAAAGCTGTCATAAGGCCATTTGTAGAATTATTTTTATAATTATATTGATCAAAAACCATTAAGAAATACACATTCCTGATGTGGGAATGCGTTTATGTATGCTGTGAATCTCAATCTTTAAATAAAGGAGCTGTTTTGGGCCATGGCAGGCACCATAGAAGAAGTAGGAGGAGAAATCAGTTTAGGTAGGAGAAGCAGGGCGGAGTCAAACAGATCAAGCTGAAGCCGCCCAAGGAGCAACATGTAAGGAACACAGGTGAGCCACGGCCCACGTGGCCGACAGATTAATAGAAATGGGTTGATTTAAGATATAAGAGCTAGGTAGCAATATGCCTGAGCCATAGGCCACACAGCATGAAGTTAATGGAAGCGTCTGAGTCATTTTGGGGGCCCTGGGTGGCTGGGCGGCTAAGAGTGCTTGGGCGGCAGGTCTGTGGGTCTCAGCCGCCCGGGACCCGAGAACCCACTACTACACATTCCTGAGAATTGCATAAAGATGACAATTCATTGAGTCATTATAGACTCAGGTACCAGAAATTTTTTCTCACCTGAATCCAAAAGAAATCCCCTTCTTCATTTTACCCTCATTCAAGTTGACACTGTTACTTATTTCTAATATCTGTAAACATATTTCAATTTTCTTTCCTTTATTATGTATGTGTAATCTGAACATTTAATCTTAAAGGTGAAATGCCTAGAGTTATCTGGGAAGGCATTACATCAGTTATATAATTGGCTCTACCAGATTGGATTTGGAGTATTTTTAGTAAATGTTTCTATGTGTAAGACTGTGAGTAATGTCAGTGGGGCATTTTCTTGACTAATGTCAGCTAATGGAAGGGATTAGCCAACTGAGGGTGGTGCCACTATTGGGAAGGAGGTTCTGGATTGTTTGAGAGAACAGGCTGAGTGATCTATGTTCAGCAGGCCAGAAAAAAAAAAAAAATGGTTCAGCCTGCTTCTGCTCTTCCTTCATGTCCTGACTTTAACTTTGTGCTTGACTTCATGTTCTGACTTTGATTAATAATAATAATGGGAGGTCAAGTCAAATAAACACTTTCCCCAAAGTTGTTTTCATTCATGGTGTTTTGACATAGCATCAGAAGCTTAATTATGACATGCTTATATATCCCAATGCAACCAGATTTCATTCAAATTCTTGCTAATTCTCAACAATGCTGCTTTCCCTACCTCATCCCTGTAGATTACAACATAAAGCTAATGATGTACTTTAAAGGTATATTGGCCAGTATAAAAATGTGATGCAAAATAGTCTTGCTTATGTCTTTAAATGACCTCTTTTTATGAGTTTATTGGCTTCTATAAAATCTCATTTTCATAACTTGATTTGATTACCATGGCTTGACTAAGACTGCTTTTAGTTGTACCAGTGAATACAGAATCTCTTCAAACCAAAATTAGCAATAGTTTTAACCAGAAATTAATTATAGTTTTCTTCTCTTATGCCCTAATTTATGTCATCAAATAATTTACTTCAGCACTAGGACTGATTGACCATCTCCCATTTCTATGGTCTTTCATTGGCTCCTTTAGACTAGCAAATGAACAACAATCCCTCCAATAAAGGACCTTGACTGTTTTTAAATTCCCATTGCTGCCAAAGTTTCAATTCTTTCCTTTAATAGATCATTTGGATTCTGGACAACTGAGCTTCCCCCTAATTTAATGGCTTCATCTCTTTACATTTTCTACCTCAACTTGACGTAAGCTATTTATAGAGACCAAGTTTTATAAGTTCTCTTTATTTTTTAAGAAGGCTATATCCATTGCTAGTTTTCCTTAGATATTATCAGTCCTGGATTACTCCATGATGTTTATCACTAGTGTTGCTTAATTTGTCTCATGATTTTGATACATGATAGGTAATGGGGGATGAAAGCACATACCAGCTGCCACTTAGAACTAGATTGAATAATAATAGCTGACTTCTATTTATGAATGCTAAGAGTTTTACAGGATATCCAAGGCATCTTCTAAAACTGAAAATGCAACGTTGAAATTCAAGACATTGGGAAATCTCGGGAACATAACCCAATGAAAATAGAAAATTAGTCTTTTGAACAGTAAGACGGATCAACAGACAAAGGCACATGCTGTTGAGCTCGGAAACCAGAGTTCAATTAAACAATAATGAGAGAAGTAATTTCTATAGTTGCCCTATGATCTCTATGTTCAAACCTTGAGCTTTGAATATATATGTATATATAATACATACACAGACACCACACACACACACACACACACACACACACACACACACACACACACACACACGAGAAAGAGAAAGGGGGAAGGGAGGGAAGGAGGGAGGGGCTTAAGGAGAGAATTAAGGTTAGTTGTAATAAAGAGCTGTATTAGAAAGGCAGAACTTCAGAAATGCTAATCAATTTTCAGTTCATAAATGTAAGAATAGTTTTTGCAGTCAACTTTGCATAGAGAAAAAAAACATATTCTAAGCTTTAGAATAAAATAAAATGATGATTTTGTTTCTTCTCATTTGCTGTTCATCTAACCTACTAATGATTAAAAACATAATTCTTATTAAAGGAAAAAATGCATAAAGAGCCCAAACTCCAGTATGCAAAGTAGTATCTCCAGAAAATCCATTCAAAAATAACCACTAATTCCTCTAGAGAAGCAATGTCATCATAATATAGTCTTTGATTTACATCTATGTTGTTTGCAAATACCTTTCTCGCATAGTTTCATAAATTACCATCACTTGAAGCATCTTAGAGCTACAGAATCTCCCTTTTAATTGTTCATTCTCTAATATGTAAACAATAGAGAAAAAATGATTGATCAATAGAACCAAGCAGTCTGGTGAGTCTCTGCCATAACAGGAGCCATTCTTCTGCTGGAAAAGATTGCCTGGAATTTATTTATTTTTACAGGAAATATATACTTTGCACATCTTCAGTGGATCTCTTGAAACACAAGCATAACGATCCAACTTGATTTTTTTTTTTGTTTGTGACTACTAACATTTCTAAATCACATTTGAAAAGATCCTTTATACTTGTTTCATACAACAATGAATATATTGTCAATAGGTCATAAAAATTCCTGAAACTCCCTTTCTTTTCTATTCTTCTGTCACGCAATTCATGTCAACATAGTCAGGGAACTAGACAAGTTAGACATATTACATCAGGAGAGGAATTCTCCAGGGCTGCTGATAGCCTTAGGGCAAGGCGTTCAATATCCTGACAGGTGTCTTTCTTACATTAGACTTTTTCCTGTGTGTCACATTCTCTTTAGCCGGTTATGAGCAGAGGCGGTAGATCAGATTGATTTTTGGATTATTATCAATATAAATAACAATTAACTCTTATGTTAGCTGCCAGGAAAAAAGAAAAAAGTGTAGAATTTCAGGGCTTCAAAACTGAATGAAAACATATGCTGTTGGGATGAACGATGGCACTATGCCAAATTGCAAGCTCATTAAAAACTTTCACCTTAGGATGAGGCAGACTTTTAATTTAAGACCATAGTTTACCTTTGATAGATACTGATTTTTTTTTTTTTTAGAATTTGGCTTGGAGTGCATTAAATGCACTCCCTAACACAAATCTAACTTCAGCTGTGACACCACAGATATATATACACTCATACATATACAAACATATATATGTATATATAATGTACGTGTGTGTGTGTGTGTGTGTGTGTGTGTGTGTGTGTGTGTCTGTGTATCAGTGCATTATATTTTTGTTAGTCTTTGCAAGGTTCACGACTAACACACCTGTAACAAAAAGAAGATCAGCAAGGGAAAACATTAGAAAAACTTATCTAAATAAAGATTTATGTGACACTCAAGATCCAGAGATTCATACAAATTAGACAGCCTGGAACAGCCATTTAAAAGAATGATTTGGGCACAGAGGTGATGTAACCTAGCCACAGTGAACTGAGATTAACTTTGTAAATCCTCTTTGTTTAGATTACTTTGACCTCTGACTATAGGGACTGTCCCTTCTACCATGGCGTTCTAAGGACCCACTTGGAAGGGAGTAAGTAAACACGTTTCTGGGTGGAACAAAAATGACAAATTAGATGACCTTTGTCCTCCTTAGGTATTTTACCATATCAAGAGGCCATATTTTTAAATATTTAAATATGATTGTCTCTTTGGCACATATACAATTTCTTACCCAGCACTTCCAAGTGTTTGCCCAACTGCCAGCCTCAGGAGTTAGAGAGAAAAGGGGACGTGAAAGCCTTTGACAGTGCCATTTTCCTCATGAGTATGACACTTAAATATCATGCTTCCATACTTGTATCAACATATATAATAAACATTTTTATTTCACATCTCTTTTATTATTGAGAAAGTAGGCAAAGGAACAAAAATAGGGACTAGACGCTGGACTTATAAGCTGAAGACCTTTCTCCATTATTGTGTGGACCATAGACAAGATAATATCTTGAAACATTCTCCTATTTACCAATTCCAATACCCACCCCATCTTTTTTCTCATTTCCTGAATGCGCAATGTTAATCTTAGTCTCAGCTATTTAAACACATGGTCTCTCATTATGGCTCTAATATGGGAGCTGTGGAACCATTAGGAAATCCAAACTCCCTGAGAAAAGTAGGTATCTAGAGGATGGGCTATGCGTTCTTTGGCTGGTCACTGTTCAGACACCAGCTTTCTTTATTTCCTAGTGGGTGCCATGTAAGAAGACCAAGCATTGCATTTCCACCACTGTGAATCCTGCCTAGTCTTCCCACATAGGATGGAATATATCCCACATGAGCCAATACAAATCTCTCTCTCTCTCTGCCTGCTTTCTGCTATACTCTGTTAACCTAATGAAAATAGTAACTAATACAAAAATTGTAACTAAAAATTGGGCTCATTGCTGAGATAAACTCTACAATCCTGTTTATATGATCCTGTATCTGGATAACAGGAGGACATTTTGGATTTAAAGTGAGATAATAAATGTGAAATTACATCTGTAAAATAAGGGATATGCTAATTAAACTTATAAATGATGAACAAGGATGACTTTATGAATGATAACTCACTGTAAAACTAAATTTGGAGTGCTATTAAATTCTACAAATTTATCTTATATCAAAGACTAGAATTCAAAGTTTTTTTAGTTACTTTTATTTAGCATTAGAATTCTTGGTTATATGCAGAGCACTAACTTGAACCCAAGCTACAATGAATATTAAGGCAGAAAATTCTTAAACTCAGGGAACATGTAATTGACAGGAGAGCACGTGTTCAAATAACAATGATGAAATGAGGAGTAATTATATCTTGAATGAAAAATAATATATGCATGTGTAAAAAATGGCATATATAAAATCATAGTGGTGTGTAGGAAGTTACACTTCTCCAAAGCTATATCATTTAAGTAGCAAAATAAAAGCAAAGAAGGAAGTAACAATTCAAAGAGGTCAGAGATAAAGCAAATTGACAGTAAAGCAAGCAGCATGTATTACAAGGTGGGAATAAAAAGCTGAATGAGATGGTGAAGTATTTTTCAGCACTAATTTATGTGTTCCAAGCCTTGGATTCCTAGTTGCTAAAACACAAACAAGAATGTATGTTCTAACTTGTTCACAGAAACACTGAAATGCTACAAAATAATTATTATTCTCCTCACTTAATGTAAGTAATAAAGCTCCCACTAGTTCATGCATGTTTTGCAAATCTTTTGCTTAGCCCTTTGATTGTGTTCACCAGTACCATATATTGTATTTAATAGAGTGAAAAATAAATATCCAAGGCTGAGAGACAAATAGAATCTTAGCTTCCCAAAGCATACACAGATGCCCAATTACTAGGGTTATCCAAAAAGGATCAGTCTCCAAGCCTTAAAAAGTCCTGAATTCCTTGATTATTGGAAAATGGTCCCAGGAATATAATTAAGTATATCAGGACCAGATTTTATGTATCTATTTATAGCTGTTCTTTCCTTATTTGGTACAGCACAATCAGATAATGTGGTGATTTCATTCCCTAAACCACACTTTTACTAATTGGAGAATGCATTTTGTCACTGCTGAGTACTCTCTATGTTTGTATGTCACATATAGACATGTGGCATGTGCCAGAGGCCCTTATTTCAAAGACTGCAGGTACTAGCTCCTAAATTTAACAAAATCAAATAAATAAAAATCCCCAGGAAGCAGAAATTAAAAATTAAATCTGGTAAACTAGGCAAATTTTAAAGTGTGGGTTCTTATGCAGGATCAACAATTTTGAGTACCACCTACACAGAAGGTAAACTGTTAGCCACTTTCATAGTGTGAGATTTAAAATATCCAAGTACCTTTATACAATACTACCAGTGGTTTTCTTTACAAAAACAGAAAACGAGATTTTAAAATGTATATATACACAGAAAAAGTATTAAAATTCCTGATATCTTACATAACATCTAAAGCCGGATCAATGGCACCACCTGATTTGAAAATGTAGCACAAAGCAACAGAATGCAAACAACATATTATTGTTGCATAAACAGACACATAGAAAAATAAAAGCTAATAGACAAACTAGCGATAAACTTCTACATCAGCCCAATTATTTCAACAGCAGTAGACCACGGATAGATTTATGTCAACTTAACACAAGTTATAGGCATCAGAGAAGAGGGAGCTTAAGTTCCACAAAATATTTCTTTTATCAAGCCTGTATGGAATTTTCATAACTAACAAATTATGGGAAGGGGCCGTTCAATACGTGCTGGTAGTCCCAGGTTCTACAAGAAAGCAGACAAGTGAGTCCTGGTAAATAAGCCAGTAAGCAGTACTTCTCCATGGCCTCTCCAATAGCTCCTGCCTCCTGCTTGAGCTCTGGCCTTGACTTTCTCTGACTATGGACAGTGATATGGAAGTGTAAGCCAATAAGGATTTCCTCCTCATCTTGTTATTGACTGTCATGTGTTACCTCAGCAAAAGAAACCTCAACAGGCAGTATATCCGAACAGATATTTCTCAAAGGAAGGCACATCAGTGTTAATAGCTATATGAAAGGCATGATCAACAATGCTAGTGATAAGAGACGTGCAAATCAAACCAAAATGATGCTATTTCACCTCCCCCAATAGAGTTGCTGTTATTCAAAAGAATAAAGCTAGCAAGTGCTGGTAATTCTGAGTAGAAAGAAAAAAGCTTCTATACCACCATAGAAATGTAAATTGGATTGAGATTTAGAAAAACAGTGTTGAGAACTTAAAAACTATTGTAGTCGGAAATAACACATGATCCAAATATGTATGGGATATGTCCACAAGGAATCGGATCTCTGATGGAAAGAGGTGGCCACATCAGCTTCAAGGTGGCTGACTAAGATGATTCAGCCTCAAGAACCCCGTAAGATGCCGGTGTCCCAAATAGACAGGAGGCAGTAATGAAAAGCTACTCCCAGAGTCTCAAAATGTTGTTTATAAATGTTTGTTTTCATTATAAATGGTTAATGTTGATAGTCAATCTCTTGTTAGAAAAAAAAAAAGGTATGATATAGAATCGATAAGTAGATTATTGAATCTACTTTAATCCACAAAACAGCTGTTAATCTCAAAATATTTACATTGGAATAGATTTTGTTTATTAATACAAGTTTAAGGTCAATTTTGTTATACTTTATGTATATTTCTAGCCTTATTTAAGCCATTATGTTTATGAAATTTCTTTAAAATTGTAATGTATAACTAAGAAATGCAGATTAATAGTTAATCATCTATGCTAACCAAACTTATAATCATATTTGCTAGCATTTTTAGGTATACAAAGATATATTTCACTTAGGTCATCTTCAAAAACTTCACAACCTGAAGAATACAACATTTAAATATTTTAAAAACATAGACTTTTCTAAACAGTATGATACATCTTCTCCTAGGAGCACCAGTCTATTTCTAGAGAATGATCGGCATTGTAGAAACTCTATGTGAAGTTTACTTTCATTATGGCAAAAATTAGTCAGTGGGTAAGAAAGCATTTTTGCCTCAACTGCCTGACATTATGCTGTATAAACTGGACATGCAGGACCCATAGGAAAGTGACTTCTAATTTTGGCAGAATAAGCTGAGATGGCCCTTCAAATTCCTGCTTTGCAGGAAAAACTGCCAGAAATTGTGCAGGACACAGGGAGAAGAGACTGACAAACTATGAAAAAGTGAATCAAGTAGTCCTTCAAATTTCTTGCTTCACTGAAAGATCTGCCAGAAACTCTGGGCCTGTAGGCTGAAGATGGATGTCCCAACATTACAAAGGAACTTTGTGTGACTGTCCCGGCAGACAGACATCATCTCAGTCATTTCTAGAATTTGGAAGATGGATGCACTTCCTGTTTACTCAGGTAATATTATATCTTTCTGTGGTCTTTGATGTAATTGAAGATTAGATAGTTATAATTTTTTTTAGTTATAATAAAAGCTAAATTAGATGTGAAACTTTAGACTCACAAGGATAAGTTAGATGATAGAACAGTTTCTTTAATTTTACTAAATACAAATGGAATATATATTTTAACTGTAATTCTTATTTGATATATATTTTGTTATATATAATGAAATTATATGTTGAAATTGAAAATTTCCTTTTTAATTATACAGAGAAGGGGAAGTGATGTAAATTGCCTTTGTTATGCTATGAATTATCATTGGATAATAAAGGAACTGTTGTTCCATGGCAAGCCAACTTATATATAGTCAGGCATGACATGCAAGCATAGATGCAGAGGAAGGAAAACAGAATCATAGGAGACACAATGCAGTCACCCAAGAAGCAATACGTAATGGAGTATAGGTAAGCTATGAGCCACATAGCAAATCATAGAGTAGTAAAAATGGGTTGAGTTAAGATGCAAGAGCTAGCTAACAAGTAGCCTGAGTCTTAACATGAACAGTTTGTAATTAATATAAGCCTTTGTGTGCTTATTTGGGACCAAGAAGGTCTGTGGGTTCAAACCTTGGGCTAGGCCAGATCATGGGAAGGAGAGATTCATTTAGACTATAGGGCTAGGCTGGGCCAAAAATTTCTGACATTCTTGTAACCATAATATTGCATATAAATATATTAAAACATGTTACTTTACTAATACATTCACATTTTAAGTTTTTATACATCCATTAATATCAATTTGCTTTTAAGCCTGGATATTAAATAAAGAACTTCTAATCCTTGTGATTGAATGTGTCATGAATTATTACTTAATTTGCCATTAGGAAAGAATATACAACGGGCCAGTAGTGGCATATGCCATTAGTCCCAGCACTAGGGAGGCAGAGAAAGGTGATCTTTGTGAGTCTGAGGTCATCCAGGTCTACAGAGTTAAAGTCCTGGACAGCCAAGGCCGTTACATGACAAAACTCATCTTAAAAAAAAAAAAAAAAAAAAAAAAAAAAAAAAAAAAAAAAAAAAAAAAAAAAAAAAACCAAGAATGAAAGAAAAAAAAGGAAAGACAAGGAAGTAAGAAAAGAAAGCAGACCCAGTGTTCTTGTATTTCTCCTTCTCTTCTGTAAAACTAGGCAGTGAGTTGTCTCTAGCCAATACAAAACTAGTTGGCATGCTAGTTCTCTATCACCTTGACCGTGGCTCATTTGCCATTAGTTTACTTTGTACGCTCACTGTTTAAAAACTGAGCTCCTGTGAGTGCACCTCAACTTATAACAGCCGTACTTAATTGCTAATGTCCCTCAATAAATTTTTCATCTCAACTAGGAATGTTATACACATACTGTCTTCCTACCTGTTTGGTCCTCTTGAATTTTCCTAGAGAAGACCTGGGAGAAGATAGACATTCAAATACAAACTAGTCTGTTCTAAAGGTGATCCCATTTAATAAAAGTTAATAAGGTATAAAAATGAGACAAAATTGAAGGGAGATATGAAAATTTAAACCAATAGATTATTTATGAAAGGTCACTAACTTTCATTGACTAATAAGAGCATTAGTATAGGTTCATATATCTATTGGTTCATTGGGAGAGCTACAATGGAGAATATTAACTTCCCTGTGGTCAGCTTGATCTTAAGCATGACTGATATCACCAACTGTAAAAAGACAAGCAGAGATGAGAGATTGCGCCATATATGGTATATAAAAAGTAGGTAAGAGTTTGCATATGGATTTCTCAAATAATACCAAGTGTGCCAAAACATCTACCCTCACTGCATCACAGAAGTATGCTTCATAGTCTCAAAACAATGGATAATTCTTTCATAATCTTTGCTGAGTGAGCTCTGTTTCTATGTTATAGTTAGGTACAACCTATGTTCTCCCTTTGTAATATAATGCATCAGATATTATGACAATGCAAAATATCACACAGTAGTTTTATTTTGAAGTTTGTAACTTGATTGTATCCTGGAAGAAGGAAAAGCATTATTATTTAGACTATACAAACTTAATCTACTATCAAGTAAATTATCTCTTACCAAAATGTGTGAAGTTTCTTCCGACACTTTTTCTAATGAAACAAGAATTTATAATCTCAAAAAGAAACCAAATACCAAATAATGACTCCATCCAAGCTCAATTTGAAGAACCTGCCAGCTCAGTGTTACAGGAGCCATTTACATAAACCTGACCTCTGTAAAGACAAGATTCTTGGATTCATCTCATAAAAGAATGTACAAGTCAGAATGAAGCAGAATTACAGTGTTTTATAACCAAAGGAGTTAATAATCTTAGGTTCAAAAACATTGCCAGAGGATTTAGGGGCATATGTTTTTACTGTAAAAAATCTTGTTAATAAGCCTCAGAAAGTTATAAATTGACAAATGTGCAAGACTGCACTCAAGATTCACATACCCACAGACTTCAATTATGCTTCTTTGTAAGTTTGAGATTTTATTGAAAATTTCTGTATATGTAAAGAAAAATGTCTCAATGTATACTATCTTAAAATAATTTTGTGCTGTTGGTGTACTTGACACTCACCTGATGAGAGACTTGAACCATTCTCTAGTGTCTGAATTTTTCCCTTCCCTTTATTCTGTTGTGTGATCTATTTCCAGGTATGTACTTATGGGGCAATAACATAAAGAATAACATTCAGCAAGTATTGCTTGGTGAGAACTGAGAACTGAGATTATTGGCAGAAGCATCAGTAATCTGTTAACTAAAGGGGACATGGGCAACTTACCAATGGCTACACACTGAAGATAAAAGACTTTCTCTCTTTTCCTAAGCAATTTTAACTCACATCCTTTTGAGGAGGGTGTGACATTTTAAGCAAATTACTGGAGCAGCCATTTAGAACCTGTAAAACTTAGCGAGGGTTGGGTCCATGAGCCACTCCCTGGGCAATCACAAACTGCCTATAAATCTCAAGGGCCTCATAAATTCTTCCTGCTAGTAACTCTTAACTATATAAATTCTAGGTGAAGGATTGACCTCCTGAGCCCCTTCCTCAAGCATGAGAAAGTTAGTGGTCTGATATTATCTAACAGAGATCTCCTTCCAGTCATCGTCAATACTGTAGTGGAAGAGGGCATCACCCACACCATCCACAGAGGTCATAATTCTACAACACAGTCCATTATTCTTCCTCTGCCTTTTTATCTGCTTCAACAAATGAGGTTTTAGGCATTCTTAAAGGAGCATGTTGGGATGTTACTTACAGGAGCACGAATAATGTAACAACAGCTATTTCACTGAAAATCCTCGCCCAGTGGATCCCTGGTTTTTTTTTTGTTTGTTTGTTTGTTTGTTTGTTTGTTTGTTTTTTGTCGTTTTCACTGCAGACTAGCACTTCTGAGATTAGTAGCAGCTGGAAGATGAAAGGCAGGAATCCAGGTGATGGCCTGGAATCCTTTCCCTTCTCTCTAGGGAGTGTTAGTAGCTCTATCTCTGTGGAATAAACATAGTTAAAACAGAAGTTTCCTGCTTATTTCATTGGGAAGACAATCAGGCTAAGAATTCTATAGGTCACTATAACAGCACTTGCTCTATGATGCTTATTATCATGATACTTCTGGAGAAGCTGATTTCCCCCGACCTAGTCGTAACCTCCATACATCAAATTTACTTCACTAGGAAATATTCATCCCAGAAATGATTACATAAAGTCAGATTATTTATTATAATGAATTTTACACTTACGTCCAAGCAATTGGACTCCATATGAGAAAAGGCAGAAACAAATGAGAAATGTGGCCATAAGGGAAGTTATGACACCACAGGCTCAGTACTGTCTGAGGTGAGCAGAGCTAGAAAGTGTCATCTGTAAGTATTCAGTGAGTGCGCGAAAGTCAGCATACTGATTTCAAACTTCTTGTTTCTAGAAATCCAATAAAACATTCTCTTTTTTTGTTTGTTTTAACTTACCTAGTTTGTGTTCATTTTAAGCAGTTCTGTGAAAAAAAAAAACAGCATTTACAAGTCTATCTTAAAACAGTATTCCTCATTAAATGATTAGTATTACATGGAAAAGAAAAGGAATGGATTTGGGTTGATAACACCAAAGCTAACTTGTATATTTTATGTTTAATTGAACAGTAAGAAGAAATGAGCCATTTTCTTAATAATCAAGTAAGCAAAAACACACAGCAAATTAATGACCAAGGAAGAGACAGTACCTGTGATAAGTGCACTCTAATACAGAGTTTAACGTGGTTTCTGTTGTTATAGGATTCCTTACTACCTGGACATGGATGCCCACCATGATTGAATACAGTTGGAAATGCCTTTTTATTCCTTCATGCTGGTGAAGGTCAACCCAAACAGCCAGAGTTTGTAATTGTTACAGAATAGAATATACTTTTCTTTCCTCAAAGGCTAGAACACAAAGCCTAAGAATGTTTAATGCAATAGTTACCATGGTGCTGATGTAATTTAATTACTGCTCTTTTGTGAATAATTTATAAAAGAAATTGTTAAAAGATCAAGCAGTACATTCAACAAATTATAGCTATAGAAATGATAAGTAGCTTTTTAACTGAAAATGTTCTGTTCCTGTAAGGAGTTGATTACCTTTTATAAGTTAAAATTTAATTGTGGTATTGGGTATATAAGTGTTTCTTTATATATGTTCAAAAAGTAAAATATGTCAGAAATATTTTACCTTTAATTTATATCTCTGGCCAGTCATGTTGTAAAACTGGGCTACAATTTCAACAACATATTTCATAGCTCTTCTAAAAATAATAACACCCATGTATATATAATATTAAAGGGAATCTGTGTGAAAGTATACTGTCCCATGTCTTGGGTTAAAAACAAAAATTTGGAGAAGTCTACAAATTATACATTATCCACTGGGCTGTTTCACTATCTTTCAAAGTAAAAACTTCCTCATAAGAGAGACTTTGAATTGCAGACATCCATGCTTAGAAAACAAAGAGGTATGACATATTTGTTAAGATGGTGTATTGACAGTGTTATTTTCTGAAAGTTTGAGACAAAATCAGCAATTAAAAGAGCAAAATGTTTTGACTGCTATTCACGGTTTTAAAAAGAACATTTGCACGTGTTGTCCAAATTACTTCATTATTCTTAAGTGAATTGCACTTAAAATAATGTCATATCCAAATATACTTGACAATGTATGTTGACACTATAGAAGCTAATTTCAGATGAACAAGATACCAAGGAGGGTCCTATACTGTGGTACAAATTAAGGCAAAAAGTACTGTACTCTACTATTACTTTTGTTGGCTGCTCTAGCTGCTGAGTTCTAGGAGAAGTTGATCTTTGCTTACAATGTAGGGTAGTAGGACTTGAGAATGCATTTCCAATTTTGCATCCACAATCCAACAATGGATTGTAAGACAGTGGCCCTGAAACTGTCTTTATTTCCTTGCCAGTCTGTAAAATAATTTCATTGCATAGGTGAGATGTCTTACAGATTTAAAAGCACCTAGAAGAATCGTAAAAAAACCAGCTGATATATAACACCTTGGGAATGTCATTTGTGGAAATAGGAAGGCCATTGGATGAAATCTCTGCTCAAGAGGGGGCTACATCATAATTAGTTCTTCACCTAGCATGCCCCGTAGACTTTGAACATTATTAAGCCATTGCCATTGAAGTGGACTCCATTCCTGAACTACATGGTAGATGTCAGTTTCTGAAATATAATATCCTATAGTTTCAAGATATATAAAAGTGTAGTCAAGTGCTAAGCCCCTCCAAGACTCAGAAAATAGTATGGACAACAGAATGAGTCAGAGTAAGAGGTGAAACACAGTTTAGGGTTTTGTTTTGTTGTTGTTGTTTTGTTTTGTTTTTTATTTTGTTTTCTCCAAGTAGTCCATGACAAGTGTAGTAGGAGGTTTCTGGCCCAGACTTTCGGGCCTTGCCTCAAGGTTTAGGCCCCAGACCCACAGACCCGCAGAGACACACAGATGCTTTCAATAGTTTTAGGATGATCAGCCTAAGGCCCAGGCATATAACTTGCTAGCTCTCTACCCTTCATCTAACCCAGGAATCTTAACATGTACCTTTTCTCACAGCAGCATGATTATCCTCTGCTTCTTCTGGCTTCTCTCTGGCGTTCTACTCTGTGCTTCCTGTTCTCAGAGTTTTCTTAATCTGGTAGACCTGCCCACACTTCCTGCCTGCCTTTAGCCAATAAGCACTTTTTATTAAACCAGTGGGTGGGGCAATTATTTACAATGTAACAGCATAATTTCCCACAGACAAGTGTCAGTCTTTAGCCAGATGAAAACCCAGTAAACAAGTTGTGGGACTATGCTTTTGTACATTGTAAACATTTGTCCATACTTTTGGTTTCATAAAATGTCGATTGGCCAGAAGGCAGACAAGAAGTATGGTCAGTGTTACCAAACTAGGAAACTCTAGGAAGAGAAAGAGCAGAGCAGAGATACCAGGTAGATACAGAGGAATCAGGATGAGAATGTTGCTCTAACAAAAGATACTAAGCCACATGGCTAACCATGCTTGAGCCATAGGCTAGATAGCATGTAATTAATATAAGAATTTGTGTTATTCACTGAGACTGCTGGTCTGGATCTCGGGTCTAGGCTGGGCCAGACACTTATTACATAAACCCTCAAGAGAGAGGGAGAAGGTTCTTATGAATCAAAAACTTGATATTTCCTCCCCAGGGAAACTTGCCCCTGGAAATGAGGAAAAACCAAGACCCTACGTAGCACCATTATACCTGAGCAGGAAAAGGAGACCCACATGTCTGTCTGGGTCAGCCTGTCAAAGGCGAGGGGGTCAAAACAGGGTTCCACCAAGGTGTTAGGCTACTATAGTGAGCAAATATATTGCGAAGTAGAGAGAGAGAGAGAGAGAGAGAGAGAGAGAGAGAGAGAGAGAGGGAGAGGGAGAGAGAGAGAGAGAGAGAGAGAGAGAGAGAGAGAGAGAGAGAGAGAGAGAGAGAGAGAGAGAGAGAGAGAGAGGAGAGACGGAGTGGTCTGTGTGTTGTGGAGAGGGCCAGATCTGAGAGCTGAAGGCCATGAAGAATAAGCTGAGGTGGATGGCTTGCTTGCCACCATGGCTCTGCTGCAACCGCCATCTCTGTTGGTTTTTATCGGTACTGTAATCACCAAATGTTTAAAGGATAGGGCTCCACAGAGTTGGCCCTGTCCTCTCACTGGCAGCAACATGAGGGATAACTGGCCCTGCCCCTCACCAGTTGCAGCACTCAAGAGAAAGAGACCTGAACCTCACCTGCAGTACAGTTATGCTAACCCTATCGGCAGGGGACTGGTGAGACCGTCCCAGTGGCATAGCATGGGAGAGGTGGCCTTTCTACTCACCTGTCATGTTTGGCTTGGGTGAGGAAGAGATGCTTTCCCCTTGACCCTCACTCATCACCACCCTGACAGTAGAGAGAGATGGTCCTGGGTCATGAGAGTAGAAGAGCTAGTTAGACCAGTCCTTCATCAGATGCAGCACTTGGAAGCGCAGGCTCCTGGACAGCATAGTAGAGCTGACCCCGGTGGTGTTGGTGTGGGTGATCAGTGAGGACATGAAAAGGGAACCTACACTGCACCTTGCTTGTTCATTGCTGCATAGGGTGAACTAGCCTAGCCAGTGCTGGAGAGCTCATCCGGTGTTGATGGTGGGGAACAGCAGTCAGACTGACCAACCCAGCAACTACTCAGGCCCATGAGTTGACTCACCCCGAATCCACCCCATCTATGATGTGCTAGAGCATGTGAAGGGGTTAGTCCCGCAAAGCCAACACTGCAGGATCTCCATGATATAGAGCAACAGCAGGATATCAAGAGGAGTTACAGAGAGGTCCTGGTATTGATAGTGTAACAGATATCAAAGCCTTCCAGCCAGACCAATGACTATTTTCTGTGAAGATTGGCAAGTCAAAATGTATATGGACTAAAAGGTATACTGTGTGACTCAGTGTCACAACACAGCTTCCACAAGATTTCACTCTTTCTAAATTTCCTTTCTCTTTTTCTTTTCTTTTAAATCTATCTTAACGTTTTGGGGGGCAGTTAAGGGCAAATGAAAGATATGAAGGGATAGAGAGATGAATGATATTGAGATGCATGATGTAAAGCAATAATAAGTTAAAATATAATAAGGCTAAAGGGACTCATGAAACTTACAAGACTCTAACCATTTCTTCGCAAGATCTCCATGAATATACTTTCCCAAGTTTCCAGTTGCTACTACTTTTTGAGAAGAAAACAACTGGCAGAAGTGTGACCCCTTAGTGGTATTGCACCTGTAACTCCAATAAGCCCATCAAGGAATTCTATGACCGAGTCTTTCTCTGGCTTCTTGGCTCCTTGGACATAGAACAGAAATGTGCCGTTGAACTTTTTATGTCATTTCAAGGTTTCAGTTTCTAATTAGTAAAATATATTTCTAAAAGCTTGTTAAAGGCTAGGGACACTAAAATATCTTTTATAGGGACACTATATTTGTTGGAATTATTAAGATATTGGGAGTAAGATCCAGATATTCAAAATTCAAAATCCCTATGCGTTTGTATTTGGTTGACCAAAGAAATTGTTGCAATGGCATGCTTATAATTGAAGGGGAGCAGAATTTTAGAAAATACCTTTTTCATTTAAAACCTTGAGAATCAAGGAAATGGCACATTAACAAGCATCTCTACAATAACCATATCTTTATTAAATTACTGTTTCTGCTGCTCAGTAAAGGATTAATTATTTAAAAAGCCTCATGTGGACCGAGAAGCTATGGGCAGGGAAGTAGAGATAACATGTGTGGAACCTTCTGGGAAGGAAGTCCACGTATCCAACCGCTAGCATTTGACACTGCAGATTGCAGGGGAACTGACCCACATCCATTCCATCCCCAAAGTTTCCCATGTTCATCCTAGAAAACCGAAGAATCCCATTCCACATGACCACAGTCTTACTTTCTTGGAGGGATTGAGGCTGGCCCTTCTGCTGTATTGATTAAAGAATATTTCTTCTGGACATGCCTGTGTTCTTTCCTTAATTTCCTGTGAACTCAAGCAATCCCTCTCTACTCCTCAGCATTTGGAGATGCCTTGCTATTTATAAAATATGTCCATTGGTCAAGATCAATGACATATTAAAAAGTATTCGCTTTATTTCCAAGATTATAACATTAACCCACCCTTCCCTCTCCTCCCGCCAAGCCCTCCTATCTTTCCATTCTTTCTCTTTTTCAAATTCATGGCTTTTTTTTTAATTAACTGTTGTTTTAAATAGTGTAACATTAAAAAGTAACCTAGAACCTCTACCTTCTAGCATCTTCCATTCAGTAACCCATACTTCCTTTAAAAGAAGCTCACTATTTCCCATTTGAAGCTGCCAAGGTTTTGGATGTTAGCACAGTGCTCATGAACTGGAAATAACACTTTCAGTGTTGATGCTTGACCACGGCAAGAAACTTCATCCTCTGAAAATGCACTTTTAAATTTACTTAAATAACAATGATATATTTAGTGTAAAAATTGTCAATACATTTACAAATGACCCCTTTTTTTTATAATAAATTCAGACAGATGCCCGGGTTGGGAAAGTAAACTGAATTGTTTTTCACATTATTTTTCCACCAGTGATCTCTTCCTTCATTATAGCCTTACCTGTTCTGAAATGTGCAGAATAATAAGATATTTGCCACCAGTCCCTATAAACAGCATATAGTCATAGCGAGGAAACATTCTTGGAAAACTAATGTGGTATATAAGGCTTTTGAAAAATTGAAAACCATGTAGGGTTTTCTGTAGGTCATAAGGAATAAACAGACAAAAATAATGAGGCGGTTTGAAGAGACTCACAAATCCTGTGAGGAGTCGGTGATAATACAGCAGCTCTCCAATGACGGCTGTGGAAACATCCAAGTTTTCTAATTGTCCCCGGGACTTCCTTCTTTCTTCTTTTCTTTTTATTTTGTTTGTTTTTTCTATTTTTATTCCTTCTTTTCTTTCTTCCTTCTTTATTTTCTTCCTCCTTTTTCTTCCTCCCCCGCGCGACTTCTTCCCCTCCTTCTTTTGGACATCCCAGATAATTTGAAAACAGTTTTGTGCATGCTGAAGTACTTCCTCAATTATTTTTCTGATTCTCCTCTCCAGAGCTGCCATAAACACTAAATAGACAAGACTGTATGATAAGAATCAATTTGCACAAAATAATGACATATTTGGGTCTCTTTGCTCAAAAGAACTCTGTACTGTTCATATTAAAACTTAAGTCAAACTTAAATTTTTATTACTATTTCTATTATTTCTTTATTGAAATATACAAATTCTAAAATTTTAGCTTTGACTGTGTTCCCTAACTCGTTCTTAATTATTTCCAAACTCTGGCAAGTATCATAGGAATACACTTATGTATTTCCTGTGCTTAGGTCTTATGGACTCTTACATCACTTTCTGTCTTTCCCTGTGCTGGGATTAAAGGTGTGAGTCACCACTCTCTGATCCTCCTGGTTTGACTGTGGGTGGATATCTGATATTCCAGACTAATTTTATTAAACAAGGGGACCATGCCCTACTCTAAAGATTTAGGAATTTCAATCATAGATTATGTGGATAACATATAATACCTTCAGTTCTTCAGCGAAGTGTGATACTAAAGTAGATAAATAAATTAGAGAAGCCACTGTAAAGCAGAGTGTCAAAAACCTTCTGAGTTAAAAGTACAACATGATACAAGTGGTGAAATATCTAAGTCAAACTGAAAGAAATAAGAGATGCTTAAAATTTTTTCTTCATTCTATTATTTTTTTAATAAAAAAAAGTCTTTTTTAAATCTATGTATCCCCCTGTTCCCCCTCCCTTCCTTACTTCCAATCTCTCCCCATCAGCCATCAGCCTCTCCCCTCCACATCCCCTCATCCCTTCCTCCAAAAGGGAAAGGAGACCCAAAGTGGATCAGCTCAGCTCAGCACATCCACTACAGGCAACTCTGGTTTTCTAATTCCAAAGTCAAGACTAGGTTAGGTGTTCCTCTGTAGAGAATGGGCTCCAAGGTGCCAGTCCATTTACTGAAACTGCTGTAAGGTATAATTTAACCTACAAAAATTCTAGTAGTTTTGAAAAAGAAACATATCAATAGGTCAGATTACATAAAATAGAATAAATTTAAAAGTATGTAGGTTAAGACATATGGATACTTAACCAAGACTACCAGTCTTTAAAATATATATTTTATTTATTTTAAATACTTGCATATGTACAATCTATAATGGCATGCCAATCACCTTCTCTACCACAAGTAAACTGAAAAAGAATGGCCACACAAACTATTATTCAACACACTGGGATATATTCTTAAGGGTATTATGGGAAGTAGAAACTTAAAATTATTTTGAGAAAAGGTCTATAGTTTATTAATTACAATAGATAGGCAAGTAGATAGACAGATAGATGAACAGAAATAGATGATACTTATAATAGAGCTATGCACAAGTAATTTAAACTTAGATAATTTTGTACAAAGATAACACATATAAAGATATAAATGTGCATACATACATTTAAAACAAACAGGAATTTTATTTACAGAAACTAATATTTATGACTAAATTTTTGTTTGCATCCTATTTTGTTTTAGTAAATTTATGTATAATCTCTTCAAATCAGGAAAATTATGACATAGATAAGCATTTTATTTTTAGAATACTTTATATGCAGATGGAAAGGACTCTGCCATACTTTATATGATGCCATGAGCAAATCTCTCAAATACAACACCATAGGAAACAAATTAGATCCATACATTCATTCATAAAATTCATATATATATATATTAATTAATAGTTATTTATTATATGATGATGACTGGAATGATGGTACCATTTGGGAGATCTGATTTAGTGGAGACAAGAGGAAGCTAAGTAGTGTGACAAAAGTAATTTAGACCTTGTGTTTTTGGTGTCTATGGGAGTACAAGAATGCAAGTCTTTGTTAGGCTATCAGCATGAGTTCCATACACTATGCAATGCCTCATCTATAAAACAAGTTTGGCATGCTGTTAGTGAGGTTGCTTCATCTGTCCAATTGTCAATCACATACAATACTGAAAATAATGCTGATACATTGTGATATGACCAAAATGGTGACTGATGGTTTTATAGGGATATTAAAATGACTTGTGAAATTATAGAGACTATGAAAATCCAACTCTTAAATATTATGTTTCATTTTTGGTGCAGATATCATTTCTGGTCACCATTAAAGTATGCTGCCACTTAACTAATTAAGTAATCAGTGCCAAGTGCCTGACCAAGATCTTGGAATTCAGAGGTGAGCAGAAATGAGGTGCCATTGTGAATTCGGAAAACCTCCAAATCCATGTTCAGCTAAGGATCCTGTCAAAACTTAATGCTTTATTCCTATAGAATTAAGCAACTATGATACTATTATCATATGCCATGCTTAAATACCCACAGAAACAACGTGGGTTGTTAAAGTCCAGTATTTGCTGTGAATCATTTTACTATTTTAACAATACAGCTCATTTCACTCTGTATATATGCCAGTATGTTGAAGATTTCAGAAAGAAAGTATATCTCTAAGACCAAGAAGGATACGTTTGTCAAGGGTAAACTAGTTGATGGACAAATCCAAAAGGCCTAAGCTGCAAGTTTTAACTGTGTCTTTGTTCTGGGTAAACGTGATTCTAAACATCTAAGCAACATATGTAAATTAATGGATTTATACTCGGAAATGAAAGATAATAGCCGAGTTCTCAAAAATGTATTTTCTATTTTTTCTAAAGTATGCATGTTGAGTTTCCATTTATAGAGACTATCTTTAAGAAGAAAGCTTTTCGGGTAGTTGCAGCATGCCTCTAAGATATCCAGGCAACATGAAATAATCTTTAAATTCTCCTCTCTACTGTCGTGCAGACTACAGACACCTAAAAGACCTACTAAGCTGTCAAGAACTTCCAAATGATAAAAGGAAAAATGATTAAAAGAAATGAAATCTTTGAGCTGACCTTCTAAAACCAAAAATTCCTCTAGGATTTCTAGATACAAAAGAGAGGTTTTAGTACTTCTCCAAGAACACCAGATCACATTAACTTATTCAAATATGAGGTCAGATCTCAGTGTTTGGTTGGAAGCTGTCCTGTCTGTGCCTTGATAAGAGGAAAAAAGGTGACAAATCACACCTTGGAATAAAATCATTTTAATCCTTTTCTTCCTTTTGATGTAATAAAAATAGTCTTGTCATGTAGCTATGATTGCATTTAATGGTTGTCATTTACAGAAATGGAAAAATGATATCTGAGCATAATGCCTTCAAATATGGCTAATAGCATTTTTTTACATAGGGAGAAAATACTTTTATTTTACATGAATGAGACCATTGCTTCATGATGATCATTACTGAAAATTCAGCAGCTCTTTTATTAAAGGATAATGATAAGAACAGCTCCATCTCTTTACTGTCATTTATGTTAAAGATGGTAATCCAAGCAAATCTATACTTCTAATATTTGCCGTAACCTCATAAGTTCTCAGACAAATTGTTACCAAGTGTCATGTCTAATTATTACACTTTACCTGATTTTAATCTCGTATTTTATATAATAAAGATGTCTCCCTATGTTGTTTTCAGATGACCTAATGAATGTAGTTTTTTTCTTTTCTGTTAAGCATTTCTTAAGCACATAACCTGCCATTGCTGTACTAATTTGCTGTAATACTCTTGATAAGTGGACATTAATTAATGTTAAATTACAATGGAATTTTTATGGAATTACAGGTGACATCCGCATCAAAACCAAATGAGTTCATCATGATTAAACTTATTACCATTTCTAATTAACCTTGAGTGCCCCTGGATGTTAACTGCGCATGAAGCAAATGTATATGTAGGCTGCAGCTCCATCAGAAAGCAAACATTCCACAACATGCAGCCTTATAAAGGAATAAGAAAAAATGTCACAGGTCGCATTTAGACTCATTGGGCATGTAAAGGACCAGAGAATGAAAACGTCAACGTAATCTGGAGACTTTGGTGAACAAAATTGTTCTTAAAATGAAACAAAAAAGAAGACTTCCATAATTGACTTAATTTTAGTACCACCACCGTGCAGATGGAGAAACCTTATTTCAGCACCAGCAATGACTGAAATTTAGACTTCTGCTTTGCCACCAACAATCTGTACATCAAGTATCCTTGAATTGGAGCTGGAGAGACAACTCTCTGGTTAAGTAGAATTGCTGCTTGTCAAGAGGCCCCAAGTTTGGTTCAAAGAGGTCACATAAGGCAGCTCATAGCTGCTTATAGCAGCAGGTCCAGAAGATGGAAGCTATTTCACTAGGTTTCACAGTCCCCTGTGAACTTGATTTGACCTCAGTTCTCTCTCTCTCTTTTCCTCCCTCCCTCCCTCTCTCTCTACCCCACCCCCTTTCTCCCCCAACATACACACTAACACCCCTTTCCACATTTTTCCCCTCTAATGAACATTGCAAGGTCGTAAATATGCCTAGAACTATTTATCATTTTTATTGTGCTTAGAAGAATGGGAAGAGAAGAGACTCTTTTACATGAGTCTTCTATGGACCTCCCAGAGCCAATTCCAGTAAATAACAGGTAAAGATATAGAGCAGTTACAGATGTCACACCCTTAATGGTATAGACTAAATAGGTCACAGATGCAGGTGACCTATTTGACTGTCAGACTCAATGACTAATCTTGTACAGTGTTCGTTATATTTGCTCAAATTTCAGCTAATGATTGAGTTTCCATAAATATACGAGAGTTTTCCAAGAGGCAGATTCAAAATACATATTGTTTTTGCCAAACTTAAATTGCATAACTAGTATCCTGGAAAATTCTGCCCACCAAAGCCACCCCATGCTAATTAAGGGATCTCAAGTTCTTGTTTTGAGATTTTGTATGAGTTTTAGGAGTTTATAGATTCAAATGTGGTAACTTGAGAGGGGAGCTGGCTAAGTTAGTCTTCTAGGTTGGCACAATCACAGGAGTCCAGTTGCCTCTTATGGGTTCAGTTGGGTCGTCACCAAATAAGAAATCCTTACAATGGCAAGAGATAATGAGAATTTAGAGACCAGAATTTTTCCTTATTTTCTTTCTTTTAGAAAGAACATAAGTTCTTGAAACTGCAATGAAATTTGGCTTATATGAAACCAGTGCAAAAATATTTTTTACATATAAAACAGATTCAATTTCTAACTCAGATATGTATTCTTCAAATGTTCAGCAAGACATTTTTCAAGTTTTGTTGAACATGTAAATAAATATGGTTAAGTAGCTATTTCCTTACAATCATTATACAATAAAAAAATCTAACATATTTGTGAACACCCACTTTAAAATTTAACCTTCCTTATTTAAAGTACTATAAATTTAGTTTGCAGTTAGCCTCGATTTATATGTCTAAGTCAAATCCTTGGTGTTTTATCTTGAGAAGTCACAAGGCAAAACTAATGAACTATGCATTTAGACTAGATGCACAGCGCATTCTTTATTGGTAATTTGGATCAATTTAAATAATACAAAATTGTGTACTCATCATAAAGAAACCAGTACACAGCTATGTATGGGAGATAAATTCCAGCTAAGCAAATACTGTTGGACATGTTGAATCTCTGCTATCACACAGGCTCCCATCCATCCTATTTCTCTCTTTTTGCTTCCTTTCACTTATTTATTACTTCAGTGGTGATGATCCATCAAGTCCCACCTTGTTTCTGTGTGCATCTTACTGTGGCAGAACCTCTGGTTAGGTATTTCAACAACCAATGCTATGCTAACATGACACTTTGTCCACTACAATAAATAAATGTATAGACAATAAATAAAAATTAATAAACCGTTCATCGAAATGTATCCTTAGTATGTGGCCAGTTACCCTCTTTGTCCAAAATATTGTCTTTGTTCTCATAATCATTTATATGCAGATTTATTTTCATGTCAATTCCTTGATTGGATTATCCTCAATTTCACACCACAGGGTCATGGGGGCACAAGAAACCTTCAGCCACAGTCTCCTTTTGTAATAGAGTCTGCACCACTTCAAACTGCTGAAACAGGATAAAGGGATTTGCTTTTCATCACAGGACAAATTAAATTTTAATTGCCTGTTAAAACACAAATGTCAAAAGCAAATCTTAAAGGCAGGGTTGCAGGCCCCTCATAGATCATGTTTTATTCTAATTTGCATGCAAATTAATTCTTTTCTTCATTTTAAATATGTTTTCCCCAGAATATATTAAAGCTTTATTTCAAAACATTATCTGATACAACTAGAATATAAATAAATATATCTACATGAATATGCAGACAAGCTAAATAATCAACTTCAAATTTTAAAAATTAAAACATATTTAATGTTTTTATTCAGTGTAAGCTCATATGATCATCTTAGGTTAATTTTACCTCTTTTAAACAGAAGTGTTTACGAAATCATAAACAGTGTATAAACCAGGTCTCAAATATCTTTTGGTTTTGGTGTGTTACTCCCTTTTACTACAAAACATCGTGGTATTGCTGCATGTACCTTATCTCCTTTATGGCTGTTATAGTCCTTATTTTGAAAAGATAACAAGGTTTTTATCAAATACTTGTATCCTACTGACTTCTAAAAAAGACTTGCGACTTAGAAGTCAAAGATATATACTTAAAATTCTACAAATACTGATGTGAACTTAATTACTTAGTTTCATTTAATTATCATTCAAATATGGCATGTAATTGTAAAACTTATGGAACTATGAAAGTGGAAATTTATAATGATGCAGGCTTAATTTCATTAATTTAATGCATAAAGCACATATTACACAGAGACAGACGTCAAATTAAAAACTCTCAGACTCTAATTAGCTTTAGAAATCTCTTATGTCTAATTGATATGGCTGTCATAATTAATTTAAATACTGATTTCAACCTGGTTACAATGCAGAAAAATGCTTTATTAATGAATTTTAAAGATAAATAGCATAAGATGTGGACATAAATATAAATGTCAAGATTCAGCCATTGATTTAAATTTAGATATATAACCTATTCAATATAAGCAATAGTCCATAAGAAATGCAGGTTTAAAATTCGATATTTATACTAAATTATCTTTGTCACATTTGAAAGTCCTATGATTAATTCAACTTTTTAAAATTCACAGAATACTCAGAATATTTATTTTAATCATAAGCTCTAAATCGTTTTCAGCTCGATTATGCAAGTGAAACATTTGACGGACTGGGTAGGATTTTATAGCATCCTATATTTCACAGATACTTTAGCAAGAGGAAGAAGTGATAGACAAGAAGCATAATAAAGTGTTGCCAAAAGGTGAATGGGTTAGTCAATGATAAACCAGGGAATATGCTGTAATTAAAGTAATTAAAATAATTTATATGATATGTATGTAGATAATGACAATACATATTTTACTATTTGATCATCTGGATACCAGAGAATTTGTGAGAAGGCTCGATTTACTTACTTTCCGATAATATTATATCCTATATAAAATAATCTTAAACTGAATTAATTTTGGTTAAAACTTCATGTCTCCATTCTGTATTGTGACATACTTAGTCAAAAGTGCCCATTGTGATTTCAAATGCCATTCAAAGCAAATAAACAAACAAAAAAGAGGGGTATTCTTAAGAAATTTGGTTACATTCCGAACACGTAGTTTTCTCGGAACATGTATCACAGTGGCAAACTAAAGGCAATATCCATATTACCAAGTCCTGTCTAATGTACATTACCAATTTTTCAAATTTAATAAACATACATATGATTTACAAAACACTTTCTTTCTTCTTTTAAAATACCCATATCTGAATGAAATTGTCCAGAAATGTCTGGAAGTTAGTTCTCATCCTCAAATGACTAGTTGTTAAAAACTATTAATCTTTGAAAGTAATCATTACAAAAATATGAAACAGTAGACAGCATAGTCACTGGAAACTTAAGCATGACCTGTGTTGTTCCACTTATGAATGAGAACTGAAAAGGAATGGTCTGGAAGGACTGAATGTTGACTAGAACTTTAGTACTGTGGAGAGACTAGAATAGTAGAAAGGATAGCTTTCTTGGACTCACTTGAGTCCCTGGAACAGACATTCCTTGTCTCCCTCTGTATTCGAGCTAACATCTAATGCCTAATAAATAAAAACTATTTGAGATCTATTAACGGATTACTAGTTTTCCTGAATCCTAAGGCTTTGAATGTAACATATGGCATCTTAGGCCTAGAGCATAGCTTCCCCGTTTTACTATAGCTGCTGGTGTATTTTAACCTTCCATTAGTTTATAATTTTGTTCTTTAAAGCTAGAAAAACTTACGATACTACATCTAAATTGGAACATGAAATTTGGAGAATTCTAAAGTTGTGTTCCCAGGGCACAGTCATTCAAAATAGATCTAGAATAAATTCATTCCCTTCTAAGATAAAAGTTGGGTTTTTTTTTTTTTTTTTTTTTTGCTTTGTTTTGTTTTTTTTTGTTTTTTTTTTTTTTTTTTTTTTTTTTTTGTACTGTCACACTGAAGTTTGACTTCCCACGTGTTTCCATTGGAAAATCCTATAGTTCATGTTTACTGTAGAATTTAGAAAGCCAAATAATATCATGTAACCTAAAAATAAATGTGACGTTTTGGAATGTTTTTTATAGATTATTTTATAATTATAAATAGATACATTTCTGTTTGTTTTCCATGGCAGGGTTTCTCTGTACAACACTTCAGGCTGTCCTGGATCTCACTGTGTAGATCAGGATGGCCTTGGACTCAGAGATCTGCCTGCCTGTGGCTCCTGAGTGCTGGCATTTCAGATGTGCACACCAACGTCTAGCAAATTGTAAATATTTTATAAAATATAACAATAAATATTTATTAAAATTATTAATAATTTTAAATGATGACTTTCTATGTTGTCACTGCTTTTTTATCCTGCTTGCTTTCCATTCCAATCATGGAGGGTATGTTTGGCAATGGGCAGTAAATAGTACCCAGTTACTATACCTTTTTACAACTATAATACAACCAGAAGGGGCCCTGATGGAATAACCATTATGCTTGAAACACATATTTAAATTCAAAATATATGAAAATTCTAATATCAACTTCTCACCCGGAAGGATCTCATAATTAACATGGGATTTAAACTATGGCCCTGTGAAAGCCTTAAGGTTAGGGATTGTTGTAGAATATTATTTTAAGATGTATTACTTTTGTAAAATATATATACACTGGGGCATTTGTTTAATGGTATAAAGATGTGTTACATTTGTGGTAGAAAGGAGCCAGGTGGAGAAAGGGGTGTGTGTGGAGACCGAGGCAGGAGGTGAGCAACTTGCGCTTCAGCCTCTCTCAGAGCAGCAGAGCCCGACCTTTGAGGCTTGGCTTCTTTAGAGACAGAGATTTACAAAGTTTCTATTGTAGCTGTGAAAGGGACAGAATCCCCTCAGGCTATGGCCCTTGCAGCCCAATTGCTGCTGGTAGCAGTGGGGTTGCAGTTGCTGATTAAGACAATTGTGACTAAAAAGGCAGCAACCTTTTATAAAGAGGAAAACGGGATTATTCATTAAAAGAAAATCGGATGTGCAGTCTGGGTCCATGAGGAATGCAAACTCTAAGCAATCCCATGTCTTCACCTGTAGGGCAGCATTTCGGTGCAGGTCTCTTGAAAAAGAAACAGGAAACAGTCAGTACCCGTCAAAGAATAATGTGTCATGGTAATTGCGTGTGATTTAATGTTGCTAACATTTGGAACTTTTAAGACGACAGGAATCGCAAAAGTCAGACTGTAAGATTGGCACATGCCAAATCAAGAAGTTGCATGAACAATGTGCAACATTGTTCAGAATTTATCGGTGAACTATGAGAATCCAAAAAAGAAAAAATTAACCTTTAAAATGGTATTGTGATATATAGTTAATAAACAGGAAAAATAATCTAAAAGTGTATCAAAGGGGTCGAGATAAGCCAAACAATTATAGAAGTTAAGGTAACTATCTCAAATTTAAAAGTTACAGAGGATAATCATGCTATGATTTGTTTATATTCAAGCCTTATACCTGCCATACTTTAACAGAGGTGCAAAATAACTTCACTTCACTCAGCTATTCACCTGTGAAATTAGAGTGGTAATAATGACACTTAATACAAATATTGAAAGATTTAAATGAAAGTGTATTAATTAAACAAATATATCAAAATGTTGAAGAAAAGTATATAAGGAACGTTGGTTAGTTAAATAAGGCATTGTGCACGCTGAGGGAATCTTAAAAATATCCAGAATTATTTCAAGTTTACTGGCAGCAAGGCTCTGCTTCTCTTTTTTTTTTTTTTTTTTTTTTTAGGAAAGTAAATATTTCATTGCAAAATATTGGGGTGCGGTACGTGCAGATTACTTAACAGTTGAAGGCACTTACCAACTGGATTGGAGACATGAAGTCAATCCCATATACCTCATTTTAGAAGAGAACAGGTACCTGCAAATTGTCCTCTGAAACACACATGCACACACACACACACACACATAATACAATTTAAAAAAATTTTTCCTTTATTTGACCATTAAACTTTTAAATGCATTAATTTTTTTTTTACCACAAAGTAGAAAATGATTGGAAAATTATCAAGTTCATAATATAAAATCAGTCAAAATTATTATGCTAGATTTTTAAGCAATGGTTCAGTAACATTAAACATTTCTTAGCATTACTAATATAAGGCTAGATTTGAGAGAGAGAGGTAATTTTCACATATTTTAAAATCAGAATTTGGAATATAAAATATTTGTATTTCCTCTCTTAAAGGATTTGTAGATTACATGAATGTATACTTTTACAAGAGGAAAGAAAATTTTGTGTATGTGTTTATGTGTTTATGGGATCCTGGTGCCACTTGACCCTGCTGACCAAAATTCTTCATGTGTTTAATCCCAAGAAATTAACAATTACATGCAAATTTTCCATTTGAATGTAGCCTTCCAGTGCTGAATTTGATAATTGTATGAAAATGAAGGGTTTTAATAAGCTGTGGGAACATAATAAACTGTCATAGAAGACTAATTACCACTGAAAGAACTCACAATAGCTGTCATCTTTTCATACCAGAGAATGAAAACTCTAAACAAGCACACAAAAAGGAAAAACAATCAATGTCTATGGAAGTATGCAAAGGAGCTATTTTCTGCCTGGCTAGAAATAATAAAAGAACTGACTATGAATAGTCATTCATCATGCAAATGAATAAAGTCATTCTTTAGATTTCTATTTTATGTAACTGAAAGACAGTCAGAAAATCTCTTTGTTAAAATTTAAAACAAAGGATATTTTTCTTTTCTTTTCTTGAAAATGCCCCATCAAGAGAAGATGACTACTTCCTAGAAATTCCTACTTCCTCTGGTCATGCAACAGTCCTGCTATAGCTTTGTTTTTATTGCTTCTTATATTACTATTAGTTTCTGCTTATTGAGGAAAACTGTCAGTTAAAAAATGTTAGATTTCTGTGAAATTATATATGATATAAGATAGGAGTAAGACATACCAGAAAAACTTAAAACTTGAAAATGTATGACAAAGATTAATTTTTAATATTCAGAATTTAAACAAAACAGAATTTTAAGTTTCAAGTCAAAACCTTTATTCCACTTACTTTTAAATCAAATATATAACTTTCAAATATAAACGATGTATATCTTGTCTGTTTCTTGATCCCAGCCATGATGTGGTTATGTTCATTCCTGAAGAATCTCAAATGGAAGAACCTTATTTATGGATGTAAAATGACCAGACGAACAGATTTATTTAGTAACCATATGACACTTTAAAAATAAATCCAATAAAGATAAATATATCAAATAGACAAAACTACCATGATAAGCCAACTTCTAAATAGAATTATTGGTGGGTTTTTTTATATTTGACAAGCCAAGATGTGGTGTTTTTTTTTTTGTTTTTGTTGGTTGTTGATTAATGTAGGGGATTTTTATATATAATCATTGGTTTTTTTACTTCCATTCTGACTGAAGTATTTTTTCTCCGGCTTAAGAGACTTCTAGAGACTTTAAAATATGAGTAAATATCTCCAATATTTTTGACTTTTCATACTTTTTTCAAACCAGAAATTAACTCTTATGAACCAGACAAGTTGATATGCGATGAAAAAGAAAGTAATCATGTATGTCTTCAGAAAAGTCCAAGCTAGCTTCTGATCTAAGGAGATCTTTAATTTGCACTTCAGGTTGAGCCTTCATAGAAAGAAGACATATAGTCAAATGATAAATTCTAAATGATAATATAAATAAATAATGTATGTACAGTAAATAAAAACAATAACAAAAAACCAAGTCTTACATGTTAAACCAAATCTGGTTACTACATTTTATGCATTATTAGAATCAAATTCCAATCTCTCAAAAAATCATGAATTAAACAAGTATATACTAAATGTTCATCTTCAACTAGTCATTGGATAAATGGAGCCAACAGAAGCCATCTCAGGGATGGGATGTCTACTGAACAAAGATATGGATGACAGTTAAAAGAAACTAAATATTGAGGTGACTGTCTTAAGAATGCCACTAAACCTAGGAAAATGTTTAAAAAAAAATCATAATGCTTTTGCAAGACAGAAATATCACTGAAAGGACAGAAAAGCAAAAACCAATCACCAGAAAGTTTTGAGCTGAAAACATATAATAACTGAAATGGAAAATCCGTGAAAGGGACTCAGAGTAGATGCAATCAAACAGTATCAGCAAACTTAAAGGTAAGGCAATGAAAAGTATTGCATCTGCAAACACTGGCAAGTGATAATAGGCCCTAAGGTTCCAGTGGGGAAATACAAAGTAAGCCAACACACTTATTGCTGAATTCCAAAAAGAAAAAAGTTGGAAAAGAGCATAAAAAGCTCTTGAGAAGTGCTTGAAAATTCCCAAAACTGACAGAAGTTTCGAACATAATAAGGTTGAGAAGTTCAAAGCAACTCCAGCTAAGATGATCTGAAAGAGAACCACAGCAATGCACAATGAAATCAAATCTCAGGAAAGGCTAAGAAAATCTGGTGAGCAGTAGGAGAGCAATGTATTATTTACAAACTATCATTAACAGTTTTATCATAACTTCTAAGAAAATATTTTCAGGATGTATGTCATGGAATACTACAAGTACTAAACAGAAAAAAAAAAAAAAACCTGAATTAACAGTTTTATAACCAGAAATCTGCCCTTGAAATTGTGGAAGAAATTTATATTTTCATATCAGCAAAACCTGAGGAATTTTATAATCAATAGATTACTCCTAAAAGAAATGTTTTTGAAGGTCTTCTAGGATTTGACAAAAGAAAACTATTCAGTGATTCAAAACTGGATAAAAAAATAAAACTTCTTTACATATAAGTATGTGAAAAATCATATATGCAGATTAGTTGTATTAAATAACACTTTAAAACTCAACAGCTTGTTTTTGTATGATTTAAAAGATTAATGTGAAGAAACTGTTGCTAAATATTTTGTGCACATTAAACTATCAATACATTATTCTACAATTTCATCAACAAAAATGGATAAAAAGGGAATAGATCTGTAAGTTGACAGTTTTGTCTGTTAAAAATTCAAATTATAGTATTATAAAAATTGAAAATACATGTGATTCTTATGGTAGCCACAAAATAGACTCAAAATTTGATACAAAGAAAAGGTATGTGTAAAATAATATGGTAAAATTTAAATGTTTGGGTACAAAAATTTTTAAAAATTACAGAAAAGAGTTTTCTCCCACAAAAATGAATAACAGGACCTATTGACCAATAATTATTTTAAATAAAAATGCGATAAACTTTTAACCAAAAGAAGGATATTGACAGAATACATTTTTCATTTTTTATCTTTATCTATCCATTCAGATCTTTAATGAATTTTATTAAGTCCTTCCTTGGTAGGGATAGTTATAAGCTTTACTCAGTGTATTAATTCAAAAATTAATCTTACTAATAAGATTCTCACAGACATACACAATTATACTAAGCTAAACAGGTCATCAGTTCATGAGCCAGTGAAGCTACTGGATGAACATGAAAATTTCACACACACACACACACACACACACACACACACACACACACACACACACACACACACACGTTGATGGCCTGCATACAGTGACACTCCAGGAGCAATGAAAATACCTAACTCTAAAATCATGGCTTCTTTATCTACTCTCCAGTAAAATAAATCAGGTCCCTTGCTTGACATGATTGACACAAAACTGTGCCATAGAAAATGATGAGATACAAGGTAGTGGGAGAACACTGAAAGAGTATAGTCAGATTAAAAATAATGACTACTATTGTTAACAAGACAAGATTTTATATGCTTGGGTTATATACCCCAAATAAGAAGAGGAAAATTAAAAACAAACAAACAAAAAATTAAACTTTTTATAAAACTGATCAGAAAGTCCATCAGCATATTTATGGACCAGAATATGTGACTATGCCTTTCGTTATTGCATTTGGACATTAATTGCATATTCAATGTTTCTATACAGGTCAATGGAAGAATGCTTCCTTAGCATGAGAAACACTCTGGGTTCGATCTCAATGTTGTAAAAATAAAATAATGCTCATTTCTTACAGTTTCAATTGTATTGGATGTGACAAATAACCTGAGAAAAGCAACTTAAGGAAGGAAAAGTTTCTTTTGGCTTCCAACTACAGATTAGCATCTGTCATTGAGAAGACCCAAGGCAAAGCCTCAAACATGACACTTGGAATCAAAATTTCAAAGATAATAAGGACAGACATCCTTGCTTGGTTGTTCATGCTTAGTTATTTTTACTCTTAAAAATGCAGGGTCCACTGGATAAAATGATATAAGTCAGTTAACAAGCTAAACAATTTCACACAGATATACTGACAGGCCATCTTTGACTAGATAATTCCTCATTCGGAGTCTCTATTCAGGAGTGCTAGATTGGCCAGGGTTCTTTAAAGAACAAAAAACACACACACACACACATACACACACACACACACACACACACACACACACACACACACACACACACACGTGTGTGTGTATGGGGTTTCTTAGAATGTTAGAACAACTTACACACTGTTTTCTAGCTAGCCCACCAATGGCTTTCTACAAATGGAAAGTCCAAGAATTTAGTAGTTATTCACTTCACGACGTTGGATGTCTCCGCTGGTCTTCAGCATACACCAGAACTCACCAGACATAGGCACAAATGCCAGTGAAGGAGTGAACTTTCCAGGAAGAGTTACCGCAAGCAAAGAAAGCAAGCTTCTTTCTTCCATGTCCTTTCTAAAGCTGCCAGCAGAAGGAATAGCAGAGACTAAATATGGATCTTCCTGCTGAAAAAATCTGATTAAACTTATATTTTCCCACTTCAAAAGATCTGTATTAATAGTGGGTGTTTCCACATCTAATGATTCAGGTTTTTTGTTGGTGGTGGTCTGTTTTTTATTTTATTTTATTTTATTTTTATCTCTCACAGGCTTGCCCAGCTGTTTGGATTTTAGTTAATTCCACATGCACTCAAGTTGATGACTTAGAATAACCATCCACTTGACTGATGCCAAACTGTAAAACACTGGACGTGTTTCTTTGGTAGACTATATTCCAAGGCTGCCTAATATTGACCTTGTCATGCAGTTATCAATAATTACTCGTAAGCAAGTCTACAATAAAAAAAAAAAGGTCAAGTAAAAGCAGATTTGCAAAACGTTCAGTTTGGAGAGAAAACGGACTGAGAAAATATAACGTTGGGGCCAAGCTTTGTGCTGAAGACAATAAAATGTCTGAAGTGACAAGAAATGTCTGATCTGCAATGGAACAATGGCCAAGGTCTTGACCTGCGTAGAGACCCCATAACCTAAGCTTCCAAGCATAAAGAAAAGGCCTAAGTCATTTTCTGCTTCTCAAAACCAGGAACCAAAGAAAGCTATCGAAAATGTGATTCTCTTTCATCAAGTAGCCTGTCACTATGTCCCCAATCCTTTGTTTTCAAATGGTAATCTACATTCCATGCTATTGTGCATTGGAAATATGTAACCTGTCTTTTGGTTTACGGTATAACTTTGAGGATACTGTCTTGAGTCTCTGAAAAGATTTTGAAACATGGCCTATTCTTTTCCATTTTTAGAAGTTATTTTAAAAAAAATTTCCCCCATATCTACCACTGCTTCCCTTCCATCTCCTCCTTCCAGTCCCTTCCAGTCCTTCTTCAGCCTACTCCCACCCCATCCTCCTATCCATTGGTTCAGTTCAGTCTGGCATATCCAGTTGAGGTACGTCTGAGTACCTCATTCCAGTATTAAGGCTGGGGTAGGTGGTCCTTCATAGGGAATGGGCTTCGTGATGTCAGTTCATGCACCGGGAACATAGTCTGATCCTACTGCAAGAGGCTCCACAAACTGCCCAAGCCGTTTGACAGTCCTCTACCTTTGGATGGTTTAGTTTCTTTCCCTGAAGGTTCCTCAGAGGTTATTTCTGATTCAGTGAGCTCCCAGTAGCTCCAATCAGCCATCTCAGTGAATTATACTCATTATACTCATTATCTCTTTGCTCATGTACTCTCTTTTCTCTCTCTTCAGCTTGACCAGGAGCTCAACCTGGTGCTTAGCTATGGATCACTGCTTCTACCTCTATCCATTGCTGGATGAAGGTTCTATAATGACAATTAGGGTGGTCAGTCATTTGATTATAGGGAGGTCCTGTTCAGGCACCCTCTCCACTATTGCTTGGAGTCCTAGCCAGGGACATCTTGTAGGTTCTTGGGTGTTTCCTTAGCACCAGGTTTCTCTCTAACCTCTCAATGGCCCCCTCTATCAAGATATCTATTTTTTTCTCCCTTCTTATTGCTCCTCTTACTTAATCATTTCCTTCTCTCATGATTTGTTCCCTCCCCCACTTTGCTTGCTCTCCATTATGATTCCAATTTACTCAGCAGATCTTCTCTGTGAACCATGGGCTTTTAAGCAATATAAAGAATGAAAGACTTTGAAGACATTTGAAGGTGGATTACCCACATTTTTTTTTCCCCATCCTGATATGGCCATGCACCTGTGGGAGCCAGGGAATGTAATGTGATTATTTGAATAAAGATAGTTCCTATGGGCTCAAGAAGTTAGTGGACTTCTTGGAAAGGATTAGGAGGAGTGACCTGGTGTGAGGAGATATGTCGTTTGTTTGGCTTTTGAAATTTAAAATGAGTTTTGTTCTTTTCAATGTGCTCTCTGCCTCCTGCTTTCAGAAAAACATTTGATCTCTCAAGAGGTTCTGTAGCCACGCTCTTGATCTGCCATCATGGACTCTACTTTATGAGATCTCCATTCAATTAAACCCTTTCTTTTATAAATTACCATGTTCATGATGATTTGTCACAGCAAAAAAAAAAAAAAAAAAAAAGCTAATGCACCAGGTGTTTCTAAATTGTGTCAAGTTGCCAATTAAAAGAAGCCAGCACAAAATGTAAACATGCGTTAAAATATTACTGAATCTATGTGCTCCACATTCCTCCATCATGGATTTTGAGGTACATTCATCTAATTGTGAAGTTATTCTTAAATGTAGTGAAAACTTTGCTGTTTGAAAATTGAAAGATGAATCTAAGCCAGTTAGTTTTTAATTATCTTTGTATATTGAACATCAAAGCTTAGAATTGCTTTCTTTTATTTATAAAATAATTCATCAGGGTTGAAGAGTAGGAATCAGATAAATCCCATAATTATATTCAGATTCCTAGATATTTCTATAAAGCTTACCAAAAGTCTCTGCCTCTGTCTCTCTCTCTCTCACACACACCAAACTAACAAACAAAAACAAAACAAAAAACCTTCACATTAGTTTCTTTCCCATATTAAGTGAGAATTTTAGGAGTCAAAATTTTGAATACATTTTTGCTTGCTTTAAACTTCTAGACTTAAAGAACTCTCCTCACATAAAGTTGCATGCCATAGTTTTGTGGCATATATCAAAATTCCTGGGTAGCTCTCTGGTGGCTTCCCGACTGGAGTGAGTTTGACAGACTGCCATGTTACAGAAGTCATGATATACAAAAGAATACTGTGTAGGAACTTTAGGGGGCAAAGCATTTTTAATCTCTAAAATTGAAAAGAAGAAAGAAATCTCCCATTTGGAAAATTGTCTAAGAAAGGCAGCACCATTGAAGACAGTATAGAAAATATAGTTTAGAAACAACATTAGAAGATGCACCAACTACACTTTTAATAGATTCTTTTATACAATTTATTATACAAATAAATGTTTCTTTGATTTAATGGTAACTTTATAGCAAAGCAGAAACCTAGAAGTTTCAGATATTTTTCATGAACAATGTTAAGAAGTAGACAAAATGCATAACCTTTCATGAACTAAAATGATGCTAATAATGATATTAACTTCATATAGGTTATTTCTTTGATATTTTCATTTATAAAGATTGGTCTGGTATGAACTGGTAGGCCAATGTGCTATTCATTTTAATTTTTGGACTTAAAAATAACAAAAACCATTTCCAATTTTAAATACTATTCCAGAAAGTCTGTTTTTGGAGATAAAGTATAAGTATGACTTCTCTAACTCATCTTCTCTCTGTGTCTCTGCCTCTGTTAGTTCTTTGGTTCATAGTTGCTGACAACATAATACTTATTTGCCATAATAATCTCTATGTGCCTGTGTGGCTTTCTCATTAAGATCATTTATCTGCATCTTCCATAGAACTTTATCCTATGCTACTATTGTTCTTTGAATATTTTTATGTTTGACACTTTGATTCTCTGTAGAATGGTAGCTCTCTGTTAAGTTCAATTAATTATGATTCTGTATGCAAGAAACATTTCATGCTATCTGGTTGAGTTTTCATGATCGGGGTCTGGTATTGATATCTAGTGACAGCAGTCAGAGACACCGCTGAATCACTTCTACAATTTGTGAACTAGTTTGTTTACTTCTGCTGCCCAATGTTGTTTGTTTATTCATATATATATATATATATATATATATATATATATATATGAATAAAATAAGGGTAAGGTAAGGTTGGGAAACACTGCTATGGAATGTATACATTTTTCTGTTGTATGATATAGAATTCATTTAATCATTTCAGATTCAATATTATATTACCTCCTACCTAAAGCCTCTTTTAATTGAATCACTGTGATCCTATGCATGACCTTTGAAAACTGCTTATTACTCATACAACATATGTAATATTATTCTGAAATTATGCCTTTAAATAGGGTGAATAACTTAAGAAAAGGTCTCAGGTCTTATTTCACTGCTCAGTAGTCAACCTGGAATATAGTGGTCATTAAACCTTTTATTGGTTATCCAATGCAGAGTGGTTAGCTTTGAAATAATATTACCCATAAATAAAAATGTACTCAGCATAACACACACACACACAGAGAGAGACCACACATATATATTTATACATGCATACAAATACATTAATATATATAGAAATTTAATAATTTGAATACAAGGAAAAAGGTTATCAACTTACAAATGGGGAAATATAGGACAGGCTTGAGAAAGGTTAGCTGGGAATGGCTAGAAGAAGGAAAGGAAGAAGGGAAATGATGTAATTCTATCTCAACTAGACAAATTTACAAGCTATAATACATAGAACCAGAGAGGTTAGCCATTGAAAAAAGGGGCTATTGGAAATATGGATCTCCTCAAGAGGGAGAAATGAAATAGCTATTATGGGTGGATTAGATCTGAGGGTACTGATAAGAAATGGGGATTCATTGGGAACGTAGGGGAGATGGGATGAAAAGAAATAATGAGGATAGAGAAAGCTACAATTTAAGAGCATTTGAAGGTCAGTATGGAAACCCAATGCAGCGGAAACTTCCTATAATATATGAAGGTGATCCTAAAGAAGTCTCCAGATACCAAGAAGGGCCATCTCTTGTCACCAAATAAAGCTTCCAGTGTGGGGACTAGGCTCTGTCCAATTGAGTTGTGTGTCAGGGGTCCCATAGCAATCCACAAACAACACAGGCCATTGTCTAGACAATAGGATGCTCTCCAAAATCTGACAACAAGGCCCCATCGCATGTGCCTACACAGAATCTTCATCCCCATGTTCTAGTGTCTATGACATGAAAGGTACTCTGCAGACAAACAGAAGAGAAAATGAAACACCAACTCAACCACAAAGCCTGCCTACAAAATGATGACACACACCTTGTGGGAGCAACCAACTAACTCGGTTATCTAATTGGACTTAAAGTTCCCTCCGTGGGGATAGGAATCATATCTGTCACTGACTATGTCCAAAGTAGATATTCAACTTTTGTACTTCTTATAGTATTTGATAACCTGACATCTTGTGTTGAATATTTCATTTCTATCAATGGAGGATAAGGAAGCTAAGTAATGTTTGAATTAAATGAGTCACTGCATGTGAACCATGTAAGAAATCCTGTCACAGACTGAGAACTGCATAAATATTTGATTTATTAAGCACTGGTAAATATTAACTTTTATGAGTTCTATTCAAGATTATTTAACTGGAAAACTAGCATTAATAAATAGAGCCACAAATTTATGATCTAATATGACATTTAAGGCTTTGTTATTCCTCCATTATTTGTTCCCAGTACATGCTAATCCTTCATGTGAAAGTTTGTTCTGTAGAAAATTGCAAATATTATTTTATTTACTTAGCATTTGGCACCCAAATTTGATATATGACAAATCAAGTTTTACATAAATAGTCCAAAATTATTACTGGACAACAATCTCAAATCTTAGGAGATAAAAAGGTATAAATAATATAGTTCAATTGTAAATATTTTCTTAACTTTTAAACTTGTGGCAGTGGCTATTAAATTTGAAACCCAGTGTATCCAAATGTAAATGAGAATTCACATTGATTTTTCTCTCTGGAATACTTTTTAGTAAATGTTGAAAAAAAATTGGATCTATTTTTTCCTTCGCTAAAATAAACCTTTATTTATTCTTCCTGTAGAACTTTAGGAGCAGAGGCAAGGTCCTATGTGTTATTCTGTCAGTAAATACCTAAGGTCATGAGGTTTGGTGCTATTATAATAATGGGCTCTAGATGGTTAGGTAAATATTCACAATCTGACATTAGTTTATTGAATTAATGGCTTGTGACATAAAGAGTGGGACTTCTTAAATGAGTTCATTTCTGGCAATCACTTCAATATCTCCAAAACCCCCAACCTTATCAGAATTGTGAATTGAGTCTAAAAATATTAGGCAAAGATGTAATAACCACTTTCTCAAGATGACTGCCTCTTCTTGGTTCAGTTATGAGAAAAGAAAATAAAGCAGGAGACTCAAGTGAATAAAAGAGATAATCAAATTCCATGTGTCAGTAAACTCTCAAATCCATTCTTATGTTATCATAATTGCATTATCCTGACTCTTCGTGTGAGTAACTGAGCAGAAACCCTCCTTCCTCAATCCTATTATCTAACAGGAAAATAAGACAAAAACTAAACTGAGAAATAAATATGGAAATAATCATTTAGATGAAAGACTGAAATTGCTCTGAGTACTCTATTTTCTGCTCCTTCATTCTCTTTCTCCTTTTCCTTCCCCTCTTCCCTTCTTTGCTGTTTCCTTCTCTCTCTCTAACTTATTTTTTTTCCACAAATATACAGGCATATAATAAGACAAGCCTTTTGATTAACTGCATGTGGGCTTTGGATTCATACATTTCCAGGAATTCGGGTTCTTATTTTCGAAAGCAATATATAGACTAGGGACAGAGAATCTGACATGTGCTCCAGCATCCGAATGTCACTAATGAGGTCTTTTCGGATTCATCCTAGCCTGGTAAGACTGTCCTTTTCCTTCAAGGGGTGTGGTATTCCATACCGTTTCAATGTTTCAGCCTAGGACTCTGAAAACAGAATGTCTACTTACTGCTACATAAACCAGACTACTTAATGTTGAGGACTACTTAATGATAGTGATGTCATCATCTATAAAGAATCAATGATCACACTGCTACTTTGAAAATCTACTTGGCAGAGCATCAAATTTAAAACATTGTTCTTTAGCTTCAAAACCAGACATATTTTTCCTTTCTCTGGTTTGGATTTGCTTTTGACACTCAGTTCAATTCTTTCTATTTCTTTTTTCCCTTGATTGATTTCATAATTGAAATGGAAAAGCCATCTTATACTTGTCCACCTTATGCTGGAAAGCAAATCTTGTTGGGGTTCATAGGCTTATTGCTGCCCAGGACTTCTGCCTAAAGATGACTCAGGCTCTGTCAGCTCTTCACTTAGATCATATTGAAATAAGATCTAGGATTCTGTTTTGCTTTTTGGAATGGATTAATATTCTCGTAGCTACCAGACAAAAGTGGCACATGCCTTTGATCCTAGCAGTTGGGAGGTAGAGGCTGGTGAATCTCTGTGAGAATGAGGTCATGCTAATAATCAAAGTGAGTTCCAAGAGGAGCTAGAAAAGGCTGTTACATAGAGAAACTCTGTCTCTCTGTCTGGAAAAAACAAAACAAAACAAACAAACAATAAAACAATAAAACCCCCAAAACAAACAAACAAACAAAAAAACCACAAGACTCTGGTAGCCATCAATATATAAATATTCTGCATATTCCAGGAGCAGAAAACCCAGAGTTCTGGAGAGGGTAAACATAAACATAATAGGATCAAAGTATCTTCCCAAATACTGATGCTGAGCTTTAAGTCTCATTACATCAGACTAGGGTTCAATTTGGAGACAGAGAATTTAAAAAAGTAAGTAGCGACCTAGCGTGATGGCTCAGTTGGTGAAAACACAAGACTGATAGGCTAAGTTTTACTCTTAGGCAGCACAGTGGAAGCTTTGGGACAGGCGCATTTACACTCACAATAATAATAATAATAATAATAATAATAATAATAATAATAATAATAATAGCAAATGGTTTGGTAAGAATGGCACAGATCATAAGCCCTTATCCAGTCTGTCTAGCTTTCTTACAGATAGATGAGATAAGAATAAACAGTCACAGTGGGAATGTGCACAAACTGATCACGTAAACAAACAGCAAGGGAAAATCTACGTGTGAAAGAGATATGTGCACAGGACACCACCACTCCTGTGAACCTAATCCTGATTTCGAATCTCCAAAACTAAAAGAATAGAAAGATAGGCTGTTTAAGTACTTGTGTTCTTATTGCCATTAAGGAATACTTAGCAAACCAATACCTATCTAATACTGTTAAATAAACTCTTAAAATTTAAACCATTTAAACCGAAAATTATTATATTTTTATTCCATGAGTCTTCATGACTCATGAGGGCAACTTATATGATAATAACATCCCTCTACATGCTTCTCATGACTCTTGGATGTTTCATGTCACACAATTATAACAGACAAATCACACAATGCAGGGAAGGATGGAGAAATAGACGGATACTTTTCTTGTAGTTTAGATGTATTGCCATGGAGCTAGGGACTAAGAAGTTTATATTTAGAAATATGTATATACATATATACATGCAAACACAACAAAAATAATGCATAATTTTTTAAGGACAGAGGCTAAATGGGAGGTTTTGAAGGGAAGAAGTTTGAGGAAAAAATGCAATTTTAATCTCAAAAAGAAAAAAAATAAAATACAATAAAGAAGTTTTTTGAAATTATTATGGTTAAAAATCATGTTGTGTCTGAAGGTGGTGGCACATGTCTTTAAAACCAGCATTTAGAAGGCAGAGGAAGCACAATCTGTCATTTTGAGGCCAGCCTGGTCTACAAAGCGAGGTTCAGGACAGATAGTTATGCATAAAAACCATGTCTCAGAAAATAAATAAATAAATACGTAAGTATGTAAGTAAATTAATAAATAAAAATCATGTTGCATATTTGACATCAACATAAAAGAATATATTGTATATATATGTGTGTGTGTGTATATATATATATATATACATATATATATATATGTATATATATATATATATATAAACTATGATACATTTGTATCCAACATTCGCAGCATTCAGCTGTTGAAACTCACTAGTCAATGATATCATTGGGTGTCGTAACTGGGCTGTGAGTGATTCTCTTCATGAATGATATCCCAAACTGCACAAAAGAGTGTTCTCTCAGAATTTAGTTTGCTTGGTCTTTTTAGATGCAAGTGTACAACACTTTTTCTTGAATTAAGAACCATACAAGGCACCATGCAAAAAATTGTGAGAAGATCTCATTAAAATCTGTTGTTTCCTGTATCTTAGGCTTCTCAGCCTCAGAGTTATGAGGCACAAATTCTGTTTTTTATATGCTAATTAGTCCTCTTAATTGCTGTTCTTAGACAAATTGTTTCAATCCTTCAGTTCAATGTTTGTCCATAGTTCTCACCTTGCTTCTGACTGTGGTACCTGTTCCTTTGTTTCTGGCTGTTATAGTCTATGCTATGTTTCACTTTGATTACGCCCGTAAGAGGTAAGACAGTGAGCACATATGAGATATTCCCTAAGATGGAGACACAGAGTTAGCCCATTTTGCTAACGTCTATGTCTTGCTCTATCTTCTTCTAATTTTGTGGTTTTATTTTACAGTTTAAAAAAGTACCTGGTTCTTATTAGCTTGTGGTTGCTTTGTGGTGGCTTATAAAAGATAATCTTTCAAATGACCTCTAAGTTACAGCTGTTAATCAGCAATATTCCTACAATAATGTTCTTTTTATTCTTTACTCATTCCTAAAAAAAGAAAAAGATGAATGAATAAAGAGTAACAAAGCTAAGAACACAAGGAATAGCGACTCTAGCTGTTCATTTAGGATCAGCTCTGATAACAGCAGATTCAGACTCTTCTCCACAGTTGCACTGAACTACTATCATGCTCACGTACGGATTTTTGATAGTTTGCTTTTAAAGAAATGGTCATTTAATATTAGTTTATTGGCACAATCTACTCAGTGTAGTGTAAATTGATGGGAGATAGTATCTTTCACAAAAGGATCTAATACTAGTTACATTTTACTGTACAATTATTAGGTTCTCTTATCGGTGACAAGTGCATTCCTGTTGTAGTAGGTTCTCGGGTCCCGGGCAGCCAGAGATCAGAGACCCACAGACCTGCCGCCCGGGACCGCTTAGCCGCCCACCGCCGTCCAGGCCCCCAGAAACGACTCAGACACTTACATTAACTTCATGCTGTTTGGCCTATGGCTCAGGCACATTGCTAGCTAGCTCTTACATCTTAAATCAACCCATTTCTATTAATCTGTTGGCCACGTGGCCCGTGTGGCTCACCCGTGCTCCTTACATGTTGTTCCTTGGGTGGCTTCAGCTCGATTTGCCTAACTCCGCCCTGCTTCTCCTACCTAAGCTCTGATTTCTCCTCCTACTTTTTCTATGGTGCCTGCCATGGCTCAAAACAGCTCCTTTATTTAAAGAATGAGATTCACAGCATACATAAACGCATTCCCACATCACATTCCTGTGTTACAACTCTCACCACAGGTCTGTAAATAAGTGATGTTATTGTGATAGTATTTCAACAGATGAAGAAAGTAATATTTGTAGGTATAAATTATATTTGTCCACGTTTTATAACTATTGACTATGGAACTTTAGATTTCAGTCCAGGATGTTGATTGATTCCTAGGTATGTTAGCTGAACTACTGTGTGGGGTACCATCTTTTTAAACACTGTTCTATTTAGGACTTAGGACTCAGCCATCCTTCATTCAACATCCACAGTTTTGAGTTCCTGCATTCGCTGATATCCATTTCAAATATAATTTTCTCTCATGAAACATGAGAGTAGTGTAGGCGGAGTTTTACTTACAAGGCACCAGTCCAAAATAAATATTTATTAGAATATAAACCAACACTCATGATACAAGTAACAGCTTATAGTGGCACCTGAAAAGGGACTGGAGTATCCGAGCGATGGACGAGCGATGGACGGATGATGGATTCCGATCTGTTCTCTCCAGCAGCCAGGAAGCAGAAAGAGACCTCCCCATATTCCAGCAGCCCCTTGTCAATGGGGTTGGCCACACCCCCTCCAGGTTGCCCACACCTGCTCCAGGAGCTCGGAACCCTGGATAAGTGTCTTAGGACCTTATCAGCTGACACCTGAATCCCACTACATCTCCCCCTTTTGTCTAATTAAGAAGGTTATAAACTAAGACTATGTACAATCGGAATTATTATGAGGTAGTAACCTTAAATACCTATTCTTCAACCCCTTAAAGATCTTAGAAGGAAGATGTATCACTTGAAAGACAGAAGTACATGGAAGTACTGGCTTCCAAAATTTGGGAGAGGACAGCAACACAGCTACCTGGACAATCACCTCTGGTTTTGTGCGCTGTTGGAGTATCTATCATATTGCCTACACTTATGACACCATTGGGAAAATATATCCTTCTGTGGTCTTGATGTAGTTGAAGATTTGATAGTTATAAGTACAGTTTTTCTTAGTCATTTGAAAGGTATATTGGATATGAAACTTTAGTTTCATAAAGATAAGGTAGATGATAGAGTATTTTCTTTAATTTTGCTAAATACAAATAGACTAGATATTGTAATTGTAATTCTTGCTTGATGGCTATTTTGTTATATGTAATTTTGCTATGTTAAAATTGAAACCTTCCTTTTTGATTAGATAGAAAGGGGGAAGTGATGTGGGAATGCCTTTCTGTATGCTGTGAATCTCAATCTTTAAATAAAGGAGCTGTTTTGGGCCATGACAGGCACCATAGAAGAAGTAGATTGAGGAATCAGAATAGGTAAGAAAGGAAGGGCAGAGGGAGAACCAGACCGAGCTGAAGCCCAAAGGAGCAACATGTAAGGAACACAGGTGAGCCATGGGCCACGGGGCAGACAGATTAATAGAAATGGGTTGATTTAAGATCTAAGAGCTAGCTAGCAATGTGCCTGAGCCATAGGCCAAACAGCATAAAGTTAATTTAAGCGTCTGAGTCATTTCTGGGGGCCTGAGCAGAGGCGCCGGGTTCCTAAGCAGTCTCCGGCAGCAGGTCTGTGGGTCTCTGATCTCTGGCCGCCTGAGACCAAGAAACCCCACTACTACATACAGAGTAGTGTTTTTCTATGGCTACAAACGTAGATAATTAAGAGGCAATATGATATTCTCTCAGATTCAGCTACCAGAGGATGAGTTCCACAGAGCCTCCTATCACTTCTGCAACCTTGGCTTTTATAGTTTTGTTTGAATTAGGTTTACAGTTCAATGAATGGGTTCCAGTCCATGGAATGCATTTCAAATCCAACTTGGAGAGTGACTGGTTACACCACATCCCCTACAAACAAAAACTGCGGTGCTATTATTACACATCCTGTCCAGCAGGTTAATACTGAAGATTATAGGATTCACATTTGGGTAAAATCGTTTGTGCCTTTTCTTCCTTACAAGGCTGAATAGTTATAAAGTTTCCTGTTAAGCTCCTATCTGTTTTTCCCATAACTTACAAACAAGGTATATGGTGTCTCCGTCATAGGCTTTATTACCGAGTTTGGCTAACCACGAAAACAAAGCAGGAAGAACCTGCATTGCTTCAGAGAATTCACAAGGAGGTATAGCCCACCTTGGAAACCAGTACTTTGTTTATTAAGCCACCAGAGCCTAGGAGAGGAATTATCCATTCGTGAATAGTATCGTCCTTCTAACACTTTTATTTAAATAATATCTTTAGGGTTATAAGATGGTTTTCATATAGTTTTTTCACTCATTTCTTATTATAATTTTTTTCTCCTCATTCTTTCAAGTTGTCCTTTTATTTAAATTATTTACTTCTTTGCTATTAAATAATAGATCTAGTATTTTTTCTTTACCAACACTATTTTTGTCATTGTGGAAGGAATATAACTTTCCAGAATTATAGATAAATATTATATAAATATTATATCTTTATCGGGATAGAGTTATGAAGAAATTTCCAGAGCTATTATTTAAAATCAACAACTGAAGATTTCCAGAGTGTATAGAAATCATACAGAGTCTTCTACAAAAATAAAACATTCAGATCATTTGATTAAAGATTTCACCAGATCAAGTGCTTTTTGTGATGCTAAATCAATCCATCTGTTCAAAGTAGCAGGACTATATGCAAAGGTAAAATGGTAAACGAGCTTCCGTGGTGGTGAGAACCATACCTTCTTCCAGGCTGCTGAAAGACATCTACAGCTTTGTAAAAGAAATAGCTAGTTATTAAATACCCTGATTGAATGGTTCCTTTTCAATTTTATAATTTACATGTAGTTTTTTAAAGACTGAAATCAGCTATTCCTCGTTTTTCTTTTCAGTTTTAATCAAAACTCTTAAACATGTATTTATTTTCTAACAAGTACTTCTGGCTTTTTCTTACTTTTAAAAGGACACATTGTGCTTGGTGATACTCTTGAAGCCACGTCCTTCTTTAACTGGTCAAAAAGGCACAGAGTTCAGTGTTCTCTGAGAATTTTTTCCCAGCAGGTAGTATTCCAGGTGCAAAGGTGAATATCATGCACTTGAAGGTAATCAAGTCTGTGGTGGCTTAAACACTTCAGTGCAGTTTTTACAAATTTCACTTGGTGAATCACACCTCGCCCAACAAGCCGAAAGGATATTTCAGAAAAGAAATAAGTTAATAATAGAATAACACAAATGTTTACACGAAAACAAATATGAAATAAGTCTGTAAGACACATTGTTCTTAAATTGTAGTCTAATTAAAAAAGTACCTTGACAAATACATTATGAAACATATATGAAGTTAACATTTATGCTGTTTTCATATTACCGTGCCTATTAGTATGTGAGAATATTGGCAATTAGAATTAATATGACATATAATAATGAAGAATGGCTCCTCCGACACTAGGCTGTTTTATGATAAATGATGACTATCACTCGAAGCAAAATTAAGACCAGCTTTATAAGTTTTTTTGCGGATGAAAATGTGTTTCAGACATGGACCAGTCTTACTCAGTTCCAAATATGAATGCCTAGTAATCTCAATAGCTTTCATAACTTCATATGGTTCTAGCAGAGCTAGGCTAAGTCTGAAATGATTCAAATTCTTACATAATATTTTTTTCCTCTACAAGGTGGGAAATTGCATTTTTTTTAAAGTTTCCATTTGTTAATACCAGTTGGCTTTATCCATGGGTAACTGCAGAGATAAGTGACATTCAGCAGCACCTAACTAAAAGCCCTCGTAACTTTATGGAATCAATAGAAGTGCATGCCTTCAAGCAGAACAGCAAAAGCAGAGAAGAAAATATTAGGTCACTAGATGGTGCCATAATGTTATTTTTTACTTTATTGCTAGGGCGTCTGTAGCTTTAGACCTCAATCAGTTTTGAGAAGCATAACTTCAGGCATTAGTAGCATACAAAATAGACCTAATGTCAACAGCATGGATGATTTAGAGAAGCAATCGTACTAATGCTAAAATGTAGGTATATTGGATTATACTGGGTTAAACTGAAGAACGTCAACAGGCTGCATAAAAATGTTCAAGTTGTAAAGTAGAAACATTTACTGTGAAACAGAAACATTTTATTATTTTTTGAACTTTCAGTAATTTTGTTTCTAAAAACAATGTGGAATAGTCACACTTTATATCTTTTAAGTTAGAAAATACATAGTTCCTGTATTTATCTTTACATTTAGAAAGTACTGGTAGATACTCTGTGTGTGTCTCTGGGGACATCAGTTTGTATCAACCTTTCTTTGATGGCTATAGGTAATATTTGGAGTCATTTTACTTAAGAGACAGTACACAGTTATGGATAAGCTTTGACATTCAGTCTGTGCCTTAAATGGTTCACTTAAATTTTGACAGCCTTCTCTTGCCTTTCTTTATTTGTGCTTGATAAGCAACGATGCAAAAAAAAAAAAAAAAAAAAAGGATGTCCTGTATTTCTGTTAAAAATATAAATTCTCAGTCCAAATCATTGCTTAATTTTAACTAATTTATTGAACATGGATTTCTCCAAGCTTTGAATGCCGTTTTTCTTCCTGAAATAAAAATCATTTTATAAACAATTAAGGGACATATTTTACTCAAAACAATGTTATATGCTTTAGGTACATCATTTCCCCACCTCTCCTGAGTGAAAGGGGTATTGTTAGCCTTATTTTGTGGATAAAATAATAGATGCTTGAAAATGGTTAGGAACCCAAAAATACTTCTTTATCAAGTAATGAAGCCAGTAGCAGTAGCCAGGCCCAGATCTCTTGAACAACAGCACATCCTGCAGGGCTCAGCAGGATGAAATGTATGAAACACTAATCTTTTTTTGTGATTTGAAAAAACCGAGCTAATTTTGAAAATGCAAACTTAAAAAGAACATGAGAGTTTTTCTAGTTCTAAAAGATATAGTTGGTGTCATCTTCATTTATTAGCATCTGTCCAAACAACAAATCTGCACAGACAATTTTATTTATCAGTCATCTGTGTCTACCTCCATTCTGTGTGTTTGTGTATATGTGTGTGCGCGTGTATGTGTGTGTGAGCGTGTGTGTTTGTGCGAATGTGTATGAGTGTGTGTGTGTGTGTGTGCGTGCATGTGTGTGTGTGTGTGTGTGTGTGTGTGTGTGTGTGTGTATGTGTGTGTGTGTGTGTGTGTGTGTGTGTGCATGTGTGAGTGTGTGCTTTCTTCTCTTTAGGTCCATCAGTATAAGTAGGCCAACCTAACCTGGAAATAATGGCAAATGCTTCCATTACTTTTATCAGTGTACATTTCATTGAGTGATTCAAATGAAGTAGAAAGGCAGTAAACATCTTTACTCCTGTATTCCGAGGAGATTGCCACAAGTTCCTGATAGAAGACACAATCCTACCCTGCTTTCTTTTTTCTTCTTTAATTCAAAGCTGATTGACCTGGGGCCCAGGCATATAACTTGCTAACTCTTGCTCTTAAACTAACCCATGACTCTTCCTGTTCAGCCATGTGGCCTGGTACCTTTCTCAGAGCAGCATAGTTGTCCTCTGCATCTGCTTCACTGGTGTCTCTGTTACATCTCTGTTGTGTTATTCCTGTTCCCAGAGTTTTTTTTAGTCTGGTAGGATAGCCTACTTTCGAACCTAGGATTTTACAAGGACTTCATACCATTTATGAATGTAAGTATCCTTGCATGCTGTTAGTGACAATCGTTTAATTTAAACTCCAAACACTTTGTATGAGAAACTATTAATTTCAAATTTTGCTAACAAATAAAATAGTAATCAAGTGCCTGTCATTCACCAAAACTCAGAAACCAATAATTTCCCAAACACATCTGAAAAGATTCTCCCATGTTCACTACCCCAAAATATCCATACAAGTTTAACATTAATAGCCCCAAATACAAAATTCCAAGTATTTCCATATTCATAATGTAATATATGATAATATGATTTTATGGTTGTATCATTTTGTAATGTGAGATGTTTCTACATGAAATTAAGAAATATTGTATAAATTTGCTTCAAACTGTGTCTATAAGGTGCAAACGAAAGAGCTTAACTTCATATTACTTGTGGTTTTCTTTCTTGAGACATTCATTTCATTCTCAATACATGTGCTAGTAATTTAAAATTTTAATTTATTAATTAGTTGTTTTCTGTGCATTAATGTTTTGCCAGCATATGTGTGTGAAAGTGTCAGATTCCTGAAACTGGAGTTACAGATAGTTGTGAGCTGCCAAGTGAATACTGGGAATTTCAGTTCCCAGGTCCTCTGGAAGAAAATGCCAGTGCTCTAAACCTGCTGAGCCATTATTCCAGTCCTTTAAAACAAATCTTAAACAATAAAACGCAAAATCTTCTTGTTCACCATTCATGTAGCTTAAGTGAAATTCAATCTACAGCCTTTCCAGTCATACCTGGGCACCTAATTTACACACTTTAAAAACATCGCCTTCTAAGCATCTTTTGGTCCAGTCGCTCTCTGTAGTGAATGGTTCCTTCCCTGCCTCTGGTTCTAGACTCTAAATGTTTCCAACTTTCTATTCTACCAGACACTGTTTCAATCACACAGAATTAACTCTGGTTTTCCATCTTTTTTGTCAGTAAAAAGGCTATCAACCCTTGTGAATAAGAATATCATCCTGCCTCTAACAGTAATGACAAATGGAGGGTTATAGGTAGGGAAGAATAGAGAGGTGAAATTTTAAGCTGTATTGAAATTTAATTGAAACATGCTCAGAAATGCCCCCACTCTGGGTTATACACTGCTCTTTAGGAAAGGATTGAAAGTTACAAAACACAGATTAGCTGCTGACATTCTTGTAACTCTGCTTCACACATGCTGATCAATGAGGCATGGAGATATAATTGGGTTGTAGACACATTTGTTGGAATACATTTCCCAGGTTTTTAAACACCACATAAAAGTTTTGAGTTTAAATAATCAACAAATGAGACTTTCTCTGAGATATCATTTTAATTTGTTAGCAGATCGATTTCAAAAGCATCAGTCAGCCCACGTGAAACATTTTAAGAAAAATCAAGAAGGAATTAATTACAATATAACTTGGCAGTAAAATATATTTATGAAAATACCTAGGGGTTCACTTACAGAACTCATCAGATCCATAATTTGTTTACAACATATGAAGTTGTCTGTTTTTTCTTATGGACCTAGTGAAAACAGCTCCCTGCCTTAGCAAAATGAGCAAAATGGAAGTCAGAGAGAGGCACCTTTTAAAACTTTTGAATATGGGCTCCCTCTTGTGGCCTGGGCCTCAAGTTAAACCAAACATTGATCAGTCACTCCCACATGTATGACAGCTTTTGAGCTTTGGCTGAGTCTCCTGGTATCTTGTTTTGTCATGTTTGATGGATATCTCGGGGAGACCTGCTCTTCTGTGAGGGGGATCAGAGGTGAGGGGAAGTGGATCTGGGGGACAGGGGAGGTTGGAAAGTGCTGGAAGGAGGGGGTAGGGGAAACTCTGCTTGGAGGTATTTTAGGAGAAAAGAATCTATTTTCAACTAAATAGAGCTTTGAAGACATTTTTGGAGATGATTTATTTTTAAATGTACTAAAAGTTAAGTACTTGCTGAACCTCTTTAGACATAAATCTTTTCTGGTGGTTTTGACTTCATCCCTATTGACAGACAATTTAAGGAAAACATAGACATGAAAAATGTGAGGACAAGGAAGGCTGTCTTCAATTCTGAACCTGCAGATTCTCAGCATCAGGACATTGCCAGAAAATCACTACCAAAAGACTGATGTTGAGCCATAAAATGGATTTTATTTGGCATTCAGAGAAAATTTACTAAGTATAAGGAACTTAGGCACTATATGAACACTAATGATGAACCATATATGACCTACAAAATAACAAATAAAAACTACTAAGTATATTTAAAAAATTAAAAAGTCATGTATTTTATCAATTATAATTATTATGAGTTTACTATTTTTATAAGTATCTATAAAAATGTTTGTTATTATATTGTGTATCTCATAATCTAATTTTATAATTACCATCTTATGGAGATACAATCTTTATCTTTTCAAGATTAAAAAAGACCCTTAGTCAGGTTGTTTCTTGAGTTTATATAATTATTAGTGCAAAGTAAACATACATAAGGTGCCTGATTTAAGTTTCTATGTTATACTACTTTCTATTATAAATGAACCTCACTCTCAGTATAAACAACAATCATCATACACTGTTAAATTTGGAACAAAATGATTGTTTCTGCTATAATTCTAGACTTCCAAGAATAAATACATTTGCTTTGTACTGAATGAGTAAAACTATTTTTAGAATAGTATATAATAATATATATAATATATAATAATAATAATTATAGAAAGTAAGTCATAAGTTACATATTCGTTAAGCACAGTGTTATATTAGAAGACTTTGACAATTCTTACAAATTTGCCATTATATCCTTAACAACATCATAAGTAAGTGCTAGAGTTTTTACAGGTAAAAAAATAAGATATTGTAAAGGAGATATAGTTTGTGAAACTATAAGAGGATGTTAGAATGGGGTAGATATTTTAGGTCCATGTTCTGTTTCCATAGCCATTAAAGAAAATTTTTCAAGTGTTCAATGCCTGGTTGTTTAAATAAATGTAAGTTACAGAGGATCTGATATCCAAACGATTTTGCATTTATAATGGATATATTCATTTATATTAAGTCAGTCATCCCATCTAATATTCAAATGGAAACAGAGAAATGGTAACAAATATGTTTCCGTGTTAAATGATTGTACACATAGAATCGAATACAAAACAAAGTTTCCAAATACAGTGTAAGTAAAGTGATGAAAATGGTTTGCAGTCTTAAGAACTTGTTAAAGAACTTGAAAGTGATCGTAGTAATGCACTCCTGAGATAACAGATAAATCACCCTAACTACAGAAACCATCAAGGGAACTCTTAAGTGTCTCAGCAAAACATTAAAATAATGCGAAGTTCTCTGCTCACCTATGCATTTGAAAATGTAGTGGGATTTCAATGACCACAATCCTCTGAGAGTGGCCAATTGCAAAAAGACTTTAATAATATGAGATAATGATGTGGGAATGTCTTTCTGTATGCTGTGAATAGCAATCTTTGAATGGGGGAGATGTTTTGGCCCATGAAAGTTGCCCTGGAAAGGAAGGGAGGAGAGATCAGAGCATGGGTAGGGGAGGCAGGGTGAAGTTGGGCAGACTGAGCCAGAAGCCCAAAGGAGCAACATGTAAGGAACATAGATGAGCCATGGGCCACGTGGGAAATAGATCAATGGAAATGGGTTGAGTTAAGATGTAAGAGCAAGCTAGCAATGTGCCTGAGCCATAGGCCAAACAGCATGAAGTTGATTTAAGTGTCTGAGTCATTTCTGGGTGCCTGAGCAGCAGCGGCGAGCAGCTAAGGGGTCTAGCGTGGCAGGTCTGTGGGTCTGGGCCTCTGGCCACCCGGGACCAAGAAGCCCCATTGTAGCAAGATAGTAGGTATGTGAGCCTCCCCCCTCTGTGTGTGTGTGTGAGTTTGTGTGCACGCACACACATTCATGAGCTTAAGGCTGCGTATTTTTCATGAACAGTTTAATGCCTACTGAGAAAAATTATTTCATCAATATAATCTATTAAGATGGCTGAAACTTCAAACAGAACACTCTAGTCAATTCACCTTATTTCTTTCTTGGAAGTTGCTGAAAAATTAGTCAAAATTGAAAAATTTTAAACTGTGTGGGAGGTCATTAAAACTAATTTGAATTAGTATTTAAAATTAATAGAAGTAGATATTTCTTCTTTATTTTTTGTTTTTTAAATGGAGTAGGCTGTGGTCCAGGCTGTCATTGGCATAGATAACAAGCATTTACCACCATCCAAAGAGCATAAGTAAATACTAGGTCTTCTGTCCCTGTGCCACCTCCCTATATACAAAGTGTTTCTTAAATTCTTTCCATCATCCAAACATGCTCTGTTTGAACATCCAGATGCACAAACTGCCTCCAGGTTTTAGTTGATTTTTTAATGAAGTTTTGTCAATGCCATATCTATTCAGTGTGATAAAACTCCAATAGCATGTATACTAGCATGCTCCAGATCTTATACTTTGATTAACCATTTTTTTTCCAGCCTACTCAACAGTTTTCCCTTCCTCCTCTCCTTGCAGTCCCTTTCTCCAACTTTCCCTCCCACCTCCTACACTCCCTCTTTCTCTTCATTAAAGGGCAGGGCTCCCTTGTATATCAGTCAGGCCATATGAAGTTATGGTAAACCCAGGCACCTCCTCTCCTATTGAAGTTCCATGAGGCAACCAGTAGGTGGGAAGAGTTCAAAAACAGGTAAGGGAGTCAAGTGACAGCCTCTGCCACCACTGTGAAGAAATGGAACCTGTGAGCCTAACAGCTTCTATAAGGCAAAGAGAACCACAAACAGGACAAATACAGTATGCAGAATGGGAAAGATCTTCACCAGCCCACATCGGCAGGGGCTGATCTCCAAACTATATAAAGAACTCAAGAAACTAGATATCAAACAACCAAATAATCCCATTAAAAAGTGGGTACAGATCTAAACAGAATTCTCAGCAGTGGAATCTCAAATGGCTAAGAATCATTTAAAGAAATCTTCAACATGTTAAACATTGTGGAAATGTAAACACTGAGAATCCATCTTAGATCTCTAAGAATGACTAAGGTCAAAACCACAAGTGACAGTCCATGCTGGCTATGGAAGAGGATGTGGAGCAAGGTAGGAGTGCAAAGTTGTACAGCTGCTTTAGAAATTAATGTAGCAGTATCTTAGAAAATTGGGAATCAACCTACCTCAAGACCCAGATGCACCACTTCTGGGCATATACCCAAAGTAAGTTCTAACATATCTACTAAATGTTAACTAAATTCACAATAGCTTTATTCATAATAGCCAGGAACTGGAAACAACCTACATGTCAATATCTTATACTTTTAATGATTTAACTCTAGGATAGAGATAGCTTAGCAGTTAAGAGCACTTGCTACTTTTGGAAAGAACCTGGGTTCAGTTCCAAGCACCCACATGTTGATTCACAAGCACACCAGATCATTTGGCTGTGACATTATAGTTTAGTTTATCAATTTCTTCAGTGTCCATTGAGTAGATTTTAAACATTAATTGTGAATGATGTAATAGAAATACTGTCTCATGAAAGTAAACAAAGAAAATAATTAATACAGAAAAATAAATAGATATAGATAGAGAACAAAGCATAAAGTTAAATGCAAAAGCAGATCTCTATTTCTCAACACACAAGAGATAATGAGAAATATCAGAGTGTTTCCTGAGAAAAGTAAAGTAATACCTAGGTGAGGAAAGGAAATAAGAATGATAAAAGGGTGTGAAAAATAAAAAGCATTCTACTCCATCAGCTTCAATGAGCATTTGTGTCTAAAGAGCCATACCTATGACTCTATGTAAACCTACCTTTTGGCTGAAAAAAAAAATGCTTTGCCTACATTCTCAGAGGTACTGAATTATTCTGAAGGTTTTTAAAGACTGACTTTCCTAGAGTTGCTATAAGGGCCCCTATGAGCTCTTGATGAACAGATATGAGTCAAAGAAATTATAGCTTTCTAAAAAACAAATCCTTTGCTTCTATTGGCAAATAAGAATAAATTAACTAACTAAACATTTTAAAGTGTCAGATCTAATTTTATAGTTCCCTTGCATGACCACCTTTGGGCTTTCTCTATACATTTTTTTTTTTTTTTTTTTTTTACTTTAACATCTTTCTGCTCCTCTTTCCCTAACAAATTTCTTCCTTAGAAGTGTTTTGAAAATTCTTACCAAATAAATGTATGGCAATGCACTAATGAGTTAACTTAGAACTTTTGGCAAGGAGAAATGCTTGAGTATCCACAAATTGGGTCCAAAGACCATGACCTAAAGCATTTGGCAAAACCTCTCTGAATAATGGTGTTTCTGCTGAGAAGCCAGCCATTGGTGGAGACGCTAAGAGTCCTATCTAGGCAAAGAAGAAAATAAGTAGAAAATCCGGAAGAGACAATAGCATGATGCGGAGATAGACTATGTGGTTGGAACAATCTGTGAAAGGCAGATCTGTGTGCTTCGGAAGATCCTTTCGAGCCCTTTGAGTGCTAAGCCTCACTTTCATCATCATCATCACACAGCTGATATGCGTGTTGTTCTGAGGGCAGGACTATTCAATAGAAATCATAGAGCAGAGTCTCTGCTAAGCACTACAAACTCTACTAGTAACAATTTTGCTAGCTACTGGGCCTCTTTGAACATTTACCATTTTACTGTAAGGTATGGGAATTAAGTGGCAAGAGGTAACACATAAGGATAATTCTGAGTGTTCAAAATCAAAAGAGATGTATTTTTTAAAAAGAAAAAAGAAAGAAAAGAGAGAAAAATAGAGAAAGAAAACCAAAATTATCTAAACCATTCTCTGGACTTCAGAATTATTTTCTCAAGGACACATTTCTATTTATTTGGATCTTTTAAATGAAAGAGTTTATGTAACAAAAGCCCCTTGGGTAGAAGGGAATATGAATAATTTTGCATTGTTCCAATAACATGAAGGAACACCTAAAAGGTCTTATTTGTTGGCAGTTTCGAAGCTTTTATTATAATTGTTAGGCATAAAAAGTATTCTTACACTTAAGAAAATATGAAGAGTCAAATTACCTTATTGATACTGCCACATCACCTCTATTAAATTGAATATGAGTAAATTTGAGAGAAATTAACCCTCTTCATGCATATGTAGAAAAATCTCTTTGCAATTTTCTGAAAGCTTTTTGCAATTAATTATTCTTTAGAGAGTCGGTATACTCATTTTAGACATTTCATTTCTTAAATGTGAAAATTAAATAAATAAATAAAATCTTCTGAGTTAAAATACTCATTTATATTGTACTGATCTCCTACATGGTTATAAAAAAGTACATTTTAAAAGAGTGTTTAAAAACACTAGCCCTGAAGATAGTTAAATGTAGTTGATGGAGAAAGATATATCCATTTATATAAACAAATATAAAAGGACACTGTATTTTGAAATTAGTCACTTGTAAAGATATATAAATATTCTCATTATGTATAGAAAATACAATATTGTTATATAAACTCTCTTTTCCTGGCTAGTTTTTTTGGTCATCCATGGCTGACTTAATTAGATATTTTTTCTTCCAGAGTAGAATTTAGTATGTTTGTATACAATTTCAGTTTCTGACTGTTTATCTTTAGTATGTTTCTGTTTTTTGTTGTTATTTATAATGCTTCTGTTTTTGATGGACCACTGCCTAGTCAGGAAATTGCTATGTATACCAAGGCTACATTCATTTCTTCATTATTAGTAACTTTTGCTTCAACAATTCCACGTGTGTACACTACAGATTTTGACCCCTCTGTTCCTCAAACTCTTCCATATTCCTCTTCCTATAAGCCACTTCACTCAATCCCCCCTTTAGTGGTTTGAATTGGCTTTAGTGTCTGTTTTAATTTGGTTTATATTGCTGTGATCAAATACCTTGACCAGAGGAAAGGAGGAAAGGGTTTATTTGGCTTATACTTCAGCATGGCTATTCATCACGAACAGAAGTTAGAACAGAAGCAGGAACTGTGGCAGGTGCCATGGTGGGGTGATGCTTCCTGCCTTTCTTTCTATGACTTGCTCAGCCTGATTTCTTATAGAATCCAGAACCACCAGCCCAGGGATGTCACTACCCATCATGGGATGGGCTTTTCCTCATTGATCACTAACTGAGAAAATGCCTTACAGTTAATTTCGTGGAAGCATTTCCTCAACTGAAGCTCCTTCCTCTCTGGTGACCCTAGCCTGTATCAAGTTGATACACAAAATAAGCCGGTAAATGTTCCATAGAGTTTAATCAAGCTATCTGTGAGGTCCCTGAGTTTGAAAACCTCTGTTTAGAACTTGGTGAGCTTACCAGTTGTAAAAGTAACAGAGCACCATGCCTTCCTCTCTCCTAGGACTTGTTGGGTACCAGTGGACCATAGACGGGACCAGCTAATACCTTTTACTTCATAGCTTACATTTAGAGAAGCCTAGCGTCCATGGACTTTTAGCCTGTATGCATGGCCATTCTGAATCTGTGTTACTATATTTGTATCTTACCTGAAGGATGGTATTTTTCAACCACTTTCAGACACTCAGGCTTTTACATTCTTTCTTAACTGACCTTGGGTGAGACAGTAGGTGCTCTTCATATGTGGCTGAAGATGAAGCCATTGTCTTGCTCTGTGCAACCAAGACAGCAGAACCAATTTTAGTGGTTCTCTTTCAGCCTACAAGGTTGACAGGGGTCTCATACCCTAGACCCAACATTACCATGGTTTCACTCTTTAGTCTACAAGAGCTGTAACAACATCTCTGCTATTTCTGTGGTTGCCCAGGAAACACATGAGAAAGTTTTGCCTTTCTGGAAATCACCAAATAACAGGTTTTCTGGGTTTTTTTTTTTTTTTTTGTTTGTTTGTTTGTTTGTTTGTTTTTTACAAACTCCATTTTTTCCCTTCACTCACTCAATTTCCCTTCAATTCTGTTTAAAGTTGAAGGCTTCTTTTGAAATATTACTGTTCTAGATAATTCTCAAACAAATTTTAATTTCATGACTTGTCACAGACCTAGAAGTCAAGAAAAGAGCCTGTCCATTTTTACATTTCAATTTAGGTGTTTTACCTTTTAGTTTTGTTCATTGGAGCCCAACGAATATGGTAACTATTCATTACTTATACCCTCGGAACAACATTAAAATGTAAGCAAGCAAAGAAATAAATCCCCAGTATATACATATTTTTTTCAAATGTGTAATGTGAAATTCACATTGGAGACCAAACTTTTCGATGATGGTGATCAGAATCAGCATTAATATTTTATGTGAAGTTTATGGATTGTTTTAATTCTTCTTTAAGTGTTTTAATCTGTACAACCTACCATGATAAAATAAAGATAAGCATACTATTTTTCAGCCACAAATTAATGTATTCATTTATCTATAAATCTATTGATTAATATTGAGTTGGGGTGTTATTTTGCTATGTTGCTCTTACTAGTCTTAATCTCCCAGGATCAACAAATCCTCCCGTTTGTAGAATAGGGAAGATTACAATCTGACATCATCTTACCTGTTCACACAAATGTTTCTTATATAAGAAAAAAAAACAATTAAATATTCAGTATTCTCCAAAAAAATAGATATCTCAGATCACCAATCAAGTAACAAGGATGAAGCAATTAGATTTCGTGGTAAGGGAAAAACATGGGTCAGGAGATTTCCTGATGAGAATGGGGCCATAATTAACCATTAAAATAGATGTAGGATTAATCACAGTAACTAGTGACTTAGACATGTTTTACACCTCATTACCATCCAAAGTCTATAACCAATATGACCTATATCTTGTTCTATGTCAATTCATAGACTTCATTGTTTTTTATATATATTCATATGTATGTGCTCAAATATGTGTGTGTATGCATATTGAGGTTGGAGGCTGATGCATAATGTGAGTCTTCCTTATTTTTGCTCTCTATATGATGAGACAAGTTCTCTGATTTGAATTTATTGAACTTATTTGCACTTATAGATAGCCTACTTGCTCCAGGATCCCTTAACTAGGCCTTCAAAGGAGAACAGGGATTGTAGGTATATTGGTGCACCTATCTGAGTGCTGGAAGCAAATTCAGCTCCTCATATACGCACACCCAGGTAATTTAGCAACTAAACCATATCTCCAGCCCACAATTTTTTAATCCTCATTAATTCCACCTTTATTCTTGGTTTTCTTTCTCTCAGCCCTTTGAAGTTATACATAACATAACATGTTTTACTTTACAGGAAATCAATATACATACACTTGTTGATAAATGAAATTTATAATACAGGATTTTTGGAACCTGTAACGTATATGTGGCTTCTTAGTTTTCACATCATATGGAAATCTGTATCAGGGCAGTGTTTGAAGAAATGTCCAAGGTTGTCTCTAATTTTCATTTTTAAGAGGGGAAATGAGCCCACGCCGACAAGGTCATTGATTTAAAAGTGTATATGTTGTTGCTACATGAAATGTAACAGTCAACAAGGTCATGTCAGACAGACCTTGTTGAAGTCATTCACTCTCAGATCAGAGGATTTCCATTGGAAAATACTGAAAACGCAGTACCAAAAAATCCATAGTTACTGCAGAGTTTAGAAGAAAGATGAGAGAATACAAATAACTAACTAAGCCTATGAACCCAGTCATTCTTGTCTGTCACATAAGGATTTTGTCCATTTGTATAATTTACATTCTATTCTTGCAATAATTTCTTGATGCAAGAACTGCTTAAAAGCCATAAATGCTGCTGTTATTAGCTTTTGTAACTGCCAGCAGTGGTTAGCTGGTGGTTTACTCTACTCTCAATGTTTTTGTTCATATCACCAGAAATAACTGTACTATATAAAGGCAAAGAGCATCTATATTGTTCTAGTTAAAAAAAAAAGAAAATCATTGCCAGCTTGTGCCCATTGAAGGGACATCAGGAAGACAAATTTACAACTTAAAAATTAAGTGCTTCCATTCTTTGCTCATCTATTAAAATCATTCAGTCATTTTATGCATGCCTAAGCTGTGGAAATACAACGAAAATGTAAAGCAGATCCACTGCCTGCTCCTATGGAAGAGGTCAACGAAAGAGGAAAAGATTAGTGAAAAGTAACTATAACAAATGAATAAAGACATATTGAGATCTGGAGATTGTAATGATAACACAGTGACTCCATGAGCACAGTGATTAAAATAAAGTAGGAATAGGAAGGAAGAAAGGAAAGAAGAAGAAAAGAAGAAAGGAAGTAAATAAGGACAAAAGAAAGGAAAGATTTTCATAATTTATATAAATACATATAAATTAGTTATTGGCCTGATAAAAAGAGAAGGCATTATTAAAAAGAGACCGTACCTTATCCTTGAATTTTGGTAGTTGTATTCAAAATGCATTACAGAAAAGTGACACTAAAGATGAAATTTAAATTAAAAAGACCAGTTAATTTGGGATGTGTATATGCTAGAGTGGACTTAGTTTATAATATTAGCATGACAAATAGATATAGTTCTGTTTTGCATCTAGAGTGAATCAATTCTTTTAATAAGAAAGAATAGTAAGTATTCATCTGGAGACTTCCAAGTTTGTCTTTAACTTGCATGCTGACTTAATGGAATTGCTTTTAAATCAATAGCCTTTCAATGTTTCATGGTGTATATGTTCAGCAAGAAGCACTCAAAAGTTCCTCTCAACTCCAAGATACTGTAGAAGCCAAATCAGGTGGATGATGCAGAGGAAAAGTATTAAAAATTGCAAGGTAGAAACAGAAGAAGAAATGTATTGTCTCACAAGACACCATTCCACATTCTGCAAGTATAATAGTCAGAAACAGTGTTCTGTTTTACTAAAATAGTATTTCTGAATAATGTAAGCACTCCAATGCCTTAAATTACATACATGGTACAGCTAACATTTAAAAATAATTTGGATACTCCATAATACATAATATAAGAGATCAAAATTAATAGTTGCAGTGTAAGGAGAAGAATGTATTTACAAGTAACCTTGTTATCAGTCTTGCTGAAAGTCCTTCTTGAAATCAATATATAAATTACTTATTGGCCTGAATAAAAAAGAGGGCATCATTAAAAAAAGAGCATGTAAGACCTAGCTCATTAGGCTGGACTGCTAGGTGAAGGGCATGGCTTTTGTGGGCAGAGAGCTGGGCAGAAAGGATCATGGGAAGACCTTTGAGACCAGTAGGGTTAACCAAAAACATGTTCATTCATACATATTTAAGATAAACATTCTTAGAAGGACATAATGTTTTTTAATGACTCATATTAAGTGCTGAGAATTTCATTATTTATTTGAAGACAAAAGAGATGATTCTAAGTGGGAGCTGTTGCTTTATATTTGTGTTTGAAGAGAAGATTCATATACTGAAGTGCTTATCCCCAAAATAGAGCCAATCACATAAATGGCAGCTGAATAAGGGACTTATATTTGGTAAGCATAAATTTACACTAAATGCTATTTCCCTAATAACCCCTTTAGTTGTTATTCTTGTTTGCCCTAGAAATACTAATGTGGTGGTAATAAGAAAGCACACACATTTTCCACCAAATTTAGAATTTTAGCAATTGAAACACAGATGCAGTGGATTTGACAGCAAATTACTTTGGTGTTAAGTGCCTTACTGGTCTTAGATATGCACAATTACTCAGCATGGACATTGCGCTCACATCACTGGTAATGTGCTCATATTGCATACTGCAATTTATCTGTCTGTCTGTGTCTATGCATGCATGTATGCATGCATGTATGTATGTATGTATGTATGTATGTATATATGTATGTATGTGTGTATCTATCTATATATCTATCTATCTATCTATCTATCTATCATCTATCTATCTATCTATCTCTTTCTCACATAGTCAGAGACCATAAAAATATAGGTTGATAAAAATGGTCTTGAAATTTTTATTCAAAATTTCAATTTGATATATATTCAAATAATCTTCACAGTTTATATAACGGAGTTCTTTTCACTAATTTTCATTAATTACTAGAGGACAAATTTAACTTTATAGTGCCAGCCAAATTTATCCTCTAATATTAATAGCTTTAAAGTGTTTTATTAACAATCTAAATTCGCTTTTCTCTTTCTGCTAAGGAAAAGGAGACATGTATGGAAAACCATCTTTTATTATTTGTGTACATGAACTCAAATGTTTCTTAACCTACTGGTTAGTCAAGTTTAGTCTTTCCTTCATTTAATATATCATCTATCTAAATCTCAATACAAAACTTAAATTTATAAAGAAATAGTTTATGGGACACAATTTTTAGACAGTGCAAATATAATATAACAATGCTGGTATTAGATATAACTGTATTCTAAGGATATGGAAAATAATCCAGTAAAAATGACATTGTGACATAGTATTGGGAGGAGATTTCAGAGAGGATACCCCGATTAGCTGAGAAATTTGCTGAATAGATTTCTTAGCTATGATGTGAAGAGATGTCATAACCACTATAACTCTTATAAGGAAAACATTTCATTGGGGTGGCTCACTTACACTTCAAAGGTTCAGTCCATTGTCATCATGGCAGGCAGCATGGCAGTGTGCAGGCTGATGTGATGCTGGAGCTGAGAGTACTACATCTTGAAACACTAAGAAGTCCACTGTGACACTGAATGAAGCATAAGCAGGGAATATCAAAGCCTACCCACAGTGACACACTTCTTCCAACAAGGTCATACCTCCCGGTAATGCCACGCTCTTTGAGATTATAGGGTCAATTACATTCATACTACCACAATAGCGGAGGTCGTGGTCAGGGTTTTCTTGACACATTTTGGTATACCAACGAAATCTCAAAGACAAATGGCGGGAAAACAGATGTGAAATGAAACTACCAAGGGTAAGCACTGAGCAGATCAAAGATTTTGATCTGTAGCCTAAGAAACAAATGAAAATACTTGAAAAGATTCTATTTATAGAAACGGTATGTTCAGATCTGTTTTTTACTCTATCTGTTCTGTAGAAGACAGACAAAGGACTACATAAATGAATTCTGAAGTTCCAATGATATTCAGAACCAGGCCAGAAATGCTGTCATGTGTTAGAGATGCTATTGGAGGCATAGAGAAGAGAATAGATGCTCACAGTACATTTAGGTAAAATCTATGGCAATTTTTCACAGCTAAGATAAAGAGATATGATGAGACCTAACTTTCCAAATTTGCTTGTATCACAGGGGGAGAATTGTCTGCAAAATATCCCAAGACTTGTGGTAGTTTTATTTTCACTAGTGAGAAGTGTCAATATAGATATTTCAAAATGTTTGATAACACCAAATGCGTCAGGGAAGAAACTGGGCATAAAATGAAAACCTTCAAAAACTTCAACTATTACTGGGTAAGTAAAATTATGAGCAAGAGGGAATTTAAGAAAAATAAAAGCAGAATGTATATTAACTTGGTTATGCTCTATTATGGCTTGTAAAATATTTAACAAAATTACATGTATTATTATTATTATTATTATTATTATTATTATTATTATTAAATCTCCTTCCTCTTCTCCTCTGACTCTCTTAGTCTCATACACTCTTTCTTCTTCTGTTTCTATTTGAAAAGGCCAGGCCTCCCATGGAAATCATCCTAACTTCTCAGATCAAGTTGCAGTAGGACCAGACACTTCCCATCACATTAAGGCTGGACAAGACCACCCAGGATAAGGAATATGGTTCCCCCTCCTACAAACAGAAAAAGAATCAGACAGCCTCTTTTCCGACTGTTGGAAGTACTACAAGAAGACTAAGATATACAACTGTAACATATGCAGAGGGCTTAGGTCAGTCCCATGGAGACTCACTGGATGTTGAGTCTCAAAGTTTGTGAACCCTATGAGTCTAGATTAGTTGATAATATGGGTTTTCTTGTGGTGGCCTTGACCCCTCTGGCCCCTACAGTCCTTCCTTCCCTTCCTCTGCAGGATAACCCAAGCTCCATCTGATATTTGACTGTGAGTCTCTGTATCTGTTTCCATCAGTTCCTGAATGAAACTTCTCTAATGACAAGGATAATTAGGCTAGGCATCAATCTATTAGCATAGCAGAGTATCATTAGGTATCATTACATTGACATCTTTTCCCAGTCATACTTTGTTCTATTCTAGGTTTCTAAGTCATTCAGTCTCTGGGTCCTGGAACTCTAGGCAGTGTCAAGGCATGGGCTCCCTTTCATCATATGGTTCTCAAGCTGGACCAGTCTTGGTTTGCCACTTTCACAATTTCTGTGCCACCTTTACCCCAGCATAAAAGGTATTAGATGGGGAAGTGTTGTGTGTGTTTGTGTGTGTGTGTGTGTGTGTGTGTGTGTGTGTGTGTGTGTGTGTGTGTGTGTGTGTGTGCAGAGAGCAGATTACTAGAAAAGACAATTGAAAAAAGGCACTCAGGGTGAAGTAGAAACCTAAATCTCAATAAAAACTCCTAGGAATCCTCGAGGATGGCCCAATGTAATATTCCTAGTTATAGGGGATAAGTACCCTGAAATGTCCATCTCCTCTTATAACCAAACAAAACTTAGACTGAAAGGATTGGAACACCAACTCAGCCACATAACATTCAACAAACAATGTGTCCTATCAAAAATCATAAAGTCTTTTACTTTATGCATTAGGGCTGATTGAGATTTCTAATTCATTGTTTTTGTGTTTATGTGTTTGTTTGTGTTTTTTCAGTGAACCAAGTTCATGGAAGCTTCACTGACTTGTAATTAGCAAAACCCCCTTAAATTGGAGAGACCAATTTTCCTTCTAGGGAACAGTTAATGATGGCAGATGATGCTTTTTTAGTTTCAACTGCTTAAAGTGATAGAGGGTTCTAGTGGACAGTGGTGAGAGACACAACTACCATAAAGCAACATTTACTTCTCATTGCTTCCTGGTTTTTATGTCACTGGCATAAAGGTTGAGAATCCCTTGTTTCAGGTGCTCCGGGAGCACAGACTTGTTTTCTTAACAGACACTACACTTCCATATTTCATTTGAAAATAAGCCAAGTGCTTCTTGTCTTCTGTCCCCAGCTGTTAAGTGTTGTCTTCCTTTCCTCCCCTGATCTCATGGCAACTGACCTCCACGAAAGAAAGACGTCTTTGATCTGGCTCACAGTTCAAGGCTTGTGCATCACAGTGGAGAAGTCAGGTTACCAGAAGCTTGACGCGGATAGTTCTAAAGCATCTAGAGTCAGGGGATGCTGAGAAAAATGAAAGAATAAGCCATGCTCCTGAGCTGCCTTTCTTCCCTTATGCACACAGTAGTATCCAGGCTGGTGCAATGGCTCCAGTCACAGTGAGTGTGTCTTCCCACCTCAACTAATGATAGTGAGGTAATCTTTTACAGGCATGCCTCAAAACACTTACCATTAGCCATTACTAACCTTAATGTTCTCACTAAATACAAGGCAGGGAGGAGGAGCAGCTGACACACTCGAAAGGCCCATTCTTCCCTCCTTGTATCAAAGTGATGTATGTACCTATATAACTGTACTGTACTGTGGCATTGGAGATACACCATTTTCCTGTGGAATTAAGGTGGCAGAATAAGGGACATAAGCATGTTTGACATCTAACCAAAATGCTGACAGGGAAAGAGAGAGTCAGCTGTGACTTTTGGATGAATCTAACACTCACATTGTGGTACTCAGTGAAACCTAGCAAAAGGCAATATATTAACTTTCCAACGTAATTTTCCTAGATATGTGTGAAAATAGATTTCATTATATTTGAGAATTGAATATTAATGGTAATTAAAGAATTTGGCAGCTTTTTTATTCTTAGCGTTAGTTGGGAAGATTCCAGCATTCGCCAAATGTAGCAGGTTGTCTGGTTTCCAAGTCATGTCTTCAAGGAACAAGTGACTGGGAAACTGTGTTATTTTTAATCCCACAAGATTCTCAGCTTCTATATAAAAAATGAAATAATTTGTTAAAAAACGTAATATGGTAGAGTTCATCATCCAGATTTCACCTTTTCTCGAAGGCATTTATCTCTTAAAGATGAAGAGCACATTATTGCAGTGTAAGACATCTTTTGTTAAAATGGTATTGGGCAATCGTCAAGCGGTATCTGTGGCTTTGATATAGAATATTGTCTGTCAGTAGCTTGGCTGTTGTCTGTAGTATTTTATTCTTTGTTATGACTATACCTTCAGAGAAGCGAGAATGATTTATATTTATAAAATTCTTGGCACCTCCCTTGAATATAATACACTTCTATGTCATGATTATTATTGTTATTGATGTTTTATTATTAACTTCAGATTGGCAACAAGAATGGTTTCCTTTTGCCTTTGGACATGATACTGAAATTGTTTTAAAAATTAAGAGTGGGAAATAGGCTCTTGTTTTGTTCCTTTGTATAGTTATTTTATTATGCTCAGCTATCAAGGAGTATCAACTAAGGCGACAAAAACCATATAACTTATTTACATTTTGTAATGATGTGGTGAATTAGACAAATGTGAAGAGATGATGAAAAACATAAGAGAAAAAATAAATATGAGGCAAAAAGTTAGCATAGGCTGAAGAAAAATAAACAAAAATTAAAAGTTCAGATGTCAACAACCTCATCATTATGCAAGACTGGTATATATTTCTCGCTGGGGAAGGAAATCAGCCTTTGAACCATGTAGAGCCTGGTGCCACACAACAACAAAGGCATTAGCCAGATACTACAGGAGTACAACAAACCTGTAATTGTCTACATTATTCATAGTGGAAGAAGGAATAGCAGAAACAGGGAGAAGTTGTGCCATGATCTGTTCCTCCATTGCCACCATCACAGAGTTTGAGCAAGACAATAAATTAGAAGTGTATATAGGGTGCAATTTATGTGTGTGGGGGGGTACTCATATTGTCACTTACTAGTGGAGATAGCTGTGCCAGTTTGCCTGAAATTATTGTGTACATTTTATCAGTTTCAGAATTAATGAGATGATGTAGATAAAATGCAACTATCCATAGTAGGGATGTCTAAACCACAGAAATCAAGAAACATTAGAGTTTAATGTTCTTGCTGCTATTGTTCTAGAAGAAGCTATTAGTTATTTCAAAATCTAAAGATTTCAGTTCTACAACTGAGATGGAAAAAACTTCTACGCCTCAAGAAGTTAGTTAAAAGCAAGTGAAATGATAAATTCAAAGATGTACTAAAATCCTTGTATTTAACAAGGAATTGTTTTGCATAAAAATGAGGTTGGCATTATTACTTAATTAATACACTCCCTAAAGATTGTATCTTATGCAAATGCAGACAGTACATAGTTTACTGAGTCAATGTCCCAAATATACTTAAAGAAAACTCTCTGTAGACTTTATGTTCATTAAAGTACACAGTTGGTCTTGTGGTGTAGGACAGAAACCATAAGAACATGATTGCAAACTCTAGTGTTACCACGCACCATCCTGGACATATCCCATCCTTACAGGTCTACATGGCCAGGATTTCATTGCTGCACAGAGATCATTTTAACTTGGCCTCTTGATAATTATCATTTATTATTGCCAAGGTTAAAAACATGAGGATGGAATTCTCAAAATCGTCTCATAGCTTTAATGGCATTTTCTTTCTGAAAATAACTGACTTACTATTTCTACTCACCAACATGTGAAATGTTACAAAAGTTGTGCAATAAAGCCATGAAACATATGATATGTCTTTCTCCCACAAGTAGGTATTTTCCATACTAAGAGATACATGAGTTTCCTGGTAGGTTTGGAGGAAAACAATTTCATATTTTTTTTTTTAAAAAGTGACAAAAATAGTTACAAAGCCAATTTCTAGAAGATGTTGATCACAGCACGTTTAAGGCTGCTTCAGAACCTGAAGAAGGAGCCTGTCATTTAAGGGATGACATAAACACTGAGACAGAGAAAAACAATTAAATAATCCACATTAATTAAAAGTAGATCATTTAAAGTGGATATTTTACTACTTTATGAATGTTATATTAATTATGAAAGCAGCAAATGTATCTCAGAGCTTGGAGAGATGCTCAGTGTTTAAGAGTACTTGTTGCTTATTGAAAAGCCCTAATTTTGTTTCCAGAGTAAAGGTCAGACAGCTTACAATCATGCATAACTCCAGTTCCAGAGAATGAAATGTCCTCTCTTGGTCTCTATCAGCACCTGTATTTACATGTCCACACTGTCCACCCTTAACTCAAAATATACATATTTTAAAATAAAGTAAATATTACATTTGAAATACATTGATTCTACCAGAAATCTTTAAGTTCTTCTGTTTTGACCTCCTTCTAAGTCTCAGATAATTGCAAAAGGCATTTATGAACTAAGCAAGGGAAGAAAAATATTGCAAAAAATGATAGATAATGATGAATAACAACATAAAAACTACTCATAGGATTGGATTCATTCATGTTTAGTCAGGTAGATCTAATGACAATGTAGTAAAAGCACATGATTAAGGGTTTTACAAAAGCCAAATAATGATAAAAGTTTTATATATATAATTTACATATATATGTAAATATTCAAATTTTCATAGAAAGGTAAATAGAAAATGCATGTAATAAATACATATGCATTATATTTGGTATATATTATAATATATATTAATATTGTGTGATTATGCTCTGGTATGTTGTCCCACCTACTGGTTCAATTAAAAGCTGATTTGCCAGAAGGCGGACAGGAAGTGTGGGGAGAGCCACCAGACTAAGGAAACTCTGGGAACAGGAAGAGCAGAGCAGGGAAGCCAGAGACACTACAGAGAATAAATACAGATATCAATAGAAAATACAGGAAGTCAGATAAACAACACATAATTTTGTGATATATATGTCATTGAAGAAATCAAGAAGGAAATTTGAAAACTGTTATTATAAGTTAATGAAAATGAAAACAAAATATATCACAAAAGCATGCGACACAATGAGAACAGTCGTAAATAAAGCAGTATAGAGTGTTAATACATACATCAAAAAAACTGAACAATCTCAAAGAAACAGGTTAATGATATACCTTAAGACCTTTATAAAGCAGCCAGTAAGATCAGCTCTCAGACCACTTTCTAGGGTTGCTCTAAGAATTCTTCACAGGAACAAGGCTATTCTCTTATCTATAATAAATTCACACATGAACTGTTCGGGTAATTCTGTCTTATTCTGTTATAGCTCTAATTCCATTTTAACAGCTTCAGTTTTATCTAAGTTCTAATTCTTACTATTTTCTAATTCTTTCCATCCTTACTTCATTTCTTGTTTTGTTCTACATGGATCATACACACATTTAACAACAAATTTTTGTAATAAAAGTATTTTAAAGGCCATATCTGAGGGTATTGACTAACCATGGCAATGCCAGTTTTCAAAGTTTCTGCTATAAAGACTGTGGTCTTGGGCTAGGCACACAGTGCTTGATGAGACAGTCTGCAGAAAAGTCTGCACAGAGATTCAGGTCTTTATTAGCCACATTTTTATCAAGCAAAGAATTGACATAGTATTTTAGGTTGCTTTTTACTAATAACCTTTGCTAGACATCTGAAACTCCATCCTTGTGTATATATGTAAAGTTTTAACTTATGATCCAACTATAGAGACATTTAGTTTAGTTTGAACTTGCTCTGGGATAAATATGAGCTAATGTGTGTAGGTTGTCTTAGACTTGAGGGAAATTGTTGTTTTATTATGTTAGTCTGAGTAAAGAAACAAAACAGGCTTCTAAGTGTCTTACAGTCCTTGGGAACATGACCTAGTTATGAAGCATATCCTAATATATTTCTATATATCAAAATTATACAATTTAATGGGAAGTCACTTTACTTATTGTCCACATGTACATGTGCCTATAAGATTGAGGTGTAATCATGAAATTTCATATACATATCATATAAGAGTACACATAACTGTGCACACATTGGGGAGATACCATAGCTTTTTTGCATGTGTAAAATCACACAGAGAAACAATAGTTTTCAGAGTCTGTGGTCCTGTAAGCCTTGCTTTAACAGGGTTGTCCTCCACCAGAAAATTATTCATCAGGAGAAATGACATCTAAATTATCAACTGCTATCTGTTGAATCTGCATAATGGCCCACACAGCTTGTGACACTTGGAAGAACAAGAACAGATCAAAAACGTGTAGTAAAAAGTCAATGACTCTGTTTCAAAGTGTTTTCCAGTTTTCCTAATGCATGAATTAGGCAGCTATAGCATAGAGGCTCAGTCTTTCTATTCTGTTTTTTTTTTTTAATTAAACTTCAATATAGGGATAGTTTTGTATTTTTACATAGCTTCAAAAATCATGGGTTATAAGTTTATGAAATTCACACTTGTTCACCAGTCACTTCATTGGATGAAAAGCCAGGCACTTTCCTGCTCCTATTTTCTGTGCCCTACTCCTTCAACACTGCAGTAGCAGGACAGTCCTGTGACAGAGAACACTCTTACAAATTGTAAAGTACTCAGTTTTTATTCCTTTTTGGAGTAACTGTAGTAGTCTGTGTTCTAAAGATGCTTGTGATCTTGCTGGGTTATAACCTAGATAGTACTATCCACACCATTTACTTCAATCTTCCTTCCAACTGCCAAAAAACAACCAGAAAATTAGAGAGAAGTACATGCTACTTTCTTTTGTATGAAATAGACAGAGGTTTCCAAAGGATAATTAGCAGTATAGTTAGACCTTTAAAGAAAGAAGCAATCAAATATATACTAAACCTTCTGAAAATTATCATTCATACTCAGCTATACATAAGAGTTTAGGTGCAAATGGTTGCTAACTTTTTCCTAAAATCTGGGTTTTCTCATTAGAATAAGTCACTTCTGTGGAAAATGAAGAGAAAAATCTGATGTATGTACTGGGAAATGCCAGTGTACTCTGAATCTCCTGTAATTCCAGCTCCTGAGTGTCTGACACCTTGCTGTGGCATTCACAGTTACCTATCCCATCTCTCTTTCTCTCTCTCTCTCTCTTTCTTTCTCTCCCTTTCTCACACACACACACACACACACACACACACACACACACACACACACACACACACACACACAAAATTAAAATGAATCTTTAGGGAAAGAAATTCTGAAATACTTAAGAAAGCAACTACAGGTAGCCATACCAATAAAGAATATTAGAAAGAATATTATCTGGTACTACCGGACATAAATATAAACATATTTATGTTTTGTAGAAACAAAATAATTTGTTGCATACAAACAGTGGACTAATTAAATCTAAGTGTCAAAACTTAGTTCGCACTTTACTTCTTTGCATTATCCATTAAAAAGAGACATGTTATAAATAGAGAAATAATACTTTGGGCTTTGAAGCAATCCTCTAATTCTATTGATGCATTCTATGAATGCCTGTCTATGCTAAGCCTTTGGAATTCTGTGGATTTCTTAGGTTTGGGCACATAAACAAAAGCCTCTTTGGGGTTATAATAGAAAAGAAAGACACTTAGCCAGCTTATAAAGAGAGATACAGTTTCAAATCTTGATCTACTGCTTGTCTAGTTTTTAACTATAATTACTTCCATTTAATGTTCAGACTTTCAACATAGGGTTAGAATGGTGCTGTATATTTTCAAAGGTAAAAAAATTTGAACAAAAAATATCTGAAAACCATTAAGGTTCTACATAATTGTGTATTTTGAGTATCTGGTGGCATAAGAAGCCAAAAAGATTCTTATCTTAGAGCATCTAGTCCTTCCACAGTATACTGAGTGAGTCCATTAACTTCTAACTAGAATATAAAATGAATTGACATTAACTAGCAAAAATAAAAGATGATACTATGGATATGCCCCACCAAGTAGTCGGAATTCTTGTGCACAAGCTTGAAGCACCTTGGATGAAGAATGGTGTTTGCAGATTGTTCTGCAGAGGTAATGTCTGCAAATTTAGCCTGATAGTATTCCCTACAGTCCAGACTCCAAATAGCATTACCTGTTGTTTTAGTTTCCAACCCGTTAGCAAAGAATTCCATGTGTTTCTGTGCTTATTCTTATTTGAGCCAATTTCTTGAATGAATTCCTGTGCCTCTGTCTCAGTCTCTCTTTCTCTCTCTCCAAATATTTGTGTATGTATATGTATATATATAGATAATATCTCTATATAATTAAGTATTGTAATAACAAGACATACTTTATGAACTTTCTTATGAATCTAATATTCATTTCACTTATGAATAAAAATTTTATATATGCCTAATAATATATTATAATATAAAATATATCATATACTAAAAAAGTTATGTAGTACGTACAATATGTTAATTATATATTCTGACTCTCTTGATGGCCTGTGTTAAGCATCTGCATCCTTCATCTTACCTCCCATTTTTATAAAGGCCTTGAACTACTTATTTTGTTTTCTAAATATCTTAGGAATATAACTGCCTTGATTGGTTTAATCTTGAATTACCTTTGCTTGAGCATCTTAAGTGTTTTTTGCTTGGCCTGGCTGATCAAGCACTTCACAGACTGTCAGAATAAAACAATGTCTTTTGAATTATGGAGTAGAGTTCTTCCTGTATTATATTCTTCATAAATGTAAGTTATCATGCATTTGTTATAACCTAATTGTTATTGTGGTAAAAATTAACTATGCAGTTTCTACACTAACAAGTACTTCTGCCCCTATGAAAAATTCCTGCTCACTCTCTGTATGATGTGTTTTTCCTATCAAAGATTAATTTTTTCACTCTTATCATCCTTTGCTGTCCAAGTTCTTGGGTAGGGTTGATGACTCATAAACCTTTTCCTGACCACTTTGGCATGTCTATCAATGATTTTCCTACTTAGCTCATGTTTAAGTAGCCATGTTGGTGAGACTTTACAGATGTAGCTGTTGATATATGTAGGGGTATTGTGTTGTTTCATGGTAAATAATTTTTCCACCTATTGGCTTAATAAAAAGTGCTGATTGGCCAAAGGCAGGCAGGAAGTGTGGGCGGGGCTACCAGACTAAGAAAATCTCTGAGAACAGAATGCCAGAGCAGAACATCAGAGAGAAACTGCAGGAAGCAGAGGACAACCATGCTGCTGTGAGCAAAGATACGGAGCCCATGACTGAACAGGATTAGAAACATGGGTTAGATTAAGGGTATAGAGCTAGCAAGTGATATGCCTGAGTCTTAGACTGATCAGCTGAAAACTAATGAAAGCATCTGTGTGTCTCTGAGTGACTGTGGGTCTGCGGGTCTGCGGTTGGCCTGTGGGCCTAGACCTTGAGGTTAGGTCCAAAAGTCAGGGTCAGAAACTGCCTACTACAAATGGCGTCCATCGTGAGGCTCGAACCCATGACCCTGAGATTAAGATTCTTGTGTAGTAAGAGGTTTCTGGCCTTGACTTTCAGGCCTAACCTCAAGGTTTAGGCCCGCAAACCCACAGACCCACAGAGACACACAGACACTTTCAGTAGTTTTTGGCTGATCAGCCTCTGGCCCAGGCATATCACTTGCTAACTCTGTACCCTTCATCTAACCCATGATTCTTCCTGTTCAGCATGTGGCTGGGTACCTTTCTTTAGAGCTGCATATTTGTCCTCTGCTTCTTTCAGCTTCTCTCTGGTATTCTGCTCTGTGCTTCCTGTTCTCAGAGTTTTTAGTCTGGTAGCCCTGCCCACACTTCCTGCCTGCCTTTGGCCCATCAGCGCTTTTTATTAAACCAGTAGGTGGGACAATTATTTACCATGAACAACACAATACCCCTACATATCCCCTTTTCTCCTTTTAAAACAAAAGAACTCCAAATTTGATACTCTCTTCCCCCCTTATCTATAACAACTTATAAACAACACTGTAAATAAACACAAACATCCATAATCCATGTTTTGGGAATGTGGGCGTCATTCTCTAGGCTACTTCCTGCTGAATGGGGATGCTGACAATCTCATGGGAATCCAAAGGAAAATTTAGGATTATGCGCAAGTCTTTAGTGGAGTACTCTGTAAGCCTGGGTCATCTCAGCTAGTCTCCTTGAAATTGTTCTGGATACAGAGATCTGGAAACTTCAACAGAGGTGTTCTGAAATGCTGAGTCTTCTGGTCCATCCATTTCCATTGGAGATTTTTCAGGGGGTGTTCCTCTACCAAACTTTATGTTCTTTATCCAGGAATAAATCCACAGTCTTTCATTTTCTGTGAAAATAAAAGGAAAACCTCATCTACAAAGTAGTGTATCTTTGCATTTCAATTTTAAAGTAAACTCATTTACAAAATATAAGGTAGATGGAAATATCATAATGTTTATCATCCTATTTACTATGAATATTTATTGTTTGATATCACAGAAAAAGTTGACTAATGTAAATCCAAAGAAAAAGGTCTTTAAAAAGCCTGTTGAGAGAGAACACAAAGATGCTCAAATTCAAACAGAGGAATATGAAGAACCAATTTCAGGAAGGTCATCTAAAATTAGACAAAAAGAGGCAACATTATTATACCCAGTAACCTTTAAAAAATGAAGGATGAAAAAGATGAAAGAGAAGCTAGCTGGGCTCCAGTAAAAATATTAGAATTATGGAGAGTAAAGGTAGCAATTGTATCATATGGGATGCATTCACCATTTGTTAAACAAATGCTGAACTCCTGGTCATGCTGTAACCGGGTCACCCCTAAAGACTGGTTGGATATGGTTACAGCCATTCTTGAGGCAGGGATGATCATGTAATTCAAGTCATGGTGGAGGGAGGAGGCTAAAACAATAGAACAAAGAAACAGAGCCAGAGGCATAGAAGTCTCTCAAGACCAACTCCTTGGGGAAGGAGATTATGCTGATATTGAAAGGCAATCATTATACAGTGACCATCTTCTGCATTTATGTCGCATGGCAGCTTTAAATGCTTGGGATCGTATTGAAGAAATAGGCAAAAAAAAGTGAAACTTTACGAAAATGATTCAAAGTCCCAAAGAAAGATTTTTTGCACAGATTAACCACAGCAGTAAACAGAATGGTACTCAGAAGCCTGGCGAATAATCATTGAATCACTGGCTTTTGAGAATGCCAATGCACAATGTAAAAATTACTTAGACCTTTAAAAGCAATGTAGCACCTTTGGAGGATTGGATTTGTGAGACAATTAATATGGAGTCTTAAGACAGTGATGATAACTGGGTAGGAGAGCTTATTTCAAGAGGTATGAGAAAAAATCAAAATGTCAAATGTTATAATTGTGGAAGGGAAGGTCACATTAAAAGAGATTGTAAACAAGGCATTCCCAGAAACAATGCTTTTGGTAGGAATAATCCCAAGAGAACACCCCTCCCTTCTGGAATATGCAGAAGGTGTGGAAAAGGAAGACATTGGACTAATGAATGCAGGTCAACAAGAGACAGACAAGGGAACTTTCTGCCCTTGAGAAATGCTCCTAGGGGGTTTTCAAAAACCCCTAGGTCAGGTAACTTTCTGCCCTCGGGAAATGCCCCAAGGGGGCTTTCAAAAGCCCCCATATCAAGTCCAATCTAGTCTTACCCTGCCATTGTGGAGGAAACACCTTCCCAGAACAATTAAAAAGGTTAAAACCTATTTTAAAAAGACACACTAACTGGAAGAATAGAAAATTTACAGAAAAAGAAAAAAATTCAGGAAAAAATATAAAGCAAATATTTTGGCAAACTTCTATCAATGAGCAAAGGCCAAAATTAAAAGTACAGACAAATGATGTTATTATTGAAGGCTTATTGGACATGGGCAGGGATGTATCCATAATTTCACCTGAGTCATGGCATCCAAGTTGGCCCCTAGAGGAGGTAAATGTTCAGTTTTTGGGTATTGGATCAATATCCCAGGTAAAACAGAGTGCAAGATGGCTTGAATGTATAGAACTAGGAGGACAGAGAGGAATATTAAAGCCATATGTGGCTGATATAGCTATAAATTTATGGGGAAGAGATTTACTGCAACAGTGGAACATGCAGATTAATATTCCTCCAAATACAGAAATAAGCCATGATCTAGCACATGGTTCCAGAAGAAATATCAGAAGATATTATGAGAAACAGTCACAGACCACTCAGGTTATAGAGAAACAAGGCAAAACAGCTCCTAATCTTTCAAAAACACCCATAGCACTACCTCTAAAATGACTAACAGAGAAGCCTATATTGGTTCATCAATGGCCTCTAACAAAAGAGAAATTGCAGGCCTTAGAGCAGCTGGTAGAGGAACAGTTAAATGTTCAGCATATAGAAGAATCAACCAGCCCTTGGAATTCTCCTGTATTTGTTATTAAGAAGAAATCTGTAAAGTGGAGAATGGTAACAGACCTAAGGGCAGTAAACAAGTTGATCCAGCCAATGGGCTCTCACAATCTGGGATTCCTTTGCCTTCTCTATTACCTAAAGAATGGCCTATTATAGTTATTGATTTAAAAGACTTTTTTTTTACAATACCTTTACAAGAACAAGACAAAGAAAAATTTGCCTTTACAGTGCCCACTTATAATAATTCTCAGCCTGTAAAGAGATTCCAGTGGAGGGTCCTCTCTCAAGGAATGCTGTATTTTGTTCAAAAGCCAATAGAACAAATACGCAAGAAATTCCCACAATCTATAATTTATCATTATATGGATGATATCTTGTTGGCCGATTCAAATATTGATACGTTGGAAAAACTTTTTGAAGAAGTGAAAAGAATATTGCCTGCTTGGGGATTACAGATTGCCCCAGAAAAAAATACAAAGAGGGGATTCCATTAATTATTTATGATATAAATTATGTCAACAAAAAATTAGACCCCAAAAGGTACAGATCAGGAGAGATAGATTAAAAACACTTAATGATTTCCAAAGACTACTAGGAGACATTGCCAACTTACGACCAACTATTAGACTTAAAAATGATGAACTAGAGAGTCTGTTCAAAATGTTAAATGGTGACAAGGACTTAAATAGTCCGAGAGAGTTGTCACCTGAAGCTGAGAAAGAACTGGCTTTGGTGAAAAAAAAAATTACAAGAGGCAAATGTGGATCCTGTGGATCCAGACCTCAATTTCATTCTAGTAATCTTGCCCTCTAAGCATTCTCCTACAGGAATTTTAATGCAAAGAGAAAATGTTATATTGGAATGGATATTTCTTCCACATAAACCATGCGAGAAGTTAAAGACAAATGTGGAAAAGATTTCTGAACTTATTTTTAAAGGAAAATTAAGACTTTGTCAATTGACAGGAATGGACCCAGCAGAAATTGTTGTACCTTTAACTAATGAAGAAATTGACCAATTATGGGTAGAAAGTGAACTTTTGCAAAGAGCCTGCAGTAATTTTTTGGGAGATATTAACAACAAATATCCTCAAAGCAAAAGAATTGAATTTATAAAGAAAACTGATTGGATTCTCCCTCGTATTGTATGAGATAAACCAATTTCCGGAGCTCCTACATTGTATACAGATGCAAACAAATCAGGAAAGGCTGGTTACAAATCACAACATCTAAGTAAAGTGACTCAAAGCCCTTATAATTCTATTCAAAAGTCAGAATTCTATGCCATCGTCATGGTGTTAATGGATTTTACAGAGCCACTTAGCATAGTCACTGACTCTCAGTATGCAGAAAGAGTTATTCTACACACTGAAACAGCTGATTTTATTAATGATGAATCAGAATTAACTTTACTATTTATTCAGTTACAAGGAATAATCAGGACTAGAAATCATCCCTTCCATATAACACATATTTGATCCCATACAGGTCTGCCAGGTCCTTTAGCACAAGGTAATGATGAAATTGATAAATTATTAATAGGAAATGGACTAGAGGCCTCAGAATTTCATAAAAAGCATCATGTTAATTGCAAAGGATTAAAAAAAGATTTCTCTATCACTTGGTAACAAGCCAAAGAAATTGTAAAAAGGTGTCCCACCTGTTCTTTCTATAACCAAACTCCATTGCCAGCAGGAACTAATCCTAAAGGTATACATAGAAATGAAATCTGGCAGATGGATGTATTTCATTATACAGAATTTGGGAAATTAAGATATGTCCATCATACAATAGATGCATTCTCAGGATTTCAATGGGTAACTGCTTTGAGTTCAGAAAAGGCTGATTCTGTAATCACACATTTGCTAGATGCTATGTCTATCATGGGAATACCTGCACAAATAAAGACTGACAATGCTCCAGCATATGTCTCTACTAAAATAAAACACTGTTTTGCTTATTATAATATAAAACATATTACAGGAATACCACACAATCCTACAGGGCAAGCAGTCATAGAGAGATCAAATCTAACTTTAAAGAATATGTGAAATAAACAGAAAGGAATAACAAAGACCCCCAGAGATAGAGTACATAGTGCTTTGTTAACTTTGAATTTTCTCAATGCTAATAACAAAGGAACAACAGCTGCTGAAAAACATTGGATCATAGAAAAAACAGCTGGACTAAATCAGCGTATTTACTTCAAAGATGTCCTAACCTCTGAATGGAAGCCAGGGTATGTGCTCCGTTGGGGAAGGGGTTTTACATTAATTTCCACAGGTGAGGAAAAGTTATGGATACCATCAAAATTAATAAAGCTAAATACTGGCACGTAACCAATAACCAACAAGTACTGCAAGGGAAAGTTGAAAAGAACATTGAAGAGAGTCTTCAATCTTCAGGACACAGGAGAAATGACTGAACTACACCAAAATGGACAGAGCAGATTTCCTGCTTCATTGAGATGGAAAGAGACTCTGGGCCTGTGCTGAAGATGAATGCCCCAACTTTATAAAGGAACTTTGGGTGACTGTCCAGGCAGATAGGTATCATCTCTGTCATTTCTAATTTTTGGAAGTTGCTTGCACTTCCTAGTTATTTGGGTAAATATTATTTCCTTCTTGGGTGTCTGAGGTAGTTAAAGTTGAGATAGTTATAGTTACAGTTTTCTAATGACAGTTTTAGAAAAGAAACTTTGAAGTTAAAGTTTATAAGTTTAAGAGACATCAAAATAATAGGATAATTAATGAAATATTTTCTTGGACTTGTCAATTGTTAATGGACTGGACTTTACTCATTTATTGTTTGTATATATTGTATATAATTATTGTACCTATTGTATATTGTTTTTCTTATGTTAGCTATCACCTTCTTTGTTTTAATTTGACATAAAAGGGAATATGTAGGGATTTAATAAAGTTTCAGAAGTTTTGGAGATATCAGAGGGAATCTACCCATAGTCTATGTGGGGGGTTAGTAAAAGCTCCAGAAGTCCCAGAACTATAACCACAGTCAGTCTAGGAAAATCAGAGTGGTGATTCAAACCTTTAATCCCAGCACAGGGAGTATCCTGGGAGTGGTGACCTATACCCTTAATCCCAACTGAGTCAAGGTCACTTCAGATTATGGAAGGAATTCCAGGCTCACAAGCAGGTGTGGTGGAGCCACGCCTTAATTACTGAAAGAATACTTAAGATGGGATTCAAACACAAAAAAAAGCCATTCCAAGGGAATCTAGGCTGAGGAAGCTAGAAGACAGCCGGGTAGGATTTGACTGCGGTGTTTATTCCCTCGAGTATCTCCAACTTCTTCAGAGATCTATCCCTGAGTCTCATTCTTTCATGCGACAGATATATTTATATATATATATATATATTTAATTGAAAAAGTTTCTTTTATCCATGTATACCCTTGCTCACCTTCCTTTTCCTCCTCCCAATACCTCTAAGTCCTCCTCAGCCCCCCTCACCCCATCCTTTCTCCAAGGAGGGCAGGAGTCCCCAGAAGCGTCAGTCAGTTCAGTTTAGGGTTTCCAGTCGAGGTAAGTCTGATTCTTTCATTCCAATATTAGGACTGGGTTAGGTGTTCCTCTGTAGGGAATGGGCTCCAAGGTACCAGTTTATGCACTAGGAACATAGTCTGATCCTACTCCATGAGGCTGTCTTTTTGTTTTATTGACTGTGTCCTTTGCCTTACAAAAGATTCTTAGTTTCAGGTGGTGCCATTTATTAATTGTTGTCTTTAGTGTCTGTGCTACTGGTGTTATACTTAGAAAGTGATCTCCTGTGCCAATGGGTTGAAGGCTATTTCTCACTGTCTCTTTTTTTTTTTTTTTTTTTTTTTTTGGTATATCTGGGTTTATGTTGAGGTGTTTGACTGACTTGGTTTTGAGTTTTGTTCAGGGTGATAGATATGGGTGTATTTGCATTCTTCTACATACTACCATCCAGTTTTAAAGATACTATCTCCTTTTCCATTGTGTATTTTTACCCTCTTTGTCAAAAATGAGGTATTTATGGGTGTATTGGTTAATGTCAGGGTCTTCAATTCAATTCCATTGATCCACAATTCTGTTTTTATGGCAGTACCAGGCTGTTTTTATTATTATAGCTCTACAGTATAGCTTGAAGTCAGGGATAATGATGCCTCCTGAAGTTCTTTTATGGAGCAAGATCTGTGTTTGCATCCCTGGGTTGTCTGCTATTCCATATGAAGATGAGTAGTGTTGTTTCAAGATCTGTAAAATTTGTGTTGGGATTTTGGTGGGGGTTGCATTGAATCTGTAGATTGCTGTTGGTAAGATTGCCATTTTTACTATATTGATCCTACGTATCCTGGAGCATCAAAGATCTTTCCATTTTCTGATGTCTTCTTCAATTCCCTTTTTCAGTGACTTAATGTTTTTGTCAAACAGGTCTGCTATTTCTTTGATCCCAAGGTATTTAATACTACTTGCATCTATTATAAAGGGTGGTTTCATTTATTTCTTTTTCAGCCCTTTTATCCTTAGTGTATAGGAGGGCTACTGATTTTTTTGAGTTGATGTTTTACCCTGCTATATTGTTGAAGTTGTTTATCAGCTGTAGGAGTTCCCTGATAGAATTTTGGTACAATTATGTCATCTTCAAATAGAGATGGTCTGACTTCTTCCTTTCCCATTTGTATCTCCTTAATGTCCCTTTGTTCTCTTATTGCTTTATCTAATGAGATGATCATGTTTTTTTTTTTTCTTTCAGTTTGTTTATATGATGGATGATACTCACAGTTTTTCATATGTTGAACCATTCTGGATCTCTGTTTGATCATGGCAGATGATTTTTTTTTAATATGTTGTTAAATTAAGTTTATTATTTTCACATCAATGGGCCTGCAATTCTCCTTCTTCGTTGCATCTTTGAGTGGCTCAGCAATCAGGGTGATTGTGGACTCATAAAAAGAGGTTGACAATGTTCCCTCAATTTCTATTGTATGGAACATTTTGAGAAGTATTGGTATTAGTTCTTCTTTGAAGGTCTGGTAGAATTCTGCACTGAAAGCAGCTGGCCTTGGGCTTTTTTTTAGTTGGGAGACTTTTAATAACAGTTTCAATCAATTTCCTTGGAGGTTATAGGTCAATTATCTGATGTTAATTTAAATTTGGTAAGGTATACCTGTCCAGAAAGCTGTCCATTTTTTTTTTTTTTTTTTAGGTTTTCCATTTTAGTGGAGTGTAGATTATCAAAGTTTGACCTGATGATTCTCTGGATTTCTTGGGTGTCTGTTTTTAATGCCACCTTTTCAGTTCTGATTCTCTTAATTTGTTCTCTCTCTCTCTCTCTCTCTCTCTCTCTCTCTCTCTCTGCCTCTGGCCTCTGCCTCTGCCTTTCTGCCTTTTGGTTACTTTGGATAAGGGTTTGTCTATTTTGTTGAGTTTCTCAAAGAACCATCTCTTTAGTTCATTGATTTTTTTGTAATATTCTCTATTGTAATGATTTAAGCTATATGTTTGATTATTTCTTGCCTCTATTCCTTCTAGGTGAGTTTACTTTTATTTGTTCTAAAGCCTTCAGCTGTGCTGTCAAGCTCTTGTGTGAGATTTCTGTAGTTTTTTCATATAGGCATCTAGTGCTATGAATTTGCATTTTAATACTGCCTTCATTGTGTTACATAAATTTGGGTATGTTGTGGATTCATTTTCATTATATTCTAGGAAGTATTTAATTTCTTTCTTAACGTCTCCCTTGACCTAGAGGTGGTTCAATTTAGAGATTTCAGTTTCTATGAATTTGTAGGCTTTCTGTGATTTTTGTTGTTGTTGAACTCTAGCTTTAGACCATGATGGTCTGATAAGATAAATGGAGTTATTTCCATTTTTTTTTGTGTCAATATGCTGTGTATATAAATCTTTAAATAAAGGACTGTTTTGGCCATGGAAGGCACCATAGAAAAAGTAAGTGGGGAATCAGAATAGTTAGAAAAAAAAGGGCAGAGTCAAAACAGATCAACCCAGCCACACATACACACACACACACACACACACACACACACACACACACACACATATATATATATGTGTATATATATATATAACCATATTGTAACAATCAAGTATGTGGTTAATTTTAGAAAAGTATCATGGGTTACTGAGAAATATGTATATTCCTTTGTTTTGGGGTGGAAGGATCTGAATATATCTATTAAGACCATTTGGGTCATAACATCTGTTACATCCCTTATTTCTCTTGTGAGTTTCTGTCTTTTTGACCTATCTAAGGGTGAAAGTGGGGTATTGAAGTCTCCCACCTGTGGCATTTAATGTGAGATTTAAACTTTAGTAGTGTTTCTTTTACATATTTGTGTGCTCATTGTTGGGTACATAAATGTTCGGACTGAGACTTCATCTTGGTGATTTTTTGTGAGATGAATATGTAATGTCTGTCCTGGTCTCTTTTGATTGATTTTAGTTTGAAGTCTATTTTGTTAGATATTAGGATGGCTGCACCAGCTTGTTTCTTAGGTCTATTGAAAAGTCTTTTCTCAATCCTTTACTCTGAGCTTGTGTCTATCTTTGAAGGTATGTTTCTTGTATGTAGCAGAAGGATGCTTTCTGTTTTGTAAGCATCATGATAGATGTGTCTTGTTATAGGTGAGTTGAGTCCATTGATATTAAAGGATATTATTGACCAATGATTTTTATTTTATGTTATTTTTGGCCGTAACTTGTGTATATTTACTTTGTATAAACTTTATACTGATCAGCCTGTGGCTCTGGCATATTACTAGCTAGCTTTTGCTCTCAAACTAACCCATAATTCATATCTTGTTCAGCCCTGCTGATCAGTACCTTTTCTCAGAGCAATATAATTTTTCTCTACATCTGCTGTCTTCTCTGGAGTCCCTGTGGGATTTCTCTGCTCTGTTCTTTCTGTTCCCAGTTTTCTTAGTCTGGTATCCCCACCCACACTTCCTGTTTGCCTTTAGCCAATCAGCATTTTTATTAAACCAGTAGGTGGGACAATTATTTACAAAGTAACAACATAATTCCACTACATACCAGCTTATTCTGGTGGTGCTTTGTTTTTCTTTATGTTTTTATGTGTGGTCTTGCACCGGCATCTGCCCATTGCTTTCTCAGTTCATTCTTAGCTCTTACCTCTTAGCTTGGGCTCCAGTTGTCTGTGGGTCTCCTGTTGTAATGGAGGTTGCTGAGATCACTGTGTGATGATGTCGTTTGGGGTTGGGGTAGGGTTTGGCCATGGGATGTCCCTCCCGCTGGGTTTGGGTAGGGTTTGGGGCTTGCAGGGGGTTTCCCTGCTGATTTTGGTTTAGGGTGGACCTGTGTAGGGGTTGGGTTCCAGGGACTGCATCCCCAGTCTAGGTTTCAGAGAGTAAAAATCTCAGCTTTGCCTGGGGGTGAGAAGATCACTCACCTCTTAGTCAGCTACAGGCCAGGCATCTGTGGGTCTCCATTTGTTACCAGTTGTTGATAATATTAAGTGATACAATCTCACAAAACAATCCCTAGTCCTCTGATTTTAAAGTCTTTCCACGCCTTCTTCTGCAATTTTCTCTTATCCTTAATGCAGATGCTTTATAGAAATATATTTGGAACCAGGCTTCACAGTTCTGCATTTTGAATGGTAGTCATTATCTGTAATGGCCTCAGTTTGATACAAAGAGAAGTTTCCTTGATGAGAAGTAAGGACTACAATTATATGTAAGTTTAAGGATGAATGTTTAGATTGTAGCTAGCGATTGTACTGGTTTGGAAAAGTGGCAGTTATAGATTCTTCTTCAAGATCTCTGGCTTTACTCATCCTGAGTACTTAAGACAGATTTCAAGTTCCATGCATGGTTTTACTTGGTTAGTGGGTCTTAAGACCACTTTGAAAGCTGAAGGTTACTGCTAAGGTACATTTTCCACTGTGGCATCATTAGTGTTGTTATGGTATGTGGGTTTTTGTGGTTCAAAGGCAGTATGCCGGGATAGATTTTTTTTTTTTGTTCTCTGGAAACAAGTGATGTTTCTTAGTACGATGAAACTAGAACTCAGCGAGGAGTCTTTAAGATCAGTTCAAGGTCAAGTGCCTCTGGTCCCTATGTCTGAAGTACATTATGCCATCATGATGGGGACTTACCTTCCATCTCCAGAGGCAAACCAAGGGCAATAGCAATCAAATATATGTTCTAGGACTCTCTTAGACACATTGGCCAACAACTCAAAAAGACTTTTCATGATTGAGATCAGGTTTTTATTAGGGAGTCTTTTGTTGTAATGAGAGTATTGTCAATGTAGATGAGAAAGTTTACTTAAACTATAAATGAATATTTATACATAGATTGGCATGAAGTTTAGAGATTTTTAGCTACGTGGTGAATATTATAATTTCGTATGCATTTTCAGACATGCTTACTGTTATTTTATGATTTGTGTCTATCCCCAATTTCTAAGAAGTCTCCCTTATTACGTTTCTCTGATCAGATCACTTGTATGCTTCTGTTCTTCTATCTATTTCTCCCCAATCATCTTACCCTTGAAGGTTCTCCTTTAAACTTTCTGGTTTCTCAAGTTACTTCATGGTAAGTAGTTTATCTTAGGAGATTTGAATCCATGAGTTTCCAAGAAGAAAATATATGGTGTTTGAGCTAACTTATAATGATCTTATCTAGTTCTATTCATTTCCTGCATAGTTCATGATTTAAATTTTCTTTATAGATGCATAATATTCCATAGTGTATCTGTATCAAATTCATTATCTATTTGTTGGTTGAATGTCACTTCAATTCATTTATTTCTTAGCTATTGTAAATACAGCAGTAATATGCATGCCTGATCAAGTGTGTTTAGAATAGTATATAGATTTATTTGGGTATATGCCATGGAGTAATTTGAAATGGTCTTGCCAAATCACATTGCAGATTTCTGTGAGAGACTATACAAATTTTTCTTTATCTTTTTGAGAATTTTATACACTGATCTCTACTTGCAATGGCTGTACCAATTTGCCATACTACCAATAAATGAGAGATCCATTTTCCCCACATTTTTATAGCATTTGTTATCAGCAGTTTTGTTGGCCTTTGCCCTTTGACTGGAGAAAGATAAAATATCAAACTTGTTTTTATTTGCCATTCTCTAATTCCTAGGGACAATGAAAAATATTTGAAGTATTTTTTAGCCTTTTTTTTTCTTTCTTCTTTTTGGATGTCTCAATTTAGGTATCAGGACAATTTTTGATTAGATAATTTTTATTACTTTTAAAATGTTTTAGTCTTTGTCTTTTTATATCCTGGCTATTAGTCCTATCAGATGTAAACCTGGGAATGATTCTCTCTCATTCCTTGAGATTCCTCTTCACCCAGTGGATTGTCTTTTTGGGTAAAAAAAAAGCCTTTTGTTCTTAAGAAACCTCTCTTGTGAAAAGCTTTTAAATATATATATATATTTATATTTATAAATATATTCATATTTATATATATATAAAGCTACTCAGTATGACTCTTATTCCACACTCCATTCTGCTTGCATTTAACACTACCCTTGGGATTCTAAGCACTCTGACAAGAGGTTTCTGCCTTGCCTAATCCCATGGTTCAGACTTACCTGCTGCCCCCCCCCCAAAAAAATATGACTCATATTACTTTCATGCTGTTTGGCCTATGGCTCAGGCATATTGCTAGCTATCTCTTTCATCTTAATTCTACCTATTTTCACTACTCGGTTCTGCCATGTGGCTCATGGCTAACCATGTTTCCTTACATGTTACTTCTTTGGGCAGCTGGATCATGTTTTCCTTAACTCCACCCTCCTTCTCCTACCTGTACTCTGCTTCCTCCACCTACTGCTATGGTACCTGTCATGAGCCAAAATAGTCCTTTATTCACATCCCATAGAAAGACATTCCCACAACAAAGCATTCTAATGTTAGTTGGCCCTAAATTTTTGGGAGATATTATTTTCATCTTATTTTTAATTATTAATGTCTTGATTTCTTTCTAACTTCTACTATAAATTCAATATTGTCAAGTTCATGTACATATCCATATTTTGCTGTTTATTCCATGCATAGCTCCAAGTTACAGGTCTATAGCACAAGAATCTTCACTTTACATTCCTGTAATACATTCCTACTTCATCTTATGTTGGTCTGAATTATTTTGACTTAGATTAAGCCTAGAAAATTAATAGGCAAAAAATTAATGAAAAGCCTAATTGGAGAATGGAAATCAAAAGAGAGTCTTGATATTTTCATTATCATTGCATTAGTTTTGTCTAAACCATTGATGATTACAAATTTTCTAAAACTCTAGGGCCAAGTCAGGTTTCTTTTCATGACAAAAAATATTTCTCAACTAACATCTTACACCCTCAGCATCCCACACAGTTTTACCAAGACCCCTGAAATCCACAGTTGTATTTATTTGCTAAATTGTTCTTGACCAGATTACTCAGCAAATGCTATTCAAAGTCTGGGTTAAATCAATACATTGTGAGCCACTGCCATGTCCCCAAACCACAATAAATCATTATAAATTTGTGCCCCATTTTTTTTGAAGTAAATACTTGAATAAGGGCATGTAAGTCAATGACAATTAGATTTGAGTGACCATCTATCACTGCTAACCTAAAAATAAAAAGTGAGTTCGTCTATCTAAATTAATTTCTTTGAGTCCTCTTCTGTTTATAGTAATTTTTTTTTCTTGTTTGCTCCACTTTAAACATATCTAAAATGAGATTGCAATGAACTTGTTTTTCCTCGGGATCATTAAGATGGCAACCACACATGTATGTGCTAATGGGATTTCTGTTACTGTGATAAAATACCTGAATCAGAAACAAATCAAGAAGGATTTATTTTTGCTTACAATTTTTTAAGTTTTCATCTACTGTCAGTCTCCACTGTGTGTGTGCCTGTGAGTTTCAGACATCATGCTGGAAAGAGAAGCTAAAATAAGAGCTTTCCTTTCTTTCAGTCATCACATTTGCCTAAATCTAGCCTCTGCAGCTGCTCCCTTGCTTTTCCTATCTCCTCAGCTTGTCAGTGCCAGATCCAGACACATTTCCCTAAAATTACCTGTCTCTAAGTTTTTTATTGCATTCTAATTCTCAGAGCCAAAATCCAAAAGATTACCAAACACAAAAGGCTCTGAGGTGTTTTGCCCCACCTTTCCCCTCCCCCACAGATTAACCCTCCAGCCACCTCCTCTAAAAATCAAAATTCATTATGCCATGCCTTAAACTATCTCAACTGAACCACCTCTGGGTTAAGGAAGAAGAAAGAAATCAAAGACTTTCTAGAATTCAATGAAAATGAATCCACAGCATACTCAAGCAATGGAACACAATGAAAGCAGTGCTAAGAGGAAAATTCATAGCACTATGTGCCTACATGAAAAACCTAGAGAAATCTCACACGAGACTTAACAGCACAGCTGAAAGCTTTAGCACAATTAGAGGCAAACTCACCTACAAGGAGTAGACAGCATAAAATTATCAAACTCAGGGATGAAATCAATAAAATTGAAACAACGAGAACAATACAGAGAACCAATTAATCAAAAGAGTTGGTTTTTTTTTTTGTTTTTTTTTTTTTTTTTGGAGAAAGATAACAAGATAAACAAGCCCTTATTTAAATTAGCCAAAAGGCAGAGAGAGAGAAAGAGTATCCAAACTAGCAGAATCAGAAATAAAATGGTGCACATACTAACAGAAACCCAGGAAATCCAAAGAATCATTAGGTCATACTTTGAAAGCCTGTACTCCACTAAATCAGAAAACCTAAAAGAAATGCACAGCTTTCTGGATAGGTAACACTTACCAAAATTAAACCAAGACCAGATAAATGACTTAAGTAGACTAATAAGCCCCAAGAAAATAGAAGCTGTTATTAAATGTCTCCAACCAAAAAAAAAAAAAAAAAAAAAAAAGCCCATGGTTAGATGGTTTCAGGGCAAATTTCTACCAGATTTTTAAAGAAGAACTAATTCAAATACTTTTCAAACTTTTCTACACAATAGAAACAAAAGGAACATTGCCAAAATCTTTCTATAAGGCTACAGTCACCCTGATACCCAAGCCACACAAAGACGCAACAGCATGAGAGAGAGAGAGAGAGAGAGAGAGAGAGAGAGAGAGAGAGAGAGAGAGAGAGAGAGAGAGAGAGATTTTTTTAGAGATTAATTTCCTTCATGAACATGGATGCAAAAAACTCAATAAAATACTGACAAACCAAATTCAAGAGCATATCAAAAAAATTATCCACCACTATCAAGTAGGTTTCATCTGAGAGATGCAGGGATGGTTCAACATCAAAAAATTTAAAAAAAAAAAAAAAAAAAAAAAAACCCAAAAAACTGTGAATGTCATCCATCATATAGACAACCTGAAAGAAGGAAATGAAAAAACATGATCATCCTCTTAGATGATGAAAAAGCCTTTGAAAAAAATCCAACACTCTTTCATGATAAAAGTCCTGGAGAGATCAGGAATACATAATATTCATAAACATAATAAATGCAATATACAGCAACCCAACAGCCAACATCAAATTAAATGAAGAATAACTCAAACCAATCCCAATTAATTCAGATATAATACAAGGCTATCCTCTCTCCCCATACCTATTCAATATATTTCCCAAAGTTTTAGCTAAAGCAATTAGAGAAAAACAGGAAATTAATGGGATACAAGTTGGAAATGAAGAAGTAAAACTATTACTATTTTTAGATGACATGATATATATATATATGTATATATATATATGTATTATGTATATATGTGACCCTCATAGTTCTACCAAGGAGCTGCTACAGCTGATAAATATCTTCAGCAATATAGCAGGGTAGAGATTAATTCAAAAAATTAATAGCCCTCCTATACAAAAATGGTAAAAGAGCTGAAAATGAAATCAGGGAAATATCACCCTTTATAATATCTGCAAATAGTATTAAATATCTTGAGATAACTTAAACTAAAAAAGTGACAGGCCTCTATGGCAAGAACGTTAAATCAATAAAGAAAGAAATTGAAGAAGACATTAGAAAATAGAATGATCTCCCATGCTCTTGGATAGGTAGAATCAATGTAGTAAAAATGGAAATCTTACCAACAAAACTCCCAACACAACTTGTCACATATCTTGTAAGAATGATACTCAACTTCATATATAATAACAGGAAACCCAGGATTTCCAATACAATCCTGTTCAATAATAGAACTTCAGGAGACATCACCATCCCTGATTTAAAGCTGTAGTAATAAAAACAGCCATATTTGACAGACGGCTCATCTCCAAAATACACAGAGAACTCAAGAAACTAGAGGCAAAAAAAAAAAAAAACCCTCCAAATAGGCCAATTAAAAATGGAGTTTGGAACTAAAAATGGATTTCTCAACAGAAGAATTTCAAATGACTGGAAGAATTGCTCAACATCCTTAGACATCAGAGAAATGCAAATCACAATAACTCCGAGATACCATGTTACACCTGCCAGAATGACTAAGATCAAAAACACAGATGACAGCCTATGCTGGAGGGGATGTGGAGCAAGGGGAACACTCCTACACTGCTGGTGAGAGTGTAAACTTATACAGCCATATTGGAAATAAGTATGGTGGATTAATCTATCCAATGATCCAGCAATACCACTATTGGGTATATACCCAAAGAATGAACATTCTTATCCTAAAGTCATTAACTCAACTATATTCATAGCTGCATTATTTATAGTAGTCATAACCTGAGATTGAACAATATAGATACCTTACAACTGAAGAATGAATATATAATGGAGAACTACTCAGGGGTTAAAAAAAAATGGCATCCTAAAAGTTGCAGGCAAATGGAAGGATTTGGAGACTATCATCCTAGTGAGGTAACACAGGCCAGAAAAATAGAGATGGTATGTACTCATTCATAAGTGGATTTTAGACAGAAAACAAAGAATAACCAGGCAGCCAAACACAACCCCTGAATAGCTATGTAACAGGAGGAACTTAGGAGAGACATTTAGGGATCCCCCAGTAAGGAGAAATAGAACAGATCTGGTGAATAAATTGGGACCATAACAAGAAGTGAGCAAGGGGAGGTGGGAACAAATCATGAGAGGAGATGATTGAGTGAGAGGAGCAACATAGAGCAAAAACAAACAAATGTATACCTTAATAGAGGGAGCCTCTGTGACTTAGAAAGAAATCTTGTGCTAATGAAGTCTCCAAGAACCCACAGATGTCCCTGGTTAAGACTCCAGGCAGTAGTAGAGTGGGTGACTAAACTGGACTTCCCTTACAATCAAATGAATGACCACCCTAAGTGTCATTATAGAAATTTCATCCAGCAATGGATGGAGATAGAAGCAGAGATCCATAACTAAGCACCAGGTAGAGCTCCCAGTTGAAGAGGGAGAAGGAGAGAGTATAAAAACAAAGAGATCAGGATTATGAGGAGACCCACAGAGACAGATGTCTGGAGCCAATGGAAGCTCATTGGCTCTGAAATAATCATTGAGGAAACTTCATGGGAAGGAAATAAACCCTCTGAAATTAGATGACAGTCAAATGGTGTAGGCAGTTTCTGGAGCCTCTTTGCAGTAGAATCAGAGTATATATCCTGATAACATCTCAGAGCCCATTCCCTACAGTAGAACACCTATCTCAGTCTTGATACTGGAATAAGGGACTTGGACCTACCTCAACAGGATATGCCAAACAGAACTGACTGACCTTGGGATTTATGGCCCTCTTTGGGGAAAGAATGGGGAATGGGGTGGTTGGGAGGCTGAAGGAGGACTTGGACGTGGGAAGGAATGGGGAGAAACGTTAGATATGGAATTTTTTTTAAATAAATAAAATTAGACAAATAAAATTGAAAAAGAAAATTGCAACAATCTTTACCATAGAAACAACTACAATAATTTGGCTCAAAATTATTATTTTTTTAATCTTTAGTTTTTATACTGATGTTTGTCTGTCTCATTTGACTGAAAATTAAAACTTACTTTGAAAGAAAGCAAAAGCAATGTTGGATTACCTTTCAGTGGTCTGCCTTTATGGTACTGTGGTGCTGTTTTTATTTTATTTCTATTGATGCAACATAAGATGATATAAGACTAAATTACAGACTTTCCATTAAACTTAATAGTTCATATGTTGAATGTCCCCCAAGGAGCAGGTGATGAAGATTGTTGTGATGTAAACATGGACTTTAAAGGTAAGAATTTAGGTTAATATAAGTATATCTTCCATAGACTTTGCAATCTGGTTCTTCCTTTTCATGCTTTGCTTACAGGCTACCATGACGTGAGCAGTTATGCTCCACTCTCTGCCTCCTGCCAAAATGGGCTTCCTCAAAATAGTCTCTAAAACGTAGGAACAAGCTATGGTGGGCTGAGCCCTCTGCAACTGTGGTTCTAAGTAAACTTTGCTTTTGATTTTGTTGTTTTCTTGGGTGTTACACTGATAGAAAGCTGAATAACACACACACACACACACACACACACATACACACACTCACACACAAATTTGATGATATGTTGCTTTACCTAAAACAAATAGAAAATAGGCATTTGAAATTATTTGGCAAATACAACTTCTGAAGTGCATTAATGACCTACCACATAAACTCAGTGCTATATTTTGCTTCTTGAATAGTCCCCCAAACTTTCATGCTTTCTTTTTGTTTATAAAATTCTTAAGAGCTCCTTTTATTTTCTAAGTCAATGAATTGATTTCCAAACCACGCTTCTTTAGAACACACTACACACTGAGCTTGACAGAGTTGCTTTGGTTTTTATTTCACGTTACCATCTGGAAATTATTGGCAGAAGCAGAAATCTGTTTTGAAAAAAAACGTAATCCTTTTATGAAATCCGGATATTATATGGAAATCAGAAATGTTTTACGGTAACATAGGAGCATTCTACTTTGAAAATGATTGAATTTCTACCTTCTTTCTTTGTAAGATGAGAACCCTAGTTTAAGCCTTCTATGATGTTCTGAAAAGCTATATGGCAGTGTAAAAATGTTTCAATATTTATGGTCTAATCTAATTTTCCCCTTGAATCTACTCAAAGGAATCCCAAGATAAAACATGTTAGATTGACCTAAAGCCCTTGCCATACACATGCTCAACCTTAGAGAGCCAACTTCAAATCTATTGCACCAAAATAATCTGGAGGAAAAGTCCAAACTTTTGCACTTTCTTAGCTTCTTATATGATTCTTAATATGGGATATACACTAGTAAGTATTGTATCTTTTTCTAATGATGAGTTGAGAACTGTCAATCATTTGTTTCATAGGCATCATATTAAACTTACTTCTGTTTCTGTATTCATTTAGTTTATTGAATGTTTTCAAGCTTGGTTTGAAAGTCTTGATCAACCATACAGTATTAAGAAAATAGGTAAGGTCTTCTTGGTTATGAAACATACAGTAAATTAAACAATAGTGAAGCTACTCAACTGATTTATCAGACACTCAGTAAGGCTTCTCTGTAACATTTTTCATATAAAAGGCACAAGTAGAAGAGTAGAGATGAACTGATGTCCATTTCTGAGAGTGTTTACCCATCTCTACATTTTCCTGAAATACCTTGCAGCAGGTACACCATGATATATAAATATGTCTTTGTGATACAGTTATTCCTCCTCTGTTTCTTCTTCCTTTTTGTTGTTTATAGCTACCAAGAACTTCTGTTTCTGGGTACCAGTAGCACTACATGAGTTACCATGGTAACAATGCATTTGGGAGGATAACAAAAGTAAATATGCATGTACTATGTCAGCACATCAGTTGCTAATTCCTGGAGGAAGACTGAAATTGTACACAGCAGGTTTTTGCTTTGAAAATGGTCCAAGTTTTTGTTTTTAAATATATTCTGCTAATTGAAATGTTGTAGTTTATTAATTAGAGTCAAGACATACACTTTTTAATAGCCATTTAAGAAAGGTTATAGAGAAAATAAAAAATGTATCTTTTCAAAACAAAATAGTTTAATGAATCTAATTCAAGGGACTAAATTAGGCAAACTATAAAAAATCAAAATAACATGCATATTTAAGACATGTACTTATAAAAATGTTTTGCATACACATATTGAGTTCAGTGATAAGAATACATGCTGTCAGTCTTCACTAAGAGATAACATCTTTTGTCAAAACAAATAAATTCAAAGAACATGAAACAAATGATATTCAAAGAAACCATCTACGTTCAAATAATACAGTGGGATAGTATTTAATTCCTATCTTGTGCTGATTCCTTCTCACTCTTACTTTGCTCCCACCCTGATTAACCTTCCAGTGATATCTTTCAGGAAAGCATGATTCACAACTATAGATGGTTTCTTAATGGTGTTGCAGGACCGCCTTCCTTACCTGGTACATCTTTATGAATATTCTTCAAATTCTTTGTCCACCTATTTTTTCCTAATATCTCTGATAAACAATCATATTCTAGGGTAAAAACAATAAGTTATCAAATCATACATTGTAAGATATATTTGTCTTAGCTTTCAGGACCTCTCCTGTTGATGACAGATGCAACAAGCTCTGTAAAAAAAATCTCCGACTATTAATTCATGAAGCCTCTGGGATCTCCAGCTCCCAAACTCCTTGTTACACTATAAACACTGCAATTCTTTTAGATTTCTTTAGTGTTGTTGAGCTACATTGGCCCCTCCAAAGAAACAGCTATGTGTAAGAGCCTGCATAGAGAACACCTCTACTTTGTTATGTTCACAGAAGGAATTCCCAGTGCTGGTATGTTTTTCCTTTTGTTTTTCAGATCATTTAGCATTTTGTTTCTGTCTCTCTTAACATTTCACTATGTTCCTATTATGGTTTATGATGCCATCCTTCCATACTGACCTAGCTCAGTAGCTAGACAATGTTTGACTCACATTTCTGAAGTGATGACAAGCACGGGACCTTACTAAATGATGGTGAATGACAAAATGAATAACCAAATCTTCTGAGGTACAGAATTATTGTCCTTCTTACCCCTGAGCAGGAAATTGAACATAAAAGAAACAAATAATCTTTTATTCTCTGTCTTGCAGCATATCTCCAGAGGTTGTCCTGATGGGGCTCTGGGGTTCAATGAAAATACTATTTTATCTCTGTTGTTATCAAGTGGCTGTATGGAATAGTTCATTCTCCCAAAGTAAGAGTTATTCTAGATATGTATGAAGCACACAAATGGATGACTTACTTTGATTCTTGTTCAATTTGGTGAAGCTTTGCAAATCATAGAGACATTCTGTGTGTCCCTATTATACCATCTGGAATCACAATTTAAATTAGCCTTCTCTTTTATGTAATGATATTTAAATCTTTGCTCATCTTAATCATATATATATGATCATCAGATCCTTATGAATATATCTAGTTTCTTCATCACCTCAATTACATTATCTATAAGTAGTGTTTTCACTGTTATTATAGTGGCCAATTTCAGCCACAATGCTAAACCCAGGAGACTTTTCTACCTTTAAGAAAGAGAAGTAGAAGTTATACATTAGAATGTCTATGATAAAATCAACATTGATAAAGCCCCCGTTGTAATTTTTGTTATGAAACCCTTTGCAAATATTGTATGTGAGATGCCTCATTCATTCCTCAATATAACAGTTTCTGGGGGTACTTCTGAGCTTTAGCTAAAACACAAGAATACAAAATCTCTTATTAAAGTGGCATGCCCAAAGCCACAATACTTTGACACTTCTGTCTTTTTGTTTTGCTCAGAAAAGACCTCATTTATAGTATATTTTTAATATTTACAAGAGAAAAATATTAAATGCATATTAAAATAATTAAGTATCCATGTAGCATCACTCTTAGAAATGTAAAGGCTCACTGAACTTCTGAACAGACTTGGAAATTCAGGAATAAGAGGAGAACAAAGGTTAGAAATTACTAGAAAAAATGAATTCTGTTCCCATTACAGGTTTGCCAAAATAGTTTATCAAATCTATTGTCTTCTGTGGCAAACGTAGCTTCAAAAAGCATATTGAAAAAAATTATCATTTTTATTGTGCTACAAAATACATTTTTCCTCGGTAGTGCTAAATGTCACTATGAAGAGTAACCTATGAAGCCTCTTCTTGGAAGTCTGATTATTGGTTTAGATGAAAAAGTTGAAAGACAATTTTACAAACTGAAATGGCCCTAGAATTTAAGAAAATTTGAATCAACCTTATTTTCCAAGATATTTCACACTCACAGGCAAGGAAATGATGTCTTTTCAACATCGATCCTTTGTTGCATCCCCAAAATTCCTTCCTTTTCATAAAAAGTAACACAGTTAATTTTTCCTTTCACTAGAAATTTATTATATTCTTTTAGCTTCCAACTTTTATATTGGCAAGAGATATCACTTATAGCAAAACATAAATATGGAAAAATAAGCACAACTGAAACAAAAATAGAAGGTACATGAACTTCTTTCATCAGTGAGAACAGGAATGAGGGTTTACATTGATGCCTCCCAATAGAAACCATTTCATAATTTGTAGAAGATAGAGAAATGAGGGGAAAAATAAACAAGAATAGATGGAGGCAGACCACTACTAAAAAATAATGCTGGATATTTCTTGCTTTTCTCATAAAAATAGGGACCAAAGAGATAAATTACGTCTGTGTTTGCATGAAGGTATGTGTAAAGTCTGAGGTACAGCTTCAGTAGCTGATTGGTTTTCTAAAGCCTTTCTAGGACTATCTGGTGCATACATAGGTAAGTGCATTTCTCTGTGTGTGTATGTGTGTTTGAGTGTGTGTGTGTGTGTGTGTGTGTGTGTGTGTGTATAATTATGTATATGTATGTTTATGTTGCATATTTTCTGAAATAAATTTATTGTATTTATTTTACATCAGTTTAAATATCCACTTCTATTTTAAGTCAATACATGTCTAACTTTCTATTGTTGAAAAGGCCCTCTTATATGAGCTAACTTTTATAAAAGAGCAAAATATAAAGGATTTGTCAACTAGATACTCTTTATTGTTGTTTGAAACAGGGTTTCTCTGTGAGACAGACCAGATGTCCTATAACTTGCTTTATAGATCAGGCTGGTCTGGAACTCATAGAGTTCTGCCTGCCTCTGCCTCCCTAGAGCTGAGAGTAAATGTGTGTGCTACTACCTGGCTTATATATTTATTATTGTATTTTTTATATCATATATAGATAACCACATATGAACTAAAACCACAGAATTATATGCACATGACCTATTCTTTAAAATGCTGAGTAAATACTGAAGTTACATAAGGCAATTAGATCAATAATTTTGAGCTGGGTATAGCATGAGAAAGATTTTCTATCATATCTTCATGATGATAAAAATTGTACTACCACATGATCTGGACTGGCTAGAATTAATTGGGCTTAATGTGGAGTTTCTGGAACATACCTGGGGGGCAGTGGGAGTTGGGAAGCATTCTTTTCAAGCTGAGATCTCAGAACATCAGAAAAATTTGAGCTCTTGTGAACACCAAGACTGGTCAGATGGGTAGGGAAACTAGTCCTCATGTGGAGTTGGCCACCTTTTTTTGTGGTCACAGGCTAAGCCAATACTGAAGCAATCTACAAGGGAAAGCTTGTTGAAAGTTCCTCCAAAAGAAAGACAATACCAAGTCTTTTCAATAGGAAGCTGTGTTTATTTATTAATGCTAGCACTGGCTCAGAAGATCACATCCAGATGCTGAGCTCTGTGTATGTCAAAGCCTTGGCTAATATACCTTCCAATAGTTTTCATTTATATTTTAGTTGCTTAGTATCACAATATGATAGCACACAATACCATTGAGGTGGTCTATGCTACAAGGTCATCACACATACCAAGTTGCATTCCCTGTATTTTAGGATGGCCTGACCACAACAGAAGTGTTATATCCAGAGAGGTCAAGCTTGTTTAGAAGGCACAATAATATTTCATGTATATATGACCCCATCTTCAATGTCATCATCTATCTATATGTCTTCAGTGATTCTTTCTGAACTTTTATTTTCACTCAACAAATTATTTTTATTAGTTGAATATTTTTTTATGATACACAGATGAAAGAGAAAAATACATAAGGACTTGGTTGACAAATGTGTTAGTACAATTAATATACCTCTACAGTCCACTGCTACCTTAACCAAAGAGACCAGAGAGCTTTACAAGGGAATGTGATGAATATCCTTCCATTGAGTAAATTATCATGCTGTAAACCTAGGAATTCACATTGCATAAGGAAGCAAGTGGACTTAGGTGAAGGCAGATGGGAGGCTGCAAGAATAACTGACTAATTAATGAAGGAAAGGAAGAAGACAAAGAAAGAAACAAAAAATCAGGGTTTGAGAGTTTGTAAGACTTAACCTGTCATATTGATAACTTATTCAAAGCTTCTACTGAAGAGAGGGGTTCAGATAAAGTCTACATCTATGTGTATAGATATAATTAGTACTTTTTCTCTAGCTACATCAGTATCAATCTTGTTTGATGGTTCATGAGTACAAACCAGGATCCAGAGTAAAGCAGTCCAAACATGCTGGATTTCTTCTCAACAAATACTATCCTGATTTCTCAAAGGCTAACTTGTAAGCCGGGGAAGGTATTACTGAACCCTGAAATTTGTATACTATCGTCAAGGGACCAGAAAATGTGAGATGATTTAGCAGAATTATTTCTTTTAATTTCTAGAGCACAGTGACTTCATACAATGATTTATCTTTGCTACTTTTTTGTGTCTTTTGAAGCACCACTATCTAACAATTTGCTTAATTCCTGGTCTGTTTACATGTTATTCTGTTAAACATTTTTCTAAATTCATGGGAACATACACAGCAATGGAACAGTCTGTAATGCACTAGTCTAATACATTGAATCACACGGAAGTACACAGTTTAAGAACCATGAAATAGTCCACAAAGGGTTCACTCAAAGTACCAGCTTAGAAACCAAGTATCTCAAGGGTTTAAATGCTATGTTCCATTATGATACATTTGTGTTGCTGACAATTCTTTATGATGAAATGATCACAACACCTAAAGCAGGTTGTAAATTAGAATTAACTATTTTTACCCATATTTCATTTGGCCAAATTTTATTTAATTTTATTAAGTTCATTACTTAGTGGAAATGTGTGCCAGAATCAATAAATGACTACATTCAATTACTGTATCTAAACCAACCACAGAAGAGGAATTGCCTGCTGCAGTATGTCTTTAAATAACTTACCAGACTAATGTATATCAGATGAAATAGAAAAGTTAATGAATGAAGCAAGCAGGCTATGCTGAGTGTCGCAAAGTACAGTAATTGAAAAAGGGTTCATTAGGCAACTTTTTATAGAAATTTCTTATTATTTGAAGTTAATATATAACACAATTACATCATTTCTTTCCTTTTCCCCTCTGTACCCTCCCATGCATTCTCCTTTCTCTTTCTCCATTCATGACTTCTTTTTTCTTAATGCATGATATATACATATATATCTTTGTACATATAATGCATATATTGTTTATATATATATGTGTATATGTGTATATGCATATATACATGTTTATGTATGCATATGTGTGCATATGTATGTGTATATGTGTATGTATAGATATATGTGTGTATAGGTATAGGCGTATATATATATATGTATATATATATATATATGAGACACAATCTTTAATATGCAAATAACTTCGCTTTAACTGGATATGACTTTGTTTTGGGCAAAGCCAAGAATTCTTTCTCCCTACCTAAGGAACATACAGGATGTCCAAGTGAATGTTCTTGATGTTTTGCTGGTACAAGTCAGAACATGGTGGCCTTTTCACTAGTGGAGAATGGAACCTCAGAAAATATGACCTTTGTTTCAGTGCCAAGCACTTAAGACCCATCAAAGATGGGACTACAATTTAATGGCTCAGAACGATTTCTTGTTTTGTCTCTATGTTTTATTTGCATCTCTTGCTTCTATTTTCCATTTCTCAACCTCTCTCTTCCGTAACAGCATCCCAAATAATCAAAACTGTATAGTTTTTGTATCAGGCCCTGATTTCATAATTGAGTTAATTACTGATATATAGGTTCATCTGTTTTTAAAAATGCACATATGCCTGGCCTTTCATCATATGTTTTACTGTCTGATAGCCCCATGATAAACCAGAAAAGCTTCACAGAGGACTACATATGCCACATTGTCTTAGAATATATTTTAGCTTTAAGTAATTATTTGAAATTTTGGTGTCCTATGTGTCAATCATACCTGTTTCTAGAATAGTAACATTTTCTCTTTTGCCTTAACTTGTTCATAAAAGCATGTGTTTGATAAATATTAGGTTCTCAGGAAAAGCAGTGGTTATGAATTTGAGCAAAGTGAAGTCAGTCACTTACAGAATTTCATAGTACACATTTTATTCACTAATATCATAAATTATCCATTTTTAATGTATGTATTTTCAATGCATCTTAATCAAACTTAAACCTTATATAAGGCACTATAGTTGACAAATACAGATGATACATTTAAGCGCAAAATCAGGATTTGAACCCTGAACTCTGGATCACAAAGACTCTATTTGCTATCATATTTGACTTTCTGCCTATAACTAGACGACTTCCCATTAGGTCAAAGTCAAGCCAGGAGGCATAATCAGATCTGCAGTGAAGGTCATGGTCATGCCTATCAAATATAAAAGAAAGGGCCTGTGAATCAGACAAATTGAATCACATTTCATCTGAATACCTTGCGGGTCGATATTTTATTGAGTATGTAAAGTGGTGATAAAAGATAATGGAGAAAATAAAGATAATTCATTTTCTCAAAGGCATTGATCATCAGGATAGGTATATTTTCTTTCCCTCTTTTATACCAAATGAGGAATTTGTTCACCATTCCTAATTTACATAAAATATACAATGCAGTTAGACACTTTAAGTGCTCCTTGCATTTAGTTCATGACTGCAAAAATCATTTCCAGAATGAGGAAAGTTCTCTGTGTGTTTTATTTACATTTTTCCAAGCCCAACTTTGAAGCCATTAAATGAATAATTCATCAAGCTTGATGTTTAACGACTTTGTAAGGGGCTTTTTATTTCCACTTCTCACTTGGTGCATGGATTTGCTACAGCCTTGTCAACACTCACTTGCAGATTTTCCTGTGTCCCCCATAAAGGGGGGGGTGAGTTTTGAAGAATTTTTCCTCATTACAGGTAGGTGTTAGTCATTTTCTGTCACAATGAGTGGACAACTAGTCAAATTCACCTCTTTTCTTTAATATGTATGATGGAAGTCAATTAAGTTTCAGTCCCATGGTGCCTGTGAACTCCACCACAGCAAGACAAGGAAGGAAGTAAAAATGCCACAATGATGCAAACAAACAACTGTAGAAATACAGGCATGCTCTAGGAATAATGACAGAGTTTTTATAAATAGCACAGTTGGTCTATATGTCCGGTGGCATTCAAACAGCTGATACTGTAGTATCATGTGTCACCACTGTAGGCAGAGTTTTACTTACAAGGCACCAGTCCAAGATTAATATTTATTAAAATATAAACCAACACTCGCGATACAGGTAACAGCTTATAGTGGAGCCTGAACAGGGACTGGAGTCTGGAATGATGGACGATGGATTCCAAACCGGTCTCTCCAGCAGGCAGGAACCAGGCAAAGCAGGCTTTCCAGGGTCCCAGTAGCCCCTTATCAATGGGGTTGGCCATGTCCCCTTCAGGGGCCCGGGACCCTGGGTAAGCATCCTCGGATCTTATCAGCTGACACCTGAATCCCACCACACACCACCCTCTCCCCTCACTAATCCAGAGCTACCCTTTATATTTGACCATAATCGCATCAATTTGCAATATCAAAAGACAGTACTATGAAATGCTAAAATGCCTAGATGCACTTGTTCAAATTAGCGGTTGTTTTACTTTAGAAAAGTTAAATATCATTGATCCAAATTGTCCTCATCTGTTGCTCAGAATCCATTGGGAGCAATATATTGGCTTACTGCTAAAACAAGAATAATTTATTTATGCAGTGTACTTCCTTGTATCTCAGACACATAGAAAGTGATCAGTAATCATAGCTGCAAATCTATCCCTTCTACTTATTTTTCTCAGTAATATTTAAAATTGTAAAATACTTTGAGTTAGAGTTTGGAAATATGTAATGGATATTTCTATTCCATGAGTTGTAGCCACTGTAGAAAATATGACCAGTTATTGGCCAGAGATTCTTTCTAAAATTCTCAATATAATTGACTTTTAGGAAAAGGTCATCCTTATAACTGCAAGCATGCTTTCACTCATGTACAATATAACTGCATAATTTCCTACTTCCCTGTTCATCCACACCCTTTCCATGTCCCCAAGGAACATATAACGCTGAGCCCTTTTAATATTTCTTGTAAGTATATGTTTTTGGTGTTGAATAACTAATTAGTGGTCCTTTCCCTGGGAAAGACTATTTCTTCCTGTCTTGTGAGCTTTTAGTTATGTGTAGCTGTTCATCTATGGGTGGCGCCATGACTCTGGAATCTGTTCCATCAACATTTATGTTGTCATATTTTCTGAACTTGTTTAATCAGCCATATTTTTGAGATTTCATGGGTATAATTTCCCTGTATTCATGGAAGATACAGTCTTAACGAAGATTTCCTTGTCCTCTGGCTCTTAGGTTCTCTTCCACATTTCCTGAGTTGTAGGTGTGTGAGAGGTGTGTTGTAGACGTGTTAATTGTGGATGTACATCCCGTGGTCAGCTCTCTTGGTTTGGATCAATTGTGGCTTTATGTAATGGTTACCATGCTCCAAAGAGAAAAAGTATGCAAAACCTTTTCTTTTAGGCCAGAACAAGCTCCCAAATAATTACACAGAGACTTAATAAGTTTTGAATGCCCGTCCTAGCATGGCATGTTTTTGGCTAGCTCTTTTAGCTCAATCAATCTGTTTTTCTTAGTCTACCTTTTGCTTCGGGCTTATTTCCTTTCTTACGTCCATAAACCTTCCTTCCACTCTGCTCTATGTCTGGCTGGCTTGTGTCTGCCTGGCTTCTTGCCCCTAGTTCTTTCCTTGTTCTGTTTTCTCTTGTTCTTCTTTCTCTTCTTTTTGAGGCTAAATTTCTCCTCCTAGTCTCTCCCCGCACAACAGCCCTAGCTGTTATTCTCCTGCCTTGTTATTGGTTGGTAAGCGCTTTATTAAATCCATCAGGTGCCTCAGGCAGGCAAGGTGAAACAAACACAACACACCTTTACATCATTAAACAAATGCAGCAGAAACAAAAGGAGCACACCTTTACACAGTTGAAGAAATATTCTGTAGCAGAAACAAATGCAACACATCTTCAACTAGTTAAAATAATTGTCTACAACAAAGAAGTTTTGTGGTCAAGGGTAAGAGCTACAATTTACTACTGGTGGAAGAAGAAGTATTAAATAGATAGTTCAAGGCTGCACTGCTTTGGGGAAGTAGCCTTAGTAGGGGTCTCCTGTAAGATCTACAATATCACTAGCCATGGATAGTTGCCTAGATTTTCAGTATCAAGCATGATTTCCTTCTTGTTAAATGGGGCCATATGTTTAATTAGACAGCTATTGGTAACTCTCAAAATATTAATCCCATTATTTTACCTTTAAGGACATTATAGCATGCTCTTTTCTTTGGTTCGTAATTGTCACATCAGGGTAGAAGTATTTATTGCTCTTCTATCTTGGTTGTGCTCATAATTCCTTCTAATATTGTGGAAGCAAGTTCTCAGAGAGGAGGAATTCAGGGTAGATCTACCTAAATCCTCTGAGTTCTAAGTCCAAAGTACATGAGAAGAACATTGTTACCACTAGTGATTTATAACACACACAAGCTCACATGCACACACACACAAATGCACAGACACACATACAAGCGCGCACACACACACATGCTCTCACACACGAGCAGATGCAGACACACACAATGTAATAATAACATAAAGTATATACTTATATGTGAGTTAATTTTAGCTAAATATAAAATAATATGATTCATTATGGCTTTTTCAAATCTACTTGCCTTTATTTATCATCCCTCTCTTTACTGCTTACAAATAGAAATGTCCATTCTTCTTCTGCAGGTGTTATGATCTGGTGGATTCTGTGAAGAGACATAGGCTTCTGGATTTTAGTAAAATCACTACAATAATTCCTACATGTATCTAATGTGGAGAAATAATCTATATAATTTTATTTTCATAGTATTCATCTGTACTAATTGGATATATAGGGTGTGTGCCAAGTGTTTACTTATAATATCTCAAAGAAGATTTATAACATTTCTAATGAGCTTATATCTGTCACTTTACTCATAAAGCAATAGGCTTAGACATTCAATAACTTGCTTGAGGCCTCACAGCCAGTGATTGACACACATTCTTATCTTCTTCTAATTTTCATTTATGTGATGCATTTGGGGACATTTATCTAACATTTCCACAAACTACCAATAAATTGAGAGTAGCACCAGGTAAAAATCTAATAACCTCTACACACACATGTAGTCAAAATTTTCTGGCATGGCCTAGTACTCAGATCTGGACCTGAAGTCCAGAAGCAGCTTAGTCCAAAATAATCACACAAAGGAGTATATTAATTACAAACAGTTTGGCCTATGGCTCAGGCTCATTACAGACTAGTACTTCAATTAACTCAACCCATTTTTATTAATCTATGTATTGCCCCGTGGCTTCATGGCTTTACCCGTGTCCTATTATGTCTTGCTTCTGAGTGGCAGCCTGCAGCATCTCCTTGACTCCATCCTTCTTCATCTTTATCTCTGCTTGGATTTTTCCACCTGCCTCTAAGATGCCTTGCCATAGACCAAAGCAGCTTCCTTATTAACAAATGATAATAAAATATATTCACAGCATACAGGAAAACATCCAACATCGTACACACCCAAATCCTCCACCAAAACCGAAATATAAGCAGGTAACTGCAGTCCCTGGGGAAATGAAATAAGTGTTATGTGGATGGAGTCTGCTTTAAGCAGAATCCCACATGCCCAGTCATGGCAATGTTCTGAGGGGAATGTGTCCAGTTTCCTTTGTGCTCAGAAGGTAAAGGGAGGGACTCTGATATGGAAGCAATAAGGGTTTGGGGATATGAAAATGAAATGCTGAAACTTGGTCTTTTTTTTTTTTTTTTTTTTTGCAAAGTTATGGTTTTTAAGACACTTAACTCTGCTGAAAATAAGGGCAACAAAGCCTAACTGCAAAGACTTTGTTAATGCCAGAAGGTGGCATATCTGCAGGGTGTACATAATCCTTTGTAGTAGCATATATGGTGTATAGCAGTAGGGTGTCTTGCACACAATGTATAGTCGGAGAGTGAAATAATTTCTTCTGATTCATCAAAAGAATATCAGTTAGTAGCTGTGAATTATTTGTAGATCCACTTTTCATTCCAGTGTGTGTGTGTGTGTGTGTGTGTGTGTGTGTGTGTGTGTGTGATGAAGAAAGAAAAATAGGAAGCTAGAAAGAGACTGAAAAGGAGAGAGAATAATGGAGGAAGGGAAAGGAATTAACATTGTCTTGGGAATTTTCTGACCAATTCACATTCATATTTAATGATAATTCCACTTTGTTTCCTCTGCCTAGATGCGTCACATTTTTTAAAGTATGTGTGCATCGGTATCTCTGCATGTGCATGTGTGGTATGTGTAAACTAAGGAGATTGATGTTGAAGATGGATCTGTGAGTAGTTGCTAATGGTCTAGACATTTCACTGTTTTGTCAACAAAGCCCCTATTGTTGAAAGCAGTGTTTTCTCGCTATGTCAATATCTCTGCCATGTTGTGTTGATATTAATGGAACTGCCAGGAAAGAGATTTAATTAATCATTTCCCAGAATAACTACTATCAGCATTCACTTTCCAGCGGAGGCATTCGGGACTACAGAGACGGTCTCAGCTCACATTCAGGCATCTTGATTATGCAATATACTTATTGGAGTAAGTCTTGATGAGATGCTGAAATAGAAACTATTCAATAACCCACTTGCGGTTTGTGAAAAAAAATAGACTATTTCAAGTAAACACGCTGTACTACTAGGTGACAGGATAATGTAGCACTCAGCCAGCTCTATAATAGGAGGTAGAATAGTTTGTTGTTTTAAGACCTCCAGGTGTAAACAGAAATTTAACTTTAAAGTGTGAGCTCTCTCCTCTTTCAGTGGACTGGTGTGATCTTGGATAGCTAGATATATTGTTTGGTTTTTCTCTTGCATCAATGGGATTCAGGAGTTAAGATAACTTTCTTCTGCACATATTCAAAGGTGAGTCTCAAGTGTAGGGGAGAATGGGGACTTTTTAGACTCCTAATGTTATAAAAGTTATTGGATCCTTCAAGTCAATTTCCCACAATTCTAGATGAGAGTTGCAGGCAGATGCTGCACTAATCATGAGATATTGCTTTATTTCAAACCTTTTTTTCTATATTCTCTTCCACAAGAACCTTTTGAGAAAGAATGGAAGTTAGATATTTCTCAAAAAATTGAATTTGGTTGAGTACCATATCCCAGGTTCTTTCACCATAAGAGTGGCCCAGTAAGAATGTTTGATGTACCCCATCACTTAACCTTGCGAGAACCATTCTTTAGCTACCTCATCAATGTCAACTTCCCCATTTTTCCTTCCAGTTTATTTTTAATTTTTTGGGACAGAGTTTCTTTGCATAGCCCGGGCTGCCCAGAAACTCACTCTGTAGATCAGGCTGGCTTCATACTCACAGAGAGCCACCTGCCTCTGCCTCCTGAATGCTGCTATTAAAGTTGTGCAGCACCACTGCCCAGCTCCCAATTATTTAGTAACATCAAAAAGACCCAAACATTTCTAAGAAATAGTACTTGTGGTACATGTAAAGATTTATTCATTTTGACATAGAACACTGAGAAATCAACTTTAATTATTTCCTCTGTAAATCATCACATATGAGCACATTTTAGTCACCTAGTGACTAGCAGCAGGATGGAATAGGAAGTTTATGCCATCTGTGAAAATAAATGCAAAGCCAGGTTCTGCAATAAATATATGTATCTCTAAATAAAACCAAAATACATCCCATAAAAATAGATAAATGAAAACAGAAATTGTTTCTGTGATGACTGCTTCACCAAAGCTGTGTTTATTTTCTGTCTACTTTCAAAATATTCTGAATAATAGTGAAAGTGTTATTCTCTAATCAAAACCTCCATATTCTCTGTTGTAGCTAAACTCTGCATTATAATGGTATGAATGCATGGTATCAGACAATGTAAGTTCTTATTAAATAACTTTAATAATTTTTGTTAAATTATATGTAGAGGAAAATATGAACTGTCTCAGAAATTTACTGTTTAGGAATTACAAACCTTGTGGGGAGAAAATTTTGGAGAAACAATTGGGATCACCAGGAGTCTTTTCTGTGTGATATCTTGTGTGGAAATCATTTTTCCTTTCTGCTGTGATTTTATAGAGGTAAGTATCTTCATAATGAAGACATCATTTGTGAAGTACTTTGTCAAAAACCAAAGGCCATACACACCCAAATCAAATAACCACACCCATATTTTTATTTCAAAAGTGAGAAAGAACAACTATAATTGAGCATATTTCTTGATATATTTATTTCTAATATCTTTGTATGTGATGGGCATTGTAATATTTAGCCTCTTTTCATGTAGTAACTCTGAAATATATAAAGGTATATTTGGGCTGGGATTATCTCAGCCTATAAAGAGATGCTGTCCAAGCTTGAGAACCCAGGATCTACAAAAAAGGCAGAGATTGTGAAGTGTGGTTGAAATCCCAGTGTTGAGGAGGCAGGACAAGCTGCTGTCTGGGGCTTGCTGGCCAACCAGACTAGACTAATTAGAAATCTACAGGTGCCTGCAAGAGATGTTGTGTCAACAAGAATTATAGCTTTAAAATAACACAGTCAGATTTCACAGTTGTAAAATATCTGAACTCAAACTTATTTCTTAAAAAGGACAGAGAATTCGGGAAGCTCCTAATAAATGGCATTTATGGGTGACTCTGTTCTCCATGGGCATTCACAGAAATGTGCAGGTATATCTCCATACACGTGCATCTGCACATACACATAAGACTACACATACACAAAATATGTTCAACAAATATCACTTACATTACAAACACATACCACTAAATGTTTGCAGACTTTTTAAAAAATTACTTTTCTTTTGCTGAAGGCAAAAACAATAGCAAGGATAGATATTAAAGACCACTCTTCATGCTTTTAGCAGGTCATATTCTAGATGTTGAATATAATTAAAGAATGTCTCTTCAATCGTGTTATTGCTAATCTAAGTTTTTTTTAAAAGACTGGTTGTGAAAGAAGTGGAAAAACAAATGTCAAATAAATGAGTTACAATTAATATTGCATGTCTGAAATGAAATCAGACTGTTACAATGCGGTTTCTTGGTCTCAGGCGGCCAGAGGCCCAGACCCACAGACCTGTAGCCCCAGACCTCTTAGCCCCCTGCAGCTACTTAGGCTCCCCAAAATGACTCAGACACTTATATTAACTTCATGCTGTTTGGCCTATAGCTCAGGCACATTGCTAGCTAGCTCTTACATCTTAACTCAACCCATTTCTATTAATCTGTCTGCCATGTGGCCCGTGGCTCACCTGTGTTCCTTACATGTTGCTTCTTTGGGCTTCAGCTCTATCTGACTCTGACTCCTCCCTGCTCCCCCTCCCATTCTGATTCCTCCTCCTGCTTTTTCTATGGTGACTGTCATGGGCCAAAACGGCTCCTTTATTTAAAGATTGATATTCACAGCATAAGAAAGGCATTCCCACATCATCAGACTATTTTAGGAATAACAAGACAGAAGAGCTGGTGAGTAGAGCATGAGTCACTGAGGGGAAGGTATGTTAGACAACATTGAAGGACCCATAGGAACCCAATTTGTAAAAAAGAAAAGAACATAAAAAGCCCCTCAGAAAACCCCCAAACTCCAAACAAACAAAAACAGCAGTAACAACAACAACAATAACAACAATAATAATCATAATAATAAGAACTAAAAGAAAATCCTAGAGAAGGAAAAGTGAAAAGTAACCATGGTGTAAAAATTACCATCATGAAGGTTCAGATTCTGTTGTGTCTCTGTCTCTTTCTGAAGTGATGTTGAGAATGGTGTCTCTACTTCACTATTTAGGCTCAATTTTTTTTTAAAAGGGAAAAAATGGACATAGTTGTATTTGTATATTGAAGAAAGATGATAGAAACAAAAAAAATAAAGGAGATAGAGTCAAGAGGAAAGAAAAATAAAGAAGGGAAGAAATCACTGCAACTACCTAGTGAGAAGTAATCTAAGGAATCCTTAAAGAGAAATGTATGTGATGGTCTTGAAGAGTCTTGTGTAAATGATGGGGGTACCATTACCCGATCATGGCGTACAGAAAGGAATGTTTCTTCTGAGGCACAGTTTGGAGGAGACGGTGAAATGGCAACTGGTTTGGCTATGGATCTAACTAGCATCTATGGGGAAGGATTTATTTTCTCAAAATTAAGTGACTTAGGCACATAGCATTATTGATTTTGCATGTCCATATTAATCTTCTCACTATGCAAAATCTGCAAGCCAGGCTACTTTTTGATCAAATGAAAACACACTGCTGGCGGTTTCCTCTCAGAATATCCAGCTTCTTAGTTACAAGCTGGATATTCTTATCTAAGACAGCTCAGATTCTAATTGAGAGAACCGGGGTTTCAGGGTTGAGGGCTCACAATACCAATGGCCTTGAACCCGATGACTTCATTTGGAATTAATTGTCATTTTCTAGACAAATGTTGCACTCTTACTCTTCTTTATATTATAGGAAAAATCACTTATAATTTTTTCTTGCCTGATTCAATAATGCTTAGTTAAATATGTCATATTTTTATCATGCCTCCTTCAATTTGGCTAGGTCACCTGGGTAAGCAACCAGATACAAGATAGAAAAAGAAAAAAATCAAATATTTACTAAATACCTAATAAGGAACAGGTATCAAACATAATTTTTATAATGTTGCATTATTTCTAATGATCAATACACATGGACACACAGGTGAGAAAGTCGGGATGTTTGTTTTAGATTTATCAAATATGGAAGAGTCAAGCTTTATGCAAAATATAGGTAGAGCTAAAGGGCTTGCTAGGTTGTAGAGACACAAAATTTTACAGGGAGTACCCAGACCTGCATGAAACCAGAAAACAGAACTCAGAGAGGAGAAACGTTGCAATACGTAACTCTAGTCACAGTTGTAGGGACACATACATTACCCAGTCCTTACAAAATTGAGCACACTTGGTTTTTATAAATCATTCCTCATAATGCCATTAAAATTACTCTCCATTGTTAAAATATCTCCCAATAAACATAACATGAAACATGTGGGGAAGGAAGCTACTTAAGACCAGTCTCGCAATAGTTCATACATTAAAATAATGACTATGAATCTCTAGGACTGTACAATTCTTCCCTCCAGGAAAATATATTATGGATGATGTGGCAGGAAAAAATTCAAAGCCATAAGTCATGGAGGATTGAAGAAAAATATCAACTTTTGAACATGACAGGGCTACTGTATCCATGAATTCACAGTAGCTTGGATTGTGTCCACAAGACACATTCAAGATTAACCGAACAAACCTAAGGATAAATTGGGGAGAATTTTACTAAGTATCATCACTAGCTAAGGAGCTATTGGATAATTTGGGATGGTGGGAAAAAAAAGAGGTTTTTTTTTATTATTATTTTATTTCAGTGTTGCCGCAGATAGACTTGCCCATCTCCAGAAGACTCAAAAATTCTAGCAGCTCTAAATATGTTGAGTTGAGAGAGAAAAGTGGTAATGGAGTTTTGAAGGGAGTTAGATGGTTTGTAATAGAGGTTAGATTAGATGAAACATAACAGAGGGATGGATGAACTTCTCAAACAATAAATCAACACACACACATGCACACACAAACACACACACATATACACACACGCACATGCACACACATACATGCACATACACACATACATATTTAAAATCTCTATGACTATTATTGAATGGTCTAAATGGTAGTCTAAAGTGATAAATGCTATGAGGTACTAGGATTTTACTTTTTTATGTATTAATTACACTTTATTTCAACATGACAAATTATCTGACTTTAGCTAGTTAACAGGAGTAAAGATTTATTTTCACTTGTGGATTCAGTGTGTCCATCTATTTAGAAGTAACATTCCAGGAAATGGAATAGAGAAGTTCACACTGACAGCACTAGTAAATTACAAAAAGGAAATCCATGGAGGAACTAGGATGAGACAATCCCAGAAATGCAGCAGCCATTGATCTACTTCCCTGCTATTCCCCACCTTACTACACACCATTTCCAAATAACATCATTATATTATGACTCAATTAAGAGGTATTACAACAGAATACCCTTGATGGAATGAATTCTCTGCAAACACCCTCAGACACATCCAGACCTGTGCTGTATAAATCTGTTCATTTGTCAACCTAACATGTTGAGAAAATTAACCTTCACTTGGAAAGAATAGTTGATATTGTTAGTTTAAACTTTTTTTGTTGTAAAACACTCATTATTTGGAAACTAATGTTCTTAAAGAAAAACTAGGTTGAAGTTACAAACATTTTTATGGACTTCTAAAGTTTAGGGGTGTATTTTAATGGACATTGCCATGTTTCTAAACTGAGAATTTCATGGCAATAACTGAAAAAAAATCACATTTGAGGATTACAGCTCATGTAGATCAGACCCTGAGTCATAAATACAACTGGAATAGATAGAACTAAAAAGAAAAATTATATCCATTTCTAAAATTCTCTTGCGAGTATTCCACTAAAACAGTTTTCTGGGCATAGAAATTCAAGGTGTAGCTCGGAACACAGACTTCTTGCAATTATCTTCTATACTTGTGTGATGCGCACTTAGATGGCACTTTACTATTGATCCTATTTCTTACTTATTATAATCTGAGAAAGTGGGTACAAATCTATTCTCTGTAGATGCAAATCACAGGACTAGTCACATGCAGAGGTGCATGGCTTGAACAAAATGAAGAGAACACAAACCTTAGCTTCTCAATGGCATAATCAAAGCTAAGAGAGCTGACTAAACCTGGCGATGTTGTAGGACACTCACATGTCTGTTTGGATGAACTTCTCTTAAAACTAACCACGGCACATAGAAAGAGTATGTGTCTGTCACTCTCTATTAATAACTTCATATGAGAAAAACACAAAATATTATGAAAAAAATGTATCAGAGACTCTACCAAGGAAATTTATTACCAAAATGCACAATTTCCTTGGAGAATTTTATTTTCTTTACTATGTTTTAAAGTCATCAAACGAACTGACTTGGGTAAGCCAGGAACTACTCTAGATTTTCTTGAGAAAAGAAAAAAAAAAAAAAGATCTCTGGGCACAGAGCTACTAGACAGTTTAATAAATGTCTGAAATTTGTTTTATTTAAATGACAGTATTATGAAAAATTTTGATGATCATTCATGTGCATATCTTGTAATATTGATTCATAAGCATTTGTAAGGATTGAGTATATACTCCAATTGTAATAGAATTTCATTTTATATTCAATTTAGTGTAAGTACATAAGAATTTTATTTTAAAATATTCTAAATTATTTATTAACTCTGTTTCATACGCATGAGTATTTTTCCTGCATACATGTATGCCATGTGATTATAGTACCCACAAAAACTAGAAGAAGGCATCAGACTCTCTGAGACTGGAGTTACCCATAGTTACTTAGTAGCCATGTGCTTTTAGTTACTCTTTAAAATCTGTAAGCACTTTTAAGAGCTAACATCTCTCCAACCCAATTGTTCATTTACTTTAAGAAAGAAATATACTATTCCCAAGTTAATGAATGAGAGAGATGGGGGTTGGGATGAAGGAAGAAAGATATAGAAAAATTTCTTTTGTGCAAGCACAATAGTGATGTGAGAATGCCTTTCTGTATGCTGTGAATATCAATCTTTAAATAAAGGAGCTGTTTTGGGCCATGACAGGCACCAAAGAATAAGTAGGAGGAGAAATCAGAGCATAGGTAGGAGAAGCAGGGCAGAGTCAGGCAGATTGAGCAAGCCGCCCAAGGAGCAACATGTAAGGAACACAGGTGAGCCACGGGCCAAGGTGGCAGACAGATTAATGGAAATGGGTTGTTTTAACATGTAAGAGCTAGCTAGCAATGTGCCTGAGCCATAGGCCAAACAGCATAAAGTTAATATAAGTGTCTGAGTCATTTCTAAGGGCCTGAGCAGCAGTGGCTGGCGGCTTAAGGGGTCTGGCATGACAGGGTCTGGGCCACTGGCTGCCCGGGACCAAGAAACCTCACTACTTCACAATAGTGTATGAATCCTACTTAGTATTACAATAAAAACCTGAAGCCAAATATTGGTAAAAGATGAAAGATCAGAGACACAGAAAAAAGAAGCCACAGCTACTTCTTACCCAGTCACATGTCAGGAATCATAAAACTGAATGCCTCTGAGTCCTCAGCGGAATGGGAAGGGGATATCAGGACTAGAGCTGAACTCCTCCCTCCTCTGGCCTTGTCTGTCTTTCTCTGCCCAGCTATCAGACTCAACGTTCTTAGTACTAGGAAAAATGGTGTGGGTGTGTGCATGTGTGTTTCCCAAGTACTGAGATCATAGGCATGGGATCTCAAGTGCTGAGATTAAAGATGTGTGCTACCACCTCCTGGCTCTGTTTGACTTTGAACTCACAGGTATCCAGATGGGTTGCTTCCTTTAAGTCCTGGGATTAAAGGTATGAGTCACCAAACTCTGACTTCTCGCGTAGTCTGAAGTTTCTGGCCCAGCCTAGCCCTAAGGTCTGAACCTCTTTCAGCAGCTTGATTCCTAAACCGTTACTCAGAGGCTTATCTTAATTACAAACTGTTTGACCTAAGGCTTAGGCTCATTACCAACTAGCTCTTATAATTTAACTCAACCCGTTTCTATTAATCTATGTTTTGCCATGTGGCTGGTGGTTTACCTGTACTTTCACATCTTGTCTCTTTGGGTGGCAGCTTGCAGAGTCTCCCTCTGATTCTGCTCTTCTTCTCCATTGTCTAAGCGTGGATTTTCCACCTGCCTCTAAGCTGCCTTGCCAAAAGCCAATACAGTTTCTTTACTAATCAATAACAAAGCATATTCACAGTGTACAGAAAGACATCTTATATCACTCTATGGTTAACTTTGTAGGTAGCTCAGTCTTCTGACTTTCAGGCAAACTTTATTAGAAATACAACATATCACCACAGCTCAGAGAACATGTTTAGTTTCTAATGTGCTTTTCATAAAATAATTCAATCCATAAACCATAGCAGATAAAGATGCTCTATTTTTTCAACATTGTAATATTACATAAAAAAATGTTATCTTCCACTGCTAAAGTGTGTGATGTTTGCAATAATGACAATAAAAGTGTGGTAGGTGACATGAATTTATAACAATCTTGATACATAGCATTTGTATCCACAGATCCAATATGCACAAACTCACCAGTAAGTTTTCTCCTTCGAATGACATATTTTATGTCATTGTTAATCCTAAGATTTAATTAAATGTTGAGAAGCCCTTTAAACATTTTGTTTTCTTCTTATCCATTACCAGACCTATTACATTGTATTGTAATTGTCTGTTTAACCTACAAAAGTAAGGGTGTTACTGGCAGAAAGATTATAAACCTTTTGGGAATATAAAAACCCAAAACGTAAAGTAAGCCTCATTCATCATTTTATCACTAACACTATTAGCTTAGCAGACAGATAGTTAATTCAATCAATAAAATTTTGTTGAGTAAAAATTTTTTAAAGTACATGTGTAAGTGAAATAAAATAGTTCAGCTAAGTTAAGATACAAAAAATAAATAAATCAGCTTTGAGGTCAAATGCAAGAGCATTGTTTATGAAATCTTTATTTAACATGCACAGGTCATAAAGCAGGTTCCCAATATTTTGTTGGTAAAGTATAGTTAATTAAAAATGGATACATAGAATGAATAGCTGGAACATAGAGGACATTTAGGACAGGGAAAGTGCTCACTATGTTAATATAATGGTGGACACATTATTATAAATTATGCATCTGTCAAGATTCATAGAATGTAGAACATCAACAATGAACACTAATGTGAGCTATGAACTCTTTGTGACCATGATATGTCAGTGTAGGCCCATCAGTTGTAACAAACTCACCACCTCTGATGGTATTGCTGATAATGAGAAAGAAGGTGTGGGGAGAAAGTATGAGGGGGCACTTCTACTCCATTAGCAATGACCCTAAACCTGCCTAATAAGTACATTCTTAAAATTGAAACACAGGACAAATACAGTTAACATTAAAATATTCATGAGAAGAAAGAATGATATCAAGAGAATGTACATAAATATATTTACCTAACTTATTAAACCTAAAGGCAAAATGTACCACAGTAACCCATATGATTCACAGAAATGTTAACAAATGATCCTAGTTTTTCAAGTTCTTCTTCAAAGAATCAAAAGTTTAAGCAAAAAAATGAGTGCCATAAAAGTAAAAACAAACAAACAAATAAAAAAAAAAAACCAAAATGTAAATGCTTATGTCTAGATTACTTACTTTGGTTCTGCTGATCAAAAAAGCATCCAATCCAAGACCACAAGATTGAGTATAATTTCCAAAGCACCCACTACACTACACTTGTTGAGGAAACAGACCAGACTTGTACACAAAATATCATGTCTATCTGTTCTGCTGGGAGTTTTCCAAATGACTGTCATGGAGTGACCATGTCCCCTTCTGTTTTTCTTGGAAGTTTCCCTGAGAGCAAAAATGTTTGTCATTGCTCAAAAAAACAGTAGCTACATTGAAAATCTCCCAGATTCCCAGGAGAAAAGATTATGGCTGAACAGGAAAGTAAACCTCTTGAAGTCCAGGTATCCATTGGGACATTCAGATAAGTTTACCTATCAATTGCCTTGTATTTAGCAAGCCACACATAATCAGAAGAAAAAATCTAGGAAAATACAAATTTTTACTATGTGTTGACCTCTGGGCTGTCAAGTAGGAAGTGAAAGTACAGGAATCACAACAGTACATGGAAATACAGAGTTTAAAGGAATACCTTCTTACACTGTCGTGCTGCAAGCCTTCACTAAAGGTTTTGCCTGTTCTTGTTTGGTTCTGTTTATTTCCTTTTCATAGCTCTCGGAATTTGATATGCAGGTGTGAAAGAAAGAGTTCAGAGAAAAATATGAGCATAAATATAATGATTGACAAAAACATTGGAAACAGTGGTAAAGATGTCTATAACCCTCAACACTCAAGAAGAATAAAACCTAGAGGAGGAAAGAATTTGAAGTCCAATGTAAGCATATTATAGCCTCTCAATATTCAATGAGAAGTAATCAAACTTACATTTAAAATATAGGAAATAAGGTACAATAAAATTGGCAGGATTGTCTCTGAGAAAACCCAGAGCAATGACTTAATGAAAAAATAAACCAATTCTCTTAATTGTTGTGAATGAGTGAGCAACATATGTCAGAGACAGCAAGTAGAAGAAAAGAGACGTCAAAGAAGAAAAGAAGGGAAAAAATAATTTCAAATTAATTAGAAACTTTAAAACTTAAGAACTCTATAAATGAAATTATATACTAATTTGAATGATTAAAGAGTAGAATTGACAAAATATAATAATAATAAACATACTTATAAAAGCAGGAATTTAAGCCAGATAGACAAACAAAAAAGTAGAGAAATCAAAACTGAATATAATATAAAATGCACATGGCATGTCAGAACATACAAATACACACACACACACACTAGCATACAAACACACATTTATACTGATAGATATACACTCACACATATATACATGCACATACTCACATACTCACATGCACAAAGATACTCACACACTTATTCACATTTATACTCATATACTCATGCACATATATACTCACACACATACATATAAACATACATAAACATACATACTCACATGCCCACTCACAAACACACGCAGTCACACACACACACACACACACACACACACACACACACACACACACACACACACACACACAAACACACACATGTACAGGCATAGGCACATAGACATACATAATCTATGATGGAGTTTCTGAAGGATAGAGAAGCAGAGCTTTGAGACTGTTACATCATCACCAAAATCATTCTAAATTGGATTAAAGGCCAAAAACTCAAAATTGGATACCTTTAATTTTACTAAAAGACAAATTACAATTAAATGACCAAAAACCAAACAGAGTCTCATTAAAGCAACAAGCTAGTCATCACACAAAGGAAGCATCCATCAGATTACCATTTCTTTTTATATTAGAAACAACACAGATCCCAGTTGAGTAAATAGCTCAGTCTGTAAAGTTCATGATCAACTAGACTTATGACCTTTAAATATAAGACCTATATTATTACTTTATAAATAAAAGAATGGATTCTATTCTTTTACTTATAGAACGACACTTACAAAATAGCCACACCAATTGACCTTCCAATGTGGGTGGAATAAATTTTGCAAGGTCCTATTTCTAACTGAAGAGAAACAGGTATCAGTGACTGCTGAAAATTGAGGAATCAGTCTTCTCCAGAGATGAACACCCTGACAGGTTATTCAATCTCAGTGGTAAACCCTAAACATGAATGTGAGAACATCACAGAGTGGACTCTGTAGGTGTTTAACACATATACACACTCATTATAACAGCAGTAATAATAATTGTTAGAAGAACAGGTCCTGAGTTTGAGAGGAAGTTGCTGAATGTGGGAAGATGTACAAGGGGTAGAGGTAAATAAATACAGTGATAGTATATGAAATTCTCAATATAAATAAAAGAAATTTCAGACCACATTTGACAATGTGTAGTCTTTCAAAATTCCAATAAAATCAATTGTCATTGTACCAAAAGATATAAATTGCAGCATATCCTCCCACTTATGTGTTAATGCTAACACTACATTTTATGGCAATTGAATATGAATATTCACATTCTCTGTACATATTTTCCACGTGTGGTTTTTAATTTACTGTACATAAATCAATCATATAAAGCATAGCAGTATATTTTTGTTCTTTTCCATGTTGGGTGTTAAAGACTTAGCCATATTCATACATTCTTAGTGTGAGTTCCTGTTTCCATTGTCATAATGCATTACATGAATATACATCAGTTTATTTATTCAGTTCATGAATTCTAATTCCTTTTTGAGCTATAACAAGATTTTTTGAAAAGAAACTTATTGTTTCAGTATTCTAAGAACAGACTCTGTTCTCATTGTTCAGAAATAAGAATATTATTTTACTACTATTACAGAAATTCACATTGGGTCTTCTGTGTTTTAGAAGCTGTGGAAACCACTAACCTAAATTACTAAGATTTTTGGAATTTCAAGTATACTGTTCCTCTAAATTTACAACGTAGTCAGGATGTACTCCATGTGATTAAGTATTCAATGATGTGTTAAGAATATGGGGCTTAGAATTCTTTTGCATTGTGCCCAGAAATGCATTGTCTTCTTGAAGTCATTACAGAGAAAACAGGAAGAAACCTGTTAAATGCAAAGGACCTGAAGGAAGTGGCCATGTACAATGTAAGAATAGGAAGACTTTCTATGAAAGTCCTTCTAAATGAACAAACAAGCAAACCCTGTCTAACAGTAAATACTGGAGTCAGAGTATTGAAATAGATAGTTAGGATTTTGCCAAGTTGTATGTCAGTTTATAAAAAAGCATAAATGGTTGGAGCTATTGGGCAAAGAAGAGTGATTTCTCTATTTCTTTTCTTTTTTACTTTATTTATTCGTTGTGTCTTTTGTATCATGCATATCTATCCCACTCATTTTTCCCTCCCTCATATCCTCCCTTTGCTCTTGAAACCTTTCTCCCCAAATAAAATAAAATTTAAAGAGGATAATAAAAAAGAAAAAAGAAAGGAAAAATCATTCTCATCATGGAAGCTGTAGTGAGACACTGAGTCATGCAGTAAACTCTTTTATCCATTTATCTTTATTTATTCATTGCAAAGATTCTTTGGTCTGGGTTTGAGGCTCTAGTTTCTGCTACACTGTTGCTGCCATGCCCTCACTGGGACTCCTGAGGCAGATGGGAGAGCTGGGCCCGAGCTTATAATAGCAGCAGAGCTGTACCTGTTCTTTCGCCATATATCACACTTGAGCAGCACAGTAGAGCAGGCCTGGAAGGTGTTAGTGTGAGCAAACTCTGAGGACATGAAAGCAAAACTGAGTTTGCTTTTTGCTCATTCCTTAGGAGGGGAAGCTAGCCAGAGAAATATAGGAGAGCTCATGCTGGTGCTAAGGAGAAGAGAGAGCTGGCAGACTGACCAAATCTGCAACTACCTGGGCCTAGAGCCAGGAGTATGAGCTGGTCCACCCCAACATCTACTCTATCAGTGATTTGCTGTAGCATGTGAAGCAATCAGTCCCACAGAGTCAATGCTGCAGTATCTCCATAATACAGGACAACAAAAGGATAACCAATTTTCTGTATTTCCAAAGACATTGTTGGCCCCACCAATTTCTCATTGACTGAGTTCTTCATGCAAGTACAGTTTTGTAGTGGAATTATGTTACATTGTAAATAATTGTTCCACATATTGGTTTAATAAAAAATGTGGATTCATTCCTGGCTAATAAAAATAAATATGATCAAGAAAGACACCCCCAAAAGTCTCCAATGGGAAAGGATAGCCCAGATGATCCAGCATTTAAGAGCACCTCTGTTGCAGTTTTCTCTAAGTTCTGCATCCAAAACTACTTCAAAGTGACTGGCTGAGATTATCCAGCCTTAGAGACTACTCCACTAAAGACGTGTCCACAATCCTAAATTTTTCTTTACCAGCACCCCCATTCAGCAGGAAGTAGCCTAGAGAACTATGCCCACATTTCCAAAAAAATATATAGCTTATGGATGTTTGTCTTTGTTTACATTGTTGATTATAAGTTGTTACAGATAATGGTTAAATAAAACTATACAAAGGAAATTATATTTAGTGTTCTTGTTATAAAAAGAACAAAGGGGGATATGCAGTGAGATTATATTACACTGTAAATAATTGTCCTGCCTAGTGGTTTAATAAAAAATGCTGATTGGCTGAAGGCAGAAAGGAAATGTGGGCAGGGCTACCAGACTAAGAAAACTCTGGGAACAGGAACAGAAGAGTTGATATGCCAGAGAATAGCCAACAGAGAGAGACACCATCCAGCTTCCCCAAATCAACATGTAAAGTAACACAGGTAGGCCACTGGCCACATGGCAAGACAGATTAATGAAAATAGGTTGAATTGAGATGCAAGAGCAATATGCCTGAAGCAAAGGCCAAGCAGCATACATTAATATCAGTGTCTGTGGGATTCTGTGGGACTGTGGAACTGAGGGACTGTGAGTCTGTGGGTCTGGACCATGGGCCAAACAGGCCAGAACCTCAGGACTAGGCCTGAAAGGGCAGGCCAAAAACTTACTATTGCACAATCTTCTTGTTCATCTTGAAACATCTCCACCCCAAGCTCCCCATTCTTCTATGGCCAAAAACATTCCTCCCTTACCTGGCACGATTTCTGGTTCTGTGGGGTCAGTTACATACCATACTTTCTTTAACTTTTCAACCTATGACTAACTAAACCGAATCCAAACAGAGTTCAGGCAGGTAGGTACTACTTTTTCACTAAAAATGACAAAGACCATTAGTTCTACATGCACCTCATACTGTCAATGGGTGATAACAATTTCTTACAGTTGACATCTTAGTTTTTAGGATTCAGAAAATAAGTTGATAGCACTCAGTCTGTGGGTTATGCTAAAAAATAAAGAAACAAAGGAACAAAGGACAAGGACATTTTATAGAAAGAAAATACCACTAGTCATCCACTCTAGCTTTCCTGATTTGAGGAAAATGTCAGTCCTGACAAAATCCAGACAATATTTCTTCTGGGACAATAATTAAGATGATCACAGTTTCTAAAAACAAAATTAAATGGAACAAATCACCACAATAGTATAAAAATGTTAAGAGCCCTCCAAGTTTGACCTTAGTGCTTTACTGAAGCAGGGATGATAAGAATTAGAGGAGAATGAATATGTTCACACCTTCATAAACCTTTCAGCATTCACATAACATCAATTGATACACAAAATTGCCTCAGAAGAAAATCCTACTGACAATAATTGCATTTTGACTGACATTCTTAGAGCATTGAAATATCTCTGACTTTCAGCAAATGAAACCAGAATTCCTGAACTTATACTCACCATTTTAATTGCAGAGAATATTTTCTATTGCAAAAATGTCAACTCTGAATGGTTATTTCTTTCCTGTATTCTTAGGTATTTGATGACCTTCATGATTTCATATTGCAAGTAGTCATCCTGAGTATATTCTACAAGGTAGCTTTTTCATACACTTGATTGTATAAGAAAGTCTGCATTGTATTTCTTGTTCTGTCAAATAGTGTATGTTCCAAGTCCATCATTAGTTTTCTACCACTAACGTGAGTCTTCAGATACGCCTCAAACTCACTGCTTTTGGAGCCTCCCTTGATCCCATTCTTATTTATTCATCACTGCTCAAGTTAATTTCCCCCTCTTCTCTGTGCTTGTGTGACATTTACCATGAATCACTAATGGTAAATTGTTTACATTACTCTCACAAATGGTGGATAAAAACTGTTTTTAAAATAGAAAAGTAGTAAAATATGCAATCCTGGTCCATTATGCTTAAAAGCAAAACCTTTGTATATTTTTTAAGTTTTGGACTTAAATTTCAAGAAGGGCACAGAGTAATTTTACATAACTTTCACTCAAGTTCTCTTTACACTTGTTCTGTAAATACCCATAAAATATCTGGAAAACTAACGTTAAAACAATAGCATTGTACTGTGTAGTGATATACTGTGTATCTAATACAGTTTTCATGAAGACCAGCGGAGAGAGATAGCCATGGATTTTAGCCAGAAAGGTCAGTGAGCAGTGACACACAAGCTTTTAATCCCAGCAATAGGAACTTTGAACCAGGAAGCAATATTGCTGGACAGAAGAAGTTTTAGAATGCTGTGGAAACATAGCTCAACTCTCCTCTTTTTAAGAAGCTGACAAGGTGAGAAGTGACTGTGGTTCGTTTGCTATGTCTCTCTGATATTTTCTCCAATATCTGAACCTGGGTTTAATTACTATTAATACCAATTAGGATTTGTGTAAAAGTACTGGTGTGTACATGTGTGTGTGTGTTTTAATTTGACATAAGCTAGAGTAATTAGAGAGGAAGAGGCCTCAGTTGAGGAAATGTCTCCATGAGATTTAGATGTAGTTGGTGTCATTCCTGGACTGGGGGAGGGATCCTAGGTTCTATACAAAAGCAGTCTGAGCAAGCCAGGGGAGGCAAGACAGGAAGCAGCTCCCCTCCACAACTTCTACATCAGCTCCTGCTTCTGGATTCCAGCCCTGCTTATGTTCCTATTTTGACTTCCTTCAATGGTAGACTATGATCTGGAAGTGTAAGCCAAATAAACCCTTTTGACCTCAGTATGAATTTTAGTCATGGTGTTTTGTCAAAGCATTAGAATCTCTAAGACAAGTACTAAGTAAAATAATTTAGGTTTACTAACTTTTCAACTGTTGTTCTATTTCCTAGTAGCATTTCCAGGGAAACTCTGCTGGCCCTTAATTTCCATTTCGCTTTTGTGGTCTTCTGTGTCTTCATCATTCTTTGTCTTCCATGATCTTGAAAATTGAGATAGAGGAGATGTGTATTTCTTAATTATATTTTGCTCCTTAAATTGGACTTGTTCTTTTTTCCTACAATATCATTGAATTCATGCATTTGTCACAAGAGACCCAAGAGGCTAGGATACTATCGTTATATAGAGGATGGGATGTTCATGATGTTACTGATTATGTTGAGTTTCAGGACCTGATCATTAACTGCCAGAGTAGGAAACATTGAGTCCCATTTGACCTCTGCCAAACATTTAATGGAAATCAATAAAATTCTTCATACAACCTTAAAGAGAAAATGTTTTTCTTGTTGTGGGAAACGCTTTCTGGACCCTGTGAATATGTGTTGCCATCATTAGTTAGTAAAGAAGCTGATTTGGCTTATGATGAGACAGGATATAAGACAGTAGGGAAATCTAAGAGATAGAGGGAGAAAAGGCAGAACTGGGGAGACACTGTGAGTTGCCATGAATAGTAAGATGTATAGGAACACAGGTAAAGCCATAATACACATGGCAATATACAGATTAATAGAAATAGCATGATTAAGTTAAAAGAGTTAGTTAGCAATAAGCTTGAGCCATTAACCAAACATTTTTTATTTTATGTAATCCAATTAGAAAGCTATAGGACACAGAAAAGCTATCGAGCTAAAATATTTCATGATGCATTACCTGAAGTCAGGATGATATCAAAATCAAACATATCACAAAAGTTATACACCATTATGTTCTATACCTTCATAAAATGTTTTCAACATCATAACATGTGATTAAACTTAGTAATACATTAATAAAGCACACAATAAAACAAATGAATAAAAGTAGCCAAAATAAGGTCCATTTCAAAAATGAAAGAATGATTCTACATCCAGGCCATCATCATTACAATTGTTAGAGAAATGGTATTCTAGTATTCAGTTATGTTCACAAGAAATGTAAAAACTACTAAACAACTACGTGTATTAACTACCTTTCTATTGCTGTGATAAATACAATGATCAAAATCAACTTGACAAGAAAAGGGTTTATTTCATCTTACAGCTTGTAGCCCATCATCAAAAAAGCCAGGGGAGATCTTGTGACATTAACCTGGGGCAGGAACTAAAGCGAAAACCATGTAGAAATGTTGCTTACTGGATTGTTCCTAATAATCTGCTTTTTTCTCTTTCTTTACACAAATTATTATCAAATCCTCAGTTTTGCCACTGCCCACAGTAGGCTGAGCACTGCCACATCAATTATAAATTCAGAAAATGTTCCACAGACTTGCCTAAAAGCTAGTCTTTTAAAGATATTTTCTCAACTGTGATACATTCTTTTCAAAAACCACAGCATATGTCAAGTTGATATAAAAACTAGTCAGCACACTGCCATTAGGAGAAACTTCTTATTCTATAACACAGTAAAGAAATTCATAACCAAAAATATGAGGGTTAATGACAAAATACTGTTATTTGTTTCTCTGAGATAGCAAAACAAAGATGCACAATCTCTTCATTTATTTTGTGTTTTAAATATCATTTTATTAATTCTCTGAGAGTTTCTTTTAATTTTGATCATGATTGCTTTTCTTTTCTTGTAACCTTCATAGCATTTTCCATCATAATAGAAGTTAGATAATAGGAATTAATTAGCAGGTCTCCTGGAAAAGAAGGAAGTTATCTTAATTTCTGGAATATGTAACCAGTTATTTTTTAGACTGGGAAGTCTCTGGTATGTCAACCATACTCAAGTGCACAGCCACATATCCTAGACAATACAAAGTTGCTAAATACAAATAGACAATATTATAACTGTAATTATAATATATTATATGTATATGTATTCTTTCTTGATAGCTATTTTGTTATATGTAATTTTGCTATGTTAAAATTGAAACCTTCCTTTTTGATTAGACAGAAAGTGGGAGGTGATGTGGGAATGTTGTTCTGTATGCTGTGAATATAAATCTTTAAATAAAGGAGCTGTTTTGGCCCATTACATTCACCATCAAAAAAAGTAGGTGGGGAATCAGAATAGCTAGGAAAGGAAGGGCGGAGTCAGAGACAGATTGAGCCAACAGACCAAAGAAGAAGCCATGGTTCAGTCTAGTGGTTAAGATTCTGCTCTCTCACCATCGTGGCCCAGGTGCAATTCCCGGTCAGGGAAGAAAAAGAGAGAGAGAGAGAGAGAGAGAGAGAGAGAGAGAGAGAGAGAGAGAGAGAGAGAGAGAGAGAGAGAGAGAGAGAGAGAGAGAGAGAGAGAGAGAGAGAGAGAATAGGACCCCAGCAGCCTTTTATGAATGGGGTTGGCCCCTCCCCCTTCAGGAGCCTGGGACCCTGTATAAGCATCTTCGGACCTTATCAGCTGACACCTGAATCCCACCACAGAATCTACAAACTCAACATTAATAGACTGAAGAAAAATATACCCTAAAAAGTATTGTTTTAAAAATAAGGCAAAAATTATTGCAGTAGAATCTGAAAATTTTGCATTTTTTATTTAAAAAGAAAGTTACATGCACAATACATATTAAACTATGCAAATAAAATCTATGCAGCCAAAGGCTAGGGGCTGGCTTATTGTTGTCCTATATCTGTACACGTAAGTACTTGAAATCAGATACATAACATCTGTTTGCAATTGGATAAGTAGCACAGAAAAGGCCAAGATGGGAGGACCCCTGAACCTTAATGTCCAGCTATTCTAGACAAATATGTGAGCTACAGGTTCAAAGAGACTCACCCATCTCAAAGAATAAGAGGGACAGTAACTAAAGAGGACACTTGACATTGTCCCTTGGCCTCCAGATATCCATGTATATGTGACAGAGACATTGATAAATGCAAATAAAATCCACAACACAGCTGTAGTGATTTCCTGTAATTCAGCAGGAAGAGTGAGGATTATAAATTGGACAGAAGCCTGGGCTAAGAATAGTGAATTCATTGAAAGCATGAACTACATAATTAAATTCTGTTTTAAAATGATATTATTTCACACCTCTTAATGTAAATTAAACACAAGTAAAGTCATACTGTATAAACAAAAATATGTACAAATTGAACATTCGTGCATGACTATTAAGTATACAGTTGTTCTAGAAGCCATCAGTAGTTATCTGGTTAATAATAGAACTACCATAGTATTCACTCAAGTATGCAATACTAATATAAAGAAATAACACATGTGTGTATATGTGTGACAAAATATGTCAATGGAAACTAGGAACATACTAAGAAACTAAGAAATTGAAACAGTTTAAGTATCTATAAACTAATTAAAATGTCAGCTTTAGTATATCTATAAAATGCCATGAAATCCCATTGGCTTATATTAACCTTGATAACACCATAGTAATTGACAAAATTCATAAACATGAGACTATATAATAAACAACCCCACTAGATGACATTTTCAGAATATGCAATTCTGGAGAGACAGGAAGTGGATTGATTAATCTTTGTCTTGAGTTAAGGTGAGCTTGAGAAATAATTATTAAAATTTGCAAGGTTCTTTCTAGAATAGCTAAAATATTTCTGAACTATTAAATTATTTAATATGGAAGTTATGATAAAACCTCAAAAAAGTTCAAAATATGTTACTATAATTTTAGCTTATAATTTTTCCTCAAAATAATGTGTTATAATATGGGTTTTTCTGAGAAATATTAATTCTAGAATATGAAATAATGAAATTCTTGGGAACCAGACTACAAATAAAGCCTTCTGAAGAGAGAGCTTTAGCTACCTCAAGAGTAAGGGGTAATTTTTCAAAATAAAATAAAATAAATATGAACAGACTCTGAAGGATTGTAAAGATTTTTCTATGACTGATGTTTTTAAGATAATATAGGAACATATCACAAGAAAAAAGCCAGAGTTGATGTAATTTAAAACTTTAAATTTCTTAAAAATAATTACAAAAATTTCTCAAACATTAAATGAGGGATTACACATATTGAGTTGAACACCCAGAATGAAGCAAGAATAACCTAGTCATTCCACAGTGGTTACATTCCTTCCTCCATAAAAAGACTTAACTTGGGTGAGTTTCAATTCCTCATGTATCTAACATTGCACATATAACTCATATAATCTATATCAAAGATACATTATATTAATCAGCGTTGGAGAACAAGAGTGCTAGTTAGGAAGTATCTTAGAGGAATCATAGTCTCTTTTATTAATTGTACAAAGATATCAAAGTTTACATTATTCACTATCCATAATTATCAGATAACATACTAATGTAATTCCTCAAATGTATAATAAATGGTCTCTGCACTGTTATTTGTAGTGTCCTAGAATCTTAAGTATAATTTACTCAAAATGACATGAGGAAAATGGAGAACAGGAACTGTATGCCTTCAGATTATCACAGCGCAGAGATTTTTTGACAAGCACTTAGATGAGAATACCTTAGCAGTCTAGGTGTCTGGACATTAATTGAAGAAAATAAAAACCTTTACCTATATCACCCCTCTCCAAAGATATAACACTTCAACCCCAAGAAAGATGTTCAATTACTTATTTCTCCATAGGGAAATGTGGGAATATACAAGGTAAATCTGTAACTTTTAAAGCTATATAAGATGCTGTACTAAAGGTCTATTGACGTCCTCATCACCATTAAAAAAGACTACTAAAGGTTTATGAAAGCCAAGAATCTGACAGTCTGAGAACACACAAAAATCAAGTCTGAAAATCCAAATAAGGACTTATACTTTATTAAATATTTCACATTCTCCACTATGAGACCAATCCATAAGCTAGGCATATCTACTGTGGAACACCACACATCGTTTATTGAAACCCTCAAAATTCTGCCAGTTTTCCATGCTCAGGAGTTATCATATTCCTATGTGGAGGTATGTATATGTATTAGCTGAAGAATTACAGTTGCAAAAACCTGCATGAATTTCTTAGGGTTGGAAGAAGATACACAAACGGGTATTCCATTCCAGTCTTCTGGAGAAAATAAATGGGGTGCTCTCAGCACTTCAACTTACATTATAGGATTGAGGTAACACACGTACGCCTAAGACTCTTTATACAAAAAGAGAATATATGAAGAGAAGGCATTATCCTAAGAAGGAAGTGAGAGCCAAAAATTTATTAGCCATATTGATTGATGAACGTGTTTTCTTATCCAAAGTTAAATCCTGAAGATAGCACTATTTTGTACTTCTAGAACGGCAAAAACAGATGAAAAGAAACATGGACAACCAAGGAAATGTGACCAAACCAGAGAAATACAAAATATTTCCAGTAATAATTTTTAAAACTATATATATATGTAAATATATATATATATTTGTATATAATTGAATACTAAGTCAAACAATTAAAAATTAAGGAAACTCAACAAACAGAGAACTAAGATAACTCAGTAAAATCAAGGAACTATTCTAAGAACACATGAAATAGGGAATAATTTTTTCATGGATCAAATTAAATTTATGAACATCCTAAGTTCTGTGATTAAAATTAACAAATATGATGGAGAGTTTCAACTACATACCTAAGCAAGTAGATAAATCTATGAAGTCTTACTTAGATTTATGATGTTGTAAAAAAATAAGTAATGAATGAAGAATTATTTTAGGGTATACTAGATGCTCTCAGGAAGAAAATACTTGCATTGTGGTTATCACTACAGTGGAAGAGAGAGCAGAAAGGGTAGAAGTCTTATTTGAAAATAGAAGTACTTAAAGTGTCCAAATCTTAGCATAATATGAAAATCTAAGTATGTGAGGATGAAACATTTCCTCGTGTGTTTGAAGGAAATAAGAGTTAGTGAAACACACAATAATCAAACATTAAAAAGCAAAAGCAAAGTGAATTTTGAAACCAAAGGAAAAAGAGACATATTGCACATAGGGAATGTCAGAGAAAACAAGCAGAATTCTCTGCAGAAATACTTCAGGACACAAAGCAATGGAGTGATAGCTTCAGTGTTAGGGAGGCAAACAAACAGGCAGCTAGAAATGCTTCACCAAACAAACATTCTCCTGAAAAATCAAAGAGAAGTAAATATGGTTTCAGTAAAAACAAAACAAAACAAAACAAAAAAAACTTTATTACTAAATGTGATACAGAAGAAATAATCCAGAAAATTTTTAACTGCAACATGAAGACACTCATTCGTGCTGTGATGATATTAACTAATATTTGTCAGTATATCACAGATGTTGCTAAAATTCAGAAAACTGTCCTTTTATGATGGTGACAAAGATTTCATTTGTTTGTTTCTTTATTTGTCTATCAGAACAGGGTGTCTCTGTGTATCTCTGGCTGACCTGGAATTCACTTTGTAGTCTCGTCTGTACTCTAGCTAAGAGATCTGCCCACCTCTGCTTCCTGGGTGTTGAGATTAAAGACATATACCACCATTGCCTGGCCAAGATTACTTTTAATTCCTATAAAAATGTAAATATGCAAAAATATTAAGATAATGAAACTGTAACACTTGTGTGTTTTAAACATATAAATACATAATTTGATACAATATGTAGCATCAAAATATATATTTGCACATGTACTCCACAGTAGTTACAAAGGAAAATCTATAACAAATGCATGTAAAAATATAGAAGCATAAGAGTATAGATATTGAAATCACAAAAGAAATAGAGAAAGGGAAAGTATAAAAGATCTAGAAGATAAAAACAATTATGGTGCCAATATTAAGCCTTCTCTATCAATGGTTTTATATATACATTAAATTTGATATGATCAGGTCAAGGATTAAAAACAAGATACATCAGTTGGGGATTTGAAGTATATAAAGTACATTATTGTGCAAGCATGAGGACCTGAGTTAGGGTCGATAGAATCTACATGTTACAAGAGAATTTTTATAGGATAATATTAACATACCTGTTCATACCAGATAGGAAAGCTCAAAGATAAAAACAACCAATGTCCAGCTTAGCAAACCAATGGATCTGGGGAAGGAGTATCTGTTGGTGTATGTGTGAGGGGTGATTCAAAGAAACAGGGACTACTAAATAGGTGCTGACTCATGAATAAGTACACTCTAACTTGGATAATAGCTCATAACACAAAACCCAAGAACTTTGAACAACATGCCAGAAGCTGAAGTACCTAGAAAATCTTCTGTTTCTAGTAAATATTTACTTCTACAGTGTTGAGGAGGGCATTATGATCTTGTCAGTTTCACCGTCTCTGTGAGGTTTGTTTGCTTCTTGAGTCCAGAAAGCTTCCCTTTCCCCCCCAGGATGTAATGACACAATTCAGAAGAAATCACTACCCAATATCTTGCAAAAGAGAGGCATGGAAGATCACACACATCTAACTACAAAGCAAGGGAGCCAAGATAGGCAGAAATAGGAAGAGTCTGGCTAGACAATCTAACTTGGTACCAAATTCAGTGAGAGACATTTTTTTTTTCAAAAAAATAAGGTGAAGAAGTCACTGTGAAAGGCATCTGATCAGACATTTGTCTACTATGCAAACACACACACACACACACACACACACAAAACTTGCTCCACACATACTGACATACATCATATACACAAACAAAATATAATATAACAAAGTAAAAAGTAAGATCCACTCATACACACACTATAAGAGATCCTCTTCACATTTCAAAAAGCAGAAAACGTGAATGGATAAAGGTTCAACTTCTATGTGGTTTGAAGCTATATGTATATCAGACAAAATATATTCTAAAAAATGGTAATGAAAACAGTAAATATGGTGAAAACAGTCATTTAATTAAAAGTATTCTAATTGTTGAAACTGTATATATCACCATCAAAGAAACTAGATGAGTAAAAACATTAACAGATGAGAAAAACAAACTGTGGTATAATAAACACAGCCTTAGTATACTATTCTTAACATTGGATAGATTATCTAGATATAAAACAATTCATTCAGCAGAATTTTATTATATTTTTAGACCAAATTAATCTTACAGTGGTATGTAGAACTTTTTATCCAACAGCTGTCTACTACACTTATTTCAAAGTACATAAGAAAAATTCTTTCAGAATGACAAGATGGTGACTACAATATTCACAAACAGTTTAAGGATATTAAAATTGTATCAGGTGTATTTTATATTGAGGTGGATAACATTCAAAATAATAGAATGATGAAAATAAACACCCATATAAACATGGGCGCTAAATAATGCAAAATAAAGTGTCAGTGAAGAAATCAAAAAGAGAACTTGGGAAACAATTCAAGGCTAATAAAGAGAGAACACTATATGCCAAATTCCTGAGCCTATTTTCTTATAAAGTTTATAACGATAATTTCTAAGTAAGAAAAAGGAAACATATTATAACGGCATATGAGCTTCATGTTTTAGGAAGCTACAAAACAACATAGCAACAAAAACCTGCTAACTCAAAAGTTAACACACCATCAGTAGTAACAAGGATCCAATCAGAAAAAAACAAAACAAAACATATAATGGTAGTCTATGAAAAGAATAGGAAAAAGAAAGGAGGAAAGTAGATCTGCTAGGGGAAATGGAAAATGTAGTGGAGGGTTATTTAGCGAAGGGGAAGATAGACAATACAAAAGCAAAAAGAGAGGTAACAGTAAGAATGTCTAGGAAAGTCACAGGGAACAATACTATTAACTATTTACAAAAATTATAATGCACATAACGCTGTATAAAATATACATATGGAGTTCTAAAATATTTTCCACCTGAGTTGATAGTATTTCTCGTCAAGAGATGACCTAACAAAATTCCCAATTCCAAACATGAGAAACTGTTTTTTAATTGTTGACCAGGGTTATCCAAGAGACTCACAAATATAGAGCCTATTGTTTTTGTTCCAGATTGTTCCCCGGAGTTAGAAGGTAAATTCCTGTTGCTGAAGATACCATAGATTTCAGAAACAGGGCCCAGAGACCCCTCAGCTGAAAACTGAATGTTACCTCCTTAAGAACTAGAAGTACATGGTAGGGAAAAAAAACAAAAAACAAACAAACAAACAAACAAACAAAAAACAAATAGTATGCAAACTTCCAAGAAGGGAGGCAACGAACAACAATACTCAACAATGACACCTACAAACCATGCCAATGACCAGCCCAGTCCCTAACAGCTGGTCTTTACACACAAAGCTAAGTGTAATACTCATCATTCACTAAGGAACTTTCTCTTGGCAATGGATAAAGACAATTAAAGAAAGCCACAACCAACCAAAATGCAACAATTTGGAGCTCAGTCCTAAGGATGTTATCTAAAAAACACTCCTCATCTTAAGGATGAAGAAGCATTGCAGAAGAGGGGATGGAAAGATGGTAAGAGCAATCAGGGACTTGGCTGTGAGATTCTGTCTTCCAGTAATATCAGAAGCTATACCCAGAAAATCTCACCGACATGAATTGAAAATAGGATCTGAGAAATGAAGATATAAATAGACTCAGCAAAGTGGGCAGAGAAAAATCTATGAGGCCTCAACCCTACACAAAGAACTTCACGGAATTGAGAAAAGTATAAATGTAAGGTGGGGTTTTCCTAAGGGAAGATCACACTAACTGGTTGCCCATTGTCAAATAGTTGGCCCAGAAACCATACATACAGGTAGCATCATATGTACAGAAGAGATTATATTTAAGAATATATGTAATATATGTATACATTTATATACATGTAATATATTTATGCAGTAACATAAAACATAGGTTCTGATCGTTTCACTGCTCAATTGTACGTCTAAAAATATTTATCATCTCCAATCCTTGAGAAACTTCCAAATAGATTTTTTTTTACAGAATCAGTATTGCCTTTATAAAACAAAACATACTTTAAGAAAAAATAATCCCAGAAAATAACCTCAATATAATGTGTTTTACAATCCATAACAAAGCACCAGAAAAACAAAATCCAACAACAAATCAAAAAGGATTAGTCGTATATATTTGGGAGATACTACAAGGAATCATTTACCTCACAAATCAATAGCTCCAACACAGCAGAGTAAGAGATGAAGTCACATGATAACCAAAACAGGTGCAGGACATGGCTGACAGAATTCATCACTCTCATGATAAAAGTTTATACAAAATTAAACGTGTTGTAAGCTCATTGCAGCATTAGTAACAAAAACCATGATTTGAAAAAGACCCCACTATCCACCAATAGCTGAATACAGTTCAGAGTGACATCTGTGTACTATGTAAAGTTTTACCCTGAACTTAAGAAAGGAATCTAGCCATTTGTAACAAAACTATCCTTCACAGAATAACCCCTGCCCCACAAAAAAAAATAGATAAATGTTACATGATATTAGTTATAATTGTATAAACTAGTAGAAGAAGAAAGTCAGAACCTTATCAGGAAATGATGGGTAGTAATGATGGAGATAGATGTTGGCCAGAAAGCACATACTTAGAGAGAAAAATGAATAAGTCCTAGGGAGTTAATCTATATCAGAGAAAGTCTAGCAAATCATAATTTATCATACAATTAAAATTTTCTAAGAACTCTTACTAAATCAAAATGAGAAAAATCCTAACATATATCCTAATACCTCTCCATCCACTCACAGTTAATTATGATAAAACATGTTGATTCATCATCTTGTAAATGTTTATTATATGCAAAGTATAATAATCTACTGTGGTTAAATAGGTGTAGGCATGCACCTTACTCTAAGATTTGAATTTCCAAATTACTTCCAAGATAGTCACTACTTCTATTGTGCAAAGTTACATGATTTTTATTTCTTAAGAAATCATACAACTCAAAACATTATTTGTAGGAGGCATGCGTGAGCACTTGCTATTGTTACATGAAAAGAACAATGGTAGACATAAGACATTTGTTCACATGTGGCGCTGCAGGGTTGAGGAACATCAGAATGTAACTATCTTTGAAAAAAGTATTGAATAAGTATCACTCATAAATGATAGAGATTGAAAGAGGGCAAGGGTCGAAGAGTGTGTGTTGGGACGGAATGTGCAGTGAACAGGAAAGACAAGAAAAAAGAGAAAGAAAAATATAGAATGAAGAATTGACATATGATATGGACTGTACCTAGGAGGGGAGGCTATTTACAAGGTCATTGACAGTTGGGTGGGGATCTGAAGACTTAAGAACTAGTCCTCAGGGGGACCTGTAAGAAAGGACATTGACTTAGTATGTGGAAGAGGAATAACTAACTGCTCAGTTTAGACAATATAGAACCAATTGTTTGGAAACTAAAGGATTAAGAATTACCTTACACTAAGGCCAGGATTCACTGCACACCCTCCCTTTTGGAACTGTGACTTACCAGGTAAGAAGCAGAAGTGTCCAGCAGGTGTCATTACAGGCAACAGAGTATACACAGTATTTTATGCTTAGTGTCACACACTGCAATTTTGGTTTACTTGAGACTGAAAATCTGTCCTGAATATTGGTGACCTGGCACATGAGTGTGGCAAGGGAGCATCAGATTTAATTCACTTCTTTGATCAGCAGCTGCACCATTATGAAATTGTATCAGATCAGTTTAAGCTCAACATCTTTCCAGTTTTGGTCATGACCCAGGACATTAACACCCCATATAGGGTACAGTAAAGAAAATAAAAGGTTTAAAAAAAAGTGTTTTTTTTTTTTTAAATTCAAATATCATTAAGTACACAAAAATCCATGCTTTTAAAGTTTACAAATAGATTATTTAAACAACACAGTTAATAAATTTTGTTTCTAAGAACCACAAAATTATTTTGAAATGAACAATACAATCTAATTTCTAGGTTTGGGAGATTTATTAAATGTGGCTTTTTTGTTTGTTTGTTTGTTTCCTTGTATATTGGCCCAAGATGTATCTCTAGAATAACTGCAACCCTCTTACATGCATGCTAAAAGAAGCTCATTGTTGTCAACGGAATTTGCTGTGTGTTGTGCCAAAATCTGCCTCCAGGCTAGCAATCATTCATTAGAGCATTCGCTTTAGGAAGCAATTATAAATCTTTTTTTCTGCCTTTTTGAGATATAAGCAACTTCAAGACCCAGTCAGTGCAGACATCCAGGGAAGTAGCTCTCCTCACTGCAGCAATGGTTGTTGGAGTTAGGGAGACAGCTCACACGGGAACCTTCAAAGCACACGTGTCAGTATTCCATCCACAGTTCTTACACAAAAGAGGACAGCATGGCATGAGTTCGCAATTCTAGCGCTGACAAGATGGATTCACATGAGTCTTTGGTACTCTCTGGACACCCAGCTACCTAATGGGTGAGCTTTTGTCCAGTGAGAGACGTTGTCTCAGAAAACAAGGTACAGAGACCCTAGGAAATAATATTTGAATGTCACCTTTGAGCTCCACACACAAGCACACACAAGTGTGTATGCATAGTCTTCACCCCCAACAAATGTACAGTATACTCATAACTAACTAATTCATTAATTAAAATGGTTATCTTGCCCTGTTTTGGAATATTGCTTTCTTAGGTATGAAGTATCTGCTTTCCCCAAAGATGATGAAGTTAGGAAAATGAGATGGGCCAGTTACACCATCTCCTCACTAGTTGGTTCTCCCCCCCCTCGCCCCGTGCTGCTGTTTTCATTCTCAGATGCAGAAAGCTCATCTGCATCTGTTTTGCTTCTTGTAAAAAGAAAAAAAAAAGAAAGAAAAAAGAAAAAGAAAACTGCAGTTTTTAACTCTCTCTCTCTCAATTGCAAACCCTAATAAGAAAAGAAACAATTCCATAATGAGAACCCAGAGGATCAAAATATATAAAGTGGTGAATCTCTGTAATATAAGATAATGAAAGAGCTATAATTCTGAAAATATCAACCTGAAAATAAGTGATTTTAAAACACATTTAAAAGATTTTTTATTTATATTTTAAATGGCTGCTCTGTGAGAAGTGGGAAAACATGAAAATACTTTATGAGTACCATTTTTCCTCAGAGAATTGAACAACAAATATTTTTGGAATCATAAATACTAAGATACTATAACACAAGTTTCCTAGACCTAACAGTTATGGAATAATTGCACACATTCAGTAGACTAAAGGCTATACGGCCTGTGGCACTGATGCCCATGAAAGCAGAATTATATACTGCTTCTGAGAAACACGTTTTTCTTTTTTTGTTTTTGTTTTCTTTTTTGTGTAATATATATGTTTTTTTTCTTCTCTTTGCATACTAACCACAGATACCCTTCTTCTCTTTCCTCCCACCCCTCCAAAATCTACCCACACTGCCCTCAATCTACTCCCATCATCTTCTCTAAAAAGGTAAGACATTCCATTCAAAGACTGGTACATGCAGTTGAGACAGGTCTAAGCCCTGCCCACTGCATCAAGGCTGTGCAAAGTGTCCCTCCGTAGGTAATGGGCTCCCCAAAAGACAGCTCATGCACTGTGGATACATCCTGACCCCATTGCTAGGGGCCCCTGAGACAGACCAAGTTACACAACTGTCTCCCATATGCAGAGGACCTAATTCTGTCCCATGTAGGCTCTACACCTTTGAATCTAATGTTTGAGAGTTCACACTAGCATGGTTCAGTTGTCTCTGTAGATTTTCCCTTCATTATCTTGACCCTCATTGTTCAGATAATTCCTAGTCACCCTCTTCGACTGGATTCACAGAGCTCGGCCTGGTGCTTCGCTATGGATCTCTGCATTTGATTCCTGGATGAAGGCCCTGTTATGACAGTTAGGGTATTCACTGATTTGATTACCATGGTAGGCCAGCTCAGGCCACTCTCCTCTATTGCTAGTAGTCTAAACTGGGATCATCCATATGGATTCCTGGGAATTTCTTTAGCACCAGATTTCTCCCTAACCCCATGATGTCTCCCTCTTTCAAGAGATCTCTTTCATTGCTCTACATTTCTGTCCCTGTTCCAGCTTGACCACCCCATTTCCTTAAGTTCTCGTCCCCCATCCTTTCCCCTGTGTTGCTACCCCCACCCCCAGTTATTTAGGAGATTTCTTTTATTCCCCCCTCCCAGAGTGATCCAGGCATCCCTCTTAGGGTCTTCCTGTTGCTTAGCATATCTGGAGCTGTGGATTGTAGTCTTATTATTCTTTACCCTACATCTAATTTTCACTTTTGAGTGAGTACATACCGTATTTATCTTTCTAGGTCTGGGTTACCTCACTCAGGATGACATTTTCTAGTTCTATCCATTTGCTTGCAAATTTCATAACGCCATTGTTCTATTTTTGTTTTTCTGTTGAGTAATACTTCATTGTGTAAATACACCTTATTTTATTTAGCCATTCTTTGGTTGAGGGACACCTAGGTATTTTCCAGATTATGGCTGTTGCTTCTATGAACAAAGTTAAGAAAGTGTCCTTGTCGTACAATTGAGCATTGCTTGGGTATATGCCGATGAATGGTATCATTTGGTCTTGTGATAGATTGATTCTTAATTTTCTGAGAAGTCACCATAATAATTTGCAAAGTGGTTGTCTGAGTTTGCACTCCCATCAACAGTGGAGAAGTGTCCCTCTTGCTCTGCATCCTCTACATTATGAGCTGTCATCAGTGATGTGAGAATGCCTTTCTGTATGCTGTGAATCTCAATCTTTAAATAAAGGAGCTGTTTTGGGCCATGATAGGCACCATAGAAGAAGTAGGAGGAGGAATCAGAATAGGTAGGAAAGGAAGGGCGGATTCAGAGGCAGATCGAGCAAGCTGCCCAAGGAGCAACATGTAAGGAACACAGGTGAGCCACGGGCCATGTGGCAGACAGATTAATAGAAATGGGTTGAGTTAAGATGTAAGAGCTAGCTAGCAATGTGCCTGAGGCATAGCCCAAACAGCATGAAGTTAATATAAGCATCTGAGTCATTTCTGGGGGTCTGAGCGGGGGGGTGGCTGGGCGGATAAGCGGTCTTGGGTGGCAGGTCTGTGGGTCTCGGACCTCTGGCTGTCCGGGTCCAAAGAAGCCTCACTACTACACATCAGTAATTTTTTTATCTTAGCCATTCTGACAGGTATACGATGGGAGACTTTTATCTCTTTAGACCACTGGAGAATCCACCCACATTGAAAGCCCTACCTAAAACACTAGGATCCACAGTTGAATCTCCTCTAGTAATACCCTCACAGGTTCATCCACAATATTTCACTGTGTTGTTGGGTATTTGTTGTTTCACATGATGGCTGTGTCCTGTGTATAACTAAATTTGTACTACTCCGTTCTTCGAATGATGAAATTTACTCCTATTCTAAACTTTAATTCAGATGGGTATTTGGATTTTGAGGTGTGTTTTAGGATTTTCAGATTCAATAATTTAACGTTTCAGGATCATGCTTTTAAGATTTCTGAACTGAGAATTTCAGTTTGAAGTGATTGTACACTGTGGTTCAGGGTAGCGTCATTTAGAACCACAATTACCAGGGCCTTTTCAACTTTTTCTGTTTGTGAATATGTGTATGGTATATGTGGTATGTGTGTGTGTGTAAGTGTGCATGTTTGCATATATAAATATGATTACATGATTACTATGGAACTTGTGTGGAGGTCAGAAAACAATTTTAGGTATCAGTCTTTGTTCCCCTTCCATATTTGGGACAGTCTGTTCGTCACTGGTTTTTAGCCAGGACAACAGGCCAGCTTAAAGGGATTTTCCTCACCATATTCATCTTGCCTCTCGATCACTGACATTACAAATAAGTGCTGCTATGTCCAATGGGGATCTGAACCTTGATTCTTACCTATATAAGATGAGTGACAAGGTTGCTACCAAGTGAGCCATCCACCCAGATTTGGTAGAAGGATTTGAGAGGTATTTAGCCATGGTTCATTTTTATATTGCTAAAGCAAGAAACAAAAAAAAAAAAAAAAAAAAAGGAAGAAAGGAAGGAAAAAAATCACCCCAAATGTCTTATATTTGTTTTTCATACACTGATTTGTCTCTTGCTTATTAAGAAGGGCTTAAACAGAGCATCTGTGAAAAGAAAATAAAGAATTCACAAATTCCTAGACAGTACTCTAAAATATCCATGGCTGGAAACTGAAAATTTATGGAACTTATGCTAGCTGGAATCATAAGAATTCTTGCTTTTCTGTGGCTTGAGACCTTGTTTTGTACACTGTATAATCTTCTAGATGGTTCTGTCTTTTGCTGAACATAAAATGAATGTAGTGCTATTGATGCTTCATAGCACTAAATCATCCTTGATAATTCAATCAATTTGGCTAAGAAGTAATTTTTAATTACATTAAATAATAATTATAATCCTTAAGTACATTCTACATATTTGTCCAACACACGGATAAGTAGAGCACTCATACATTATTTAGGAAACTTCTTGAAACAGAGGAGACCATTGCAGACGACTATGACATATCAAAGTAGGAAGTTACAAAGTCAAGTCTCAGTTGATCCATCTACAAAACAATTCCCACACCTAAGGACCAGCGGGCATTACAGAAATGAAGGTCGAATGGTTGTAAGAGCCAGATGATTACATTTTTTTTTTCTTTAAAAAAAAAGTTCACTTGGAATCTCAGAAGCTACATGCATAAAGTTTCCTCAGAATGCTACTTTAACATGGTCTAAACAAGGATGACATCATTATACAAGCTACTGCAGACAAGGACATATGATAAAACCTCAACCCTAGACAGAGAACTGCAGGTAACTGAGAAATGCCAATAGCAGGAGAAACAGCCTTGCCCAGTGGGGGGGGGGGGGGACATCCAGTTGGTTTTCCTGTATCAGTTGATCAGGTATAAGTGCATTTGTGTATTAGGAGATGATGTGCAAATTTAACATGTTATATTTATGTATTTATGAATATATGTGTGTTTATACACAGAAACAAATAAACGTGGTGATTTGTTGAGTATCAAATACAGATTCCCTGAAGATTAGAGGACAGAGCCAGCCACAGTTAACCATAGAGACCAGTCAGTGGTAGCACATGCATTTAATCATGGAACTCAGGGGCAAAGATAGAGATGGGTCTGGATCTATGTGAGTTCAAGGCCACAATGGGATACATAAGATTAATTTAGTCCAAAAGTGAAAAAGAGCCAGGCTCAGAAAAAGAGAGAGATCTAAATTACTGCATTATTTGAAAACATAAAGTCATTTATAAGTAACCATGATGGAGCACAAGGTCTGCTCATAGAGAAGAAAACTCATTTATACTCAGAACCTTATATAAAATGATATGCATATAACATGTCATACAGCATGAAGTCACTTTCCCTTTCAATTTCTGACATTTTAGGTAAGAATCCCTTCTTTGTGAAAGAAAAATAAATTAAGAAACCAAAAAACATCTTGAGAATACAAAAAGGACATGGTTAGACAATTGATTCTACAGTAATATGTCATATATTGTCAAAAGAAAATAAATAAATTGATTATAATGTGTTGTAATGAGGTTTCTTGGTCCCGGGCAGCCAGAGGTCCAGACCCACAGACCTGCAGCCCCAGACCCCTTAGCCGCCCGCCGGTGCTGCTCAGGACCCCCAAAATGACTCAGACACTTATTTTAAGTTCATGTTGTTTGGCCTATGGCTCAGGCACCTTGCTAGCTTGCTCTTACATCTTAAATCAACCCATTCTCATTAATCTTTCCATCATGTGGCCTGTGGCTCACCTGTGTTCCTTACATGTTGCTCCTTTGAGCTTGTGGCTTGGTCTTTCTGACTCCATCCTGCTTCTCCTACCTATGTTGTAATTTCTCCTCCTACTTTTTCTATGGTGCCTGTCATGGGCCAAAACAGCTCCTTTATTTAAAGATTGATATTCACAGAATACAGAAAGACATTCCCACATCAATAATGTCATGCCTTCTTCTGAGATTTATCCTCCAGAACTGTAAGAAAACTAATTTCTCTTTGTATAATTTATTGAATCTATGATATTTTCTGTAAACTGTACAAAGCAACCAAGACAGGTAGTAGTTTTTTAAAGGCAATAAAAGAAGTCCCTTAGTATATCTTATATATACTTCAAGAACAAATTAATCAGAATTCTGAAGCTTTTATACATTTTAAAATAAAAACTTGGCTAGAATTCATAATCCTCAGATTTTATGGACAGATAATAATGACACTTGTTCCTCTGTGTATGAAAATATGCATGGTTACTCAAGGAAATAAATTAGATTTTTAGTGTTTTCTAGAGAAAGCTAATAGTGAAGATGCACTAGGGAAAAGTATTAATATTTTTTCAACTATATAACAAGCTATTACTCAATAGAGAGATTTGACAGCATAGTACATGTTCTGAGTTTTATGATAAATTACTAGTATACGTTTGTCTAACCTAGGTTATCAATAAACACTAATTTTTTTCATACAAACATAAATGAATTCACATCATAGTTGCTTGAAGATCTTATTTCTGACAATCATTTCTCATTCTCTACCTGGTTCTTAAACTCTAGTTATTGTAACAGTAAAGTTATTTACCAAAAGTTATAAGAAATATACTGTAAAACAAAAGAATTAAATTGGTAAAGATGAAAGTATATATAAGTACATGGATTGTCCCCAAAATTATTAGTTATTGATACACAAAAATGTTAGATGATGGGCATAGTCAATAACAATGCAAAAATAATTCCTGAGCTTTTTGGAGAGAAGGCGGGAAACAGATGCATTATTAAGACTCAAAACTTGGGAAAGAAGAAACAGAAAGATTATAAAAGTCAGAAGTTATAAAAGACTACCAAGAGATAGTGTTTCCTAGACAACACAGTGATCGCACCATTGAACACTTGGTGTGACAGGTATGGTTGCCTGTGCCAGTCAGCATTTCACCATAGATAAGAGAGGAGTTCACAAAAACCACCATAGCTGTGGAGTTTTTTTGGCAATTGCAACTACAGAAGAAGAGAGAAGAAGTTTTCTTAAGGAAAGTGAACCCTGTTAGGACATGAGCAGTCCAGTAGAAGGTCAAACATCCCAGACATATCAAAACGATACTAATTGGATATGGTGGTCTGTGCAAAGAGATTATAAAATTAGGATGAGCATGTGGTAGGGGTCTGAGAGGAGGTGAGATGGGATGGCTGTCGTATAATCAAGGCACATAACATGCATGTATGAAACAGTCATTGAATAAAATATAGGTAGACAGGGAAATATTCTTTATAACACTAGTATTTTGATTAACAAAATGTAAAAGAAATGCTTTAATATCTTTATCATTAACAGATATAATATTAATCATATACGGTTATGATGATTAGTTTAAAGTTTGAAAAAGATTTTTAGTTTCAGATATAAATGAGTGCTCTCTATCTCTACCTATAGACGAGTGATTCTTTTATTCTGAATCTTCTCCAAAGGAAATCTTTCAACCTATTTCAAAGAAGAAGTGTGCCTACAGCTAAAAGTAAAAAGTCAGAGATAATTCAGTGACAGCTCCATCTTGTCAATAAGAAAAAGATCCATATTCCTGCAACCATGTGAATGAATGACTTTATGATATATTCATTTTCTTTCTAGCATTGTGATGCATTCATTGAATTTGTTTATTCTGCTGTAATTGCCCTAAACAAACATGCACATGGATTTTGAAAATAAACCAAAGATCAATATGTTCTCTGACATATACACATCTCTTTGACTTGTGTTTTATAGCTTCATGTATAAATGATAAAATGAAAGCAATTCCTACATAGAGGTTTGGAAGAAATAAAGTACAACCTCTGAAGGATTAAATACAAAGTTTGCCATACTTTCCTAATTCTATGTTTAATAATAACTAGGCACGCTGTTGTGCATTGATGCTTTACTATTTTTAACTGTATGCTAATTTATTAGCATATACATATTTATGTATAAATTTTACATAGAAACCAAAAGAGAATATAAACAAATACTTTAATGCTTTGTGTTGAGAGGGAGATCAAACCACATTTGTACATAAATTAACCAGTTATAGATATATATCCTTAATGACTGCAAACCACTTCCATGTTTGACTTATTAACCAAGTTCAGTCAATTTCAACTTACACAGCCTTGAAAATGTTGCTTGCAATTGTGTTCACTACCCTAAGAAAACATATTTTTGTTCTCTTTGCCAAAACACTGCAAAGCAAATTAAACATTGAAGTATAGTGCAAGAATTTAATCAAATCTAGATTTTAACTTATTGCTGCTTAAGCCACAGAGCTATGGAGAATAACATTTAATATTTAATACATTCATAAATCTACTCCAGAAAATCTGTCTCTTTATCTCTTTCTGTATTTTATTTATTTCTTCTTGCTTTGAGCACTTTGGAAAGCTTTGCTGTACTGTATTCTACAAAACTAAAACATATTGAGAAATAAAAAAAGAGACTCTAGAGAATTTATCATTCCAAATAGATGATGTTGTAACATGTTATTGAGCATTAGTGGTCATCAGGAACCATAACGCATACTTCTACATGGATTTTGAATTATTGTGTTTGATGCTGAGAAAAAAAAGGCAACTCGAGAGACTTAAGATTTATTGTAACACAAGTTCATATGGAAGAGAAAAACTGGCTCGACCTACATCAATTATATATATTATTAAATCATAAGAAGACGTCGCCCTAAAAGTGGTTGTATACAAGAATATAAAGTTTCATAATGGCAAGAACTTTCTGGCTTTTTTTTTCTTGTAACGTGTCTCAGCATTTAGAGTAGATCTTTTGTATATAAACTATGCATTATTTGCTTGCTGTCTTCAGCAAAAATTGTACCAATAAATGCATTATTGAACAAATGGCTGACTGAAGGAAGCATGGACTCAGAGAAACTAAGTTTTCTATGCAGGTGTATTATGAGCTTCACAGAGATACTTTGATACAGGTTTTACTCTTAAACTAGAAAATAAGTGGTACTTGGTCACGCTTATTTTTGAGTGGCACTGAAATTATTTTATGCTGACGGCACTCAGTCTCATCCCAGTGTTTGCTGTACTGTGTATATAAAGTATATGAGTTTTCTATCTGCATGTACAACTTTATGCCCAAAAAGAGCATCAGATCCCACTATAGACAGTTGTGAACCACCATTTGTTTGCTGAGATTTGAACTTAGGACCTCTGGAAAAGCCGTAAGTGCTTTCATGAGTTGAGCCATCTCTTCAGTCCTAGTCTGCTGATATTCTGAAGAAATCATTGTAAAATTTTGACATGCATGATTTCATTATGCCTTCTAAGAAAGGTATCAAGGTTAGCTCAAATGTAGGTATAACTACATCATTTATAGAACTTCAGGAATGAATTTTGTCTAATTTTTTACATTTTTATTCAGATCCCACTTGCTTCTCAAACTTATACCAATTTGCTCATAAAATCAAATTGTACAACTATGCATAGATATGTTCAATACAATTCAGTGTCCCTTTAAATCATCTTGCCAAAATTTCTTTGATTGTTTGTAAATAACCACACATTTAAGTATAGAAGGAATGTTGAACTTCTTCATAATCTAGAATTAATCATTTTTTCAAATCTCTTTTGTGTCCATATTTAACACTGATCTACAGTCACACTGTAGCATTGATTCATGGGCCAGACCATCTACTGTATAACTCTATCACATAATTTTAAAATGAGTTATTAATTATCAGGTCCATTTTTGTAGGTTTGCTTGTAGTAGAAAGATCTGTGGGAAAAAGCTGGTGAGATGAAAGGATTAATAAATAGTAAAATGATCTTAGATTAATACTACATTCTATGTAATTCTATAAGAAATTCAAGATACAAGATGTACCACAGGTGAGTCTCATGGGAATGCGATAGGGACAGTATGTTGACTTTTGTCAGTTATAGGCTACATTTTTTTCATATAAGGAAAAAAGATGTATTATAGGTCAAACTGATTCCATTTACTTAAGGGCAATATTCTGAAGAGAGAAACAGTGATGAGTTTCTAGCTGTGAACCTTGGACATGAGTGAGGCAGCCTTGTAAAGGGCATTTGAGCAATGTAACAAGTGTATCCTACAGAAAATACCTTGCACTGCTTATGACCTCTTATATCTCCTGTTAAGTCTAGGACATCCAGTCACAACACTGCCTGCACTGTAGTTATTCACAATACAGGATAATTACTGTAGGAGTCTTAGTGAGTTGGCAGACCCAGGTTTCAATTTCCTCAAATGCACTGTTGAAATACACCACCCCTCTCAATCAGCTATCATGGGTGGGCTTTTATAAATTTTGCCTAGAACTGCAGCAGATGATCATGATCTTGAGTATTCAATCATACTGCTCTCCTTTCATTTCTGGTATTTTGAGAGGGTTTCCCTGAGTTAACCTGGATCTCATGAAGCTTAATCTAAAGACTAGTCTGACCTTAAACTCACAGAAATCCATCTTCATCTGCCTCCCGAGTGCTGGGATTAAAGACAAGCACCATCATTACCCTGCTTGTTATTAATATATTTATTAGACATTGCTATTTTTCTTATTTTCTGTTAAAAATTTAGTATTTATAAATATATTCATTGTGTCTAGTCAGGTTTAGAAATACAGAGAAGTTGTATTGTACACACAATTAACAATGCTTCCAAGCTTAATTCAATATCCAATGAATCCTGTATTCTCTGAGTATGTAGGTATAAGAAAGTTAGAAAGGACCCACAGAGTGGCTGCAGTTTAGTCTAGTAATTCCAGGTAACTAGAAAAATAATGTAATTCATTCAAAGAAAAAGTTAAGATATATTGTATACATTTATATGTGTATAAGAGTTTTGTGTATATATGTTCATCAACCAAATACACATTGCAGTACAGATATAATATAAAAAATGTATTTATATGTATGTTCACATATGGTTACATATATGTAAATGCACATCTTACATATATGATTATAATATATGTATATAATATAATCTTTCATAAATAATATACTGAGATGCTTGGCTAAGAAAGGATATATTGATATTATACAATTTACACCAGTTATACCCTTTAATAAAATTTTCACTTCATAAAACATAAAAGCTCAAAGAGTTTACTTTCATATTCTAAGTGTTATTGATTTTGAACAGTCCATATGCTGTCTTTTGTTCTTTAGAAGATAAGATGCGATTATTGAAAAAACAGATCAATAAAAGATTTGAGCACATATTAGTTTATCTCATCCTGCCTATAGTTCAATTTCTCAAAGAAAACAAGTTATTTCCATGAACTTTGCTTATCAAAAAAAATAAACTTGAGTCAATGTTCAGCAAAATTCCTAATATTTACTTCAAGAACTACATAATAACAGATGAACAAATTATTTAAAAATGTACTCTCTGAGATACTTATATCAGGACTATGAAATTAAAAGAATCTTTTGAAAAATTGGATCTTTTATAGCAACCAGAATATTAGTAATTTCTAAATATTTACATTGTCATGTATCAGAGATGTTAAGTGATGGAAAAGTAGGTGCACATTGGTAACCATCTAAATTGGCAGTATCCACACTTGCTGGATATGCTTGACGCAGGTAACCTGTCATGCAGTCTTTCAATTAAACCATTCAAAATACCCAAGGTACAAACTCCCTGGTTAAGCAATATAGTTACTTTATCTGTTCAGCTCTTAAGGAAATGAGGAAAGCAATGCTTCCTCTCAGGCTCTGAGACTTAAGACATATTCATTTCAAACATACATATTCATGAGTTTTACTGCATTTACCTTATCTGCCCCTGTTTTAACATTCCTAAATCTAATTTTGGCTTGTGGATAATACTCTGATATTTTGAGTGTATCCTTGGAAAAGACTAATGCATAAATTAACATAAAATAATCTCTGAGTTGCAGTTGCATCCAAAGCCATCTGTCTATTTGAAATGTAACAGCTTCCACTTGATTGGCTGGACATATTCCATAATTTTTGTGTAATTGTAGGCCTTATAAAAGTTAAAACAAATAACAGAGATGTGTACAGTGGCTTGTGATTGTAATTTCAGCTACTCTGCAGGGCCAAGAAAATATGGATCAACCATTTGAAACTACGAATGTAAGTCCATCCTGGGATTCAGTGCAGGATCTTATGCCCAAAAGTAAAATATAAGACAAGTGAGTTTAGTAGAAAAAAATATAATTTCCTAATATTAAGAATAAAATCCTCAGAGACTTTTATAACACGATATATTTACTTATTTCTTCAGGCTTCTCATTGTCATTTCTATAATCAACACTCAGTATCTTAATCTAACGTTTCACTTGGGACTGTATCACTGAACACAACTAACCCATTACCACCATGAATAGAGCTGGATTCTGGATGATAGACAAATTATCTCCACCCACACAAATATTACCAAGACATGCTTTCTTCTTAACTGAGTACTGATGTTTAAGGCTAACAAATTCAAAAGCTGACTATTTCTACTTCACTAAACCAGTATTTCTATCTGTTCTATCTGCCTTCTACTTACATAGCCTTAACTTTTACTTATCAAATGTACTTATTTTTACAGTAGACAGATATCAAAAAGGAAAGAACACCTAGAATCAGGGTAAAGACATCCAGTTAATACATCTACAACACAAAACATCAATCTAAGGCTCAGAGAACACCATGAAAAGTGGAGTATAAAAATTCTAAGAGTCAGAACATCAGAATAGTATGTCTACTGCTAGACATAATCTTTTATATATAACAGGAAAACTATACCCAGGAAAATCTTAACAATTAGTTTGCCTAAAAAAGAAATAAAAAGCTATTATACTAATTGATATGCCAATAAAGATCGAGAAATCCTCACAAGAATTCACATCTAGAACTGTTATAGGTAATTAACGGTACTTGGGAAAGAAAGAGTCAGTCTTCTCCGGGAAAAGTCCCTTATATGTTAGTTCATTTGAAGACAACAATAATAAATATATATGAGCAACACTAAATGGTCTCACCAGGTTATATTTACAAGCTTAAACAATTTATACACAAAACAATCATAATTAAATAAAAAGAAAACATTAATTTGAGGAGTGTGGGTAACACAGGAAGAATTGAAATAAGGAAAAAAAGTGGTGTAAACATACTATTCAAATAGTAAATACTGAAAAAAGAATAATTAAAAATAAATAAATGAAATCAGAATTTAAAATTTTCTAATTCAAATTTAAATGATAAAGTTTCTAAAATTTACTTCATTGCCACTAAGGTAAAATAAACAGCAGTGAAATACTTGTTATTTAAAATTATAGATTTAATTAATTACTTCTCAATCATTTGATGTTCCAGAATACCTTTTGGTATATTATTTCTGCCCATAGATTATTTGAAGAAATTAATATTGACTTATGGCAGAGAAAATGATACAATTACTTTACCAAAGCTATAGATTTGAATAATGAAATAAGTATGAATGGGCTTCTCAGCATTAATTAAGGCATTTTCTTTGATTAGTTTTAATGACACAATGCTCACAAAATATTCAAACAGACATTTTGTTTCTTCCTTGCTGAGGGAAATGTTTTAATAGGAATTTCTACTTATGGATTCTGAATTAAAATTATATTTAAATAACTGTTTTCTAAGATCAATCACAACCTAGTATATATTTTCTCTCCTATTTCTATTGGCTTTTTACAAGTAACAGAACTTATGACCAATTAGAATAATGGCATTCCTGAAAATGCTTCTCATATAGACCTAGACTGGAATCATAAAGCTTAGTCATTGACTTTATCAAACCTATAAAGGACTTTTTATTGAGTCATTAGATGCATGAGAAATTAAGGTTCACATATCAGGCAATGCTTATCCCTACAGCATTGTGTAAACTGATTATATAAAATATAAGCGAACAAGCTCTTCTGAATGTTAGGCTTGCTACAACCAAAATCTTTAAATTATTTTATTTTTGATGTAGAAACACAGACAACTACATTTCTATGCAAAAATGTTGCAGAAGCAGATAGTAGTAACAATGTAGTATGCATATACAGAAATGACTGATATGTATAAATTGGGAGCTATATCAAAATACTATGATAAAAAATAACAATAAATAATTTCTTACTTTAGTATTTCAAATTGTAAATTCATGCTAAGACTGCACGCATACTAAACAAGCACACTACCTCTGAGCTATACCCTCAGCCTTATTTTAATTTATTTTTTGTTTGAGAAAGTATATAACTTTTCCATGATGCTGTGGCTTGAATAAAAATGGTCCCCATAGAACCATAAAGAGTAGTTCTAGTAGGAGTTGTGGACTGTAGGTGTGACTGTGTCACTAGGGAGTAGGTTTTGAGGTCTCCGAAGCTCAGCCACATCTCTTCTTGCTGCCTGTACATCTGGATGTAGATCTCTCAGCTCTTCATCTATCACAATGTCTTCCTTCCATTAGGACAACGGATTTAAACCTCTGAAACTGTAAGCCAGACTCAATTAAGAGTTGCCATGGTCATGGTGTCTCTTTTCAGCAACAGAACCCTAATTAAGACACATGCTGACATCATTTATTTTTTATTAGTGTCTCAGATATTACTGAACTGGAATGTTTTATCCTCTTGATTAGGCTTTTATAATAACAAGTTTTATGCCACCAGGTATGATTTTTATTTTCTTTTAACTGACTGTTAGGGTATTTATTATGAGCACCACTTTTAAAAATATAAGCTACAAAGGCTTTCAGATAAATACAAAAATAAGACCCGGTCCTCAGGCAAGAGGATTTTCTAACCTAAAAGGAAGAATGTTGGGTGACTATAGTTTAAGCTACTGAGATGCAGAGCATGGCAAAAGAATGTGTCCATGGCTTGAGAGAAATGATTGCTACACTGTGTTTTTGAAACAAAGCATTTTGGAAAGATATGTGACAGAGCAAAGATATAAAGCATGGTTATAAAGATATAACCATGAAGAGAGAAATATAATTCTCACCTCACCAACAATGCATTTTTTCCTAAAAGAAAGAGCTCTCTTTTTTTTTAAAAGGCAAAGTTGCATTGACTATAAAAATTTAATGAATACATAAATACACTCTGCTCAGTATATGCTTTACTTGGATGTATGTTTTGAGAATGACAATTTGATGGAGAATAATCAATGGATGTGCTCTTTCCTGGGGAAAACTATTTCCCATACTCTCACAATTCTTTAGTTGCTTGTGGTTCTTTGTGTAGAGATGAGGCCTTGGGAGCTATTGGAGAAAGGCTTGTTCAGGTCATCTTTATATAACAATGTTGGGAAGACACTATGTACCTTCCGACATTTCTAGGTGATGCAATCTCATAGCAAACTCCCTCTTCCTCTGGCTTTTACAGTCTTACCCTACCTTTTTTGCAATGATCCCTGAGATTAAAGTGCAGGAGTTGTGTTGTAGATATGTTATTTGGCAGCGGACTCTACAATTTTGCATTTTTATTCATTGTAGTTTACTTTAGTAGTATGCATTTCTTGTGAAGAGAAATTTTCTTGTGTAACCAGATGATTCTCTGTTTCATTCAGTCAGTTCCACAGCCATTTAGTGCCAAATAAACACACATAGGCTTATATTAATTACACACTATTTGGTTTATGGCTCAGCCTCATTACTTGCTAGCTCTTTCTACTTAACTCAACCCATTTCAACTAATCTATGTTTTGACAAGTGGCTCATGACTTACCTTTATTTTACATCTTGCTCTCTCACAGTGGCAGCTCCAAGTGTCTGTCTTGACTCTGTTCTCTTTGTCCTTAATCTATTCTTGGAATGCCTACCTGCCTACAAGTTGTTTACCATAGGTCAAAAGTTTCTTTGTTATCCAATGGTAATTCACAACACACAAGACATTCCACAACACTTTCTTTTTTCTGTCTAATCAAAAAATGTTTCAGTTTCAACATAGCAAAATTACATACAACAAAGCAGCTACCAAAAAATAATTACAGTTAAAATATCTAGTGTATTTGTATTTAGCAAAATTAAAGAAAATATTTATCATCTACCTTATCTTTCTAAGTCTAAATTTTCATATCTATTTTACCTTTTTTGATAACTAAAGAAAATTATAATTATAACTATCCAGTCTTTAACTATCTCAAAGACCACAAAAGGATAATAGATATATTTGAATCAACAAGAAATACATTGGAAGAGACATTAAGATACTTGGACAGTCACTCAAAGTTCTTTTGTAATGTTGGGGCATCCTTCTTCAGCCTAAAGGTTTAGAATATCTGGCATACCTTTCAGTGAAGCAAGAAATTTGATAGGCTGCTTTACCTATTCTGGCATAGTTTGTCAGTCATTTCTCCCAGTGTCCTGAAGGATGTCTGGAAGTCTCTATGAAGCAGGAACCTGAAGGACCATCTCATTCTGTTCTGAGGAAGTTCCAGAGGTCATTTTCCTATGGATCCAGCATGTGTGGTTTATACAACAAACTGTAAAGCAGTAAGGCAAGAAGAATTTCTTGTCCAGTGGCTAATTTTTTCCACAAAGAAAGTAAACTTCACATGGAGTTTCATTGAAGGCCATCATTCTCCTAAAGTATATTGGTGCCCAGATTAGTCATATCTCATTGTCCAAATAAGTCTAAAATTGATAAAATATTTTGAATGCCATATTCTGCTTGGGTTTGAATTGTTTGAAGATTACCTATCTTATTGAAATATATTTTTGTATATCTATAAACATTAAATGACTATATGTTTGATTATCATAGATGACTATTAATCTTCATTTCTTAAGTTTACATTACAATATTAAAGGAATTGCATTAGCACTATTTCTTAAACAAAAGTAAAAATATACATATAGCATAATAAAATTGACCTTAAATTTGTATCACTAAACCAAAATATATAGCAATGTAAAGTATTTTGAGATTAACAATAGTTTTGAGATCAAAGTGTATTCAATAATCATTTTATCATTTATATATAATATTCCCCTTTTTTCCCAAGAAAGAGATTGACCATAGCCTTTAACCTTTTATAATAGAAACAAGCATTTATAAAAAATGTTTTGGGAATTTGGGCATATTTTTTCATTACTATGTCCTCCTGATTGAAGGCACTGACAATCTTATGGGGGTCCTGAGGTTGGATCATCTTAGTTGGAAACCTTGAAGCTTGTGTGGCCATCTCTTCCTATAAAATATTTTTCATGAGGTCTTCCTTGATTAAACATTATTTTCTTTAACCTGGAGTGAATTCACACCCTCTAATTTTCTGTGAAAATAAAAAGAAAATCTCCTCTCCATAGTAGCCTATCCTTTAATTTCAATTTTAAAGTCAAGTGAAAATATCCCACACAAGTCATTTACAAAATATACAGGTTGGACTAACCCAGCGCATTTATAATCAAATGTCTCTCAGAAGATCTTGTTCCTTCCTCAGCTGTCAAACCATTGAAAGACAACATAACATACAGTATCCAGAATCTCTGTGGATTTTTCATCTTTACATGGCTTACGTATATATGTTATACTTCATATTTTTTAAGGACTTTATCCTTTTTCTTTCCTCTTTTTTCTCTTAAACCCACATATATTTTTTAACACAGTGTAAATCATTTACAGGTTGTTTTGTGTCAATCTGTCTTTGCTGTATATCGTTTATCTTTTTCTGTTTCTGACCACACCTTTAATATGTCAAGATGTGGCTAGAATTAAGGTTTGGCTATGGAAGTTTGGCAGGAGCCACATTTACCACCCCAACTCTGGAGAATTTTAGGGTCCATTAAATAAAATACTGTCACCAAATAAAATACTGCCACCTGCTGCTGCCCAGGAACTCCATTTAAGTCTTTGGCATCAGGGCCTGTAGTAGGAATATGTTATTACATGGTATATAATTGTCCCACACACAAGTTTAATAAAATGCTGATTGGCTGAAAGCAGACCAGAAGTGTGGGTGGAGCTACCAGACTGGAAAAACTCTGGGAAGAGGAAGAACAGAGCAGAGAAGCCAAAGAGATGCCACAGAGATTCCAGAGAAGCCAACAAATGCAGAGGACAACTATGCTATTCTGAGAAAAGGTACTGAGCCACATGGCTGAACAGGATTAATATCGTGGGTTATTTTAAGAGCAAGAACTATATAACAATATGACAGAGCCAGAGCCATAGGCTGATAAGCATAAAATTAATACAAGTCTTTGTGTGTTTCTGTGGGACGGGGGGTCTGAAGTTCTGTGGGTCTAGACCACAAGCCTCACAGGTCAGAAACATAATACTACAAATGACAGCTCAACATGGGTGATATACCCACATAATGGTGGCAAAGATAAAAAAGTGTTCTAGAGCACAGAATTGCAGCCAAAGACAACATCCAAGTTGTTTGTGTCTCTCACATGAGCCATGGTATAGATACTCTCTGATGAGTGAGCTTGAGCTAAAAAATGGTGGGCTTTTGGAGTACAGCTCAACATGACTGGTTTCTTAAGTCTCATGGGAGCCTATATTTAAGCAACAAGCTGTAAGTGATGCATTTAAGCTTTCTATTTTATAGACAAAAAATGAAACAGAATCAAAGACTGCTTCTTAGTAGCAGCAGTGTTTTCTTGGGTCAGCTCTGTTTGCTGGAGGAAAGCAGAGGTACAGCTTTATAAAAGAGAGGTTTCCCGACTCAGCCTTAGAGGCGTAACACTTATGAGTCTTTTAAGAGGCCCTGATGCCAAATACTTGAATGAAGTCATGAGCAGCACATGGTAGTGCTTTACTTGGTCTATATATGGACCCTAAAATTCCCCAGAGTGGTAATTGTGTCTGATCATTAGCTAAGAAGCTAAACTGTATGAAGCTAGACTAGGAGCTTGTTGGAGCCAGCCAGCTACCCTAGTGAAGCCTTTAATCCTTAGCCATACCTCGGCAAATTAAAGGTGTGGTCAGAAACAGAAAAAAATTAATAAGATATACGAAGTAAAGATAGATTTTACAAAAACTCTATATTGTTTACACTGTGTTAAAATATATGTAGGCTGGAGAGAGAAAAGGGAAAAAAAAGAATAGAGAAAGAAAGTCCTTAAAAAAGAAAGAGTGAAAAATAAAATAAGACATGTAAAGATGGAAATTACAAAGAGTGTCTGGAAACTATTTGTTATTGTCTTGTCTTTAAGTTTTTTGACAGAAAATGAAGTCGTAAAAGCTGCTAAAAGCCACTTGATTATAAATGCTATTGCATTAATAGAAAATGAGTTGACTTTAAAATTGAAATGAAAAGATATGCTTCTTTGAGAAAAGGTTTTCTTTTTATTTTCACAGAAAATGAGAAGCCATGGATTTATTGCTGGTTAAAGAAAATAAGGTTTGATCAAGGAAGACCCCCTGAAAAGTCTCCAATGGAAATTGATGGTCCAGATGATTCAGCATTTCAGAGCACCTCTGTTGAAGTTTCCTCTGAGCTCTGTATCCAAATCAACTTCAAGGTGACTGTCTGAGATGATCCAGCCTTAGAGAGTAATCCACCAAAGACTTTTCCACAGTCCTAAACTTTTCTTGGTCCCCTATGGGATTGCCAGTGCCCCCATTCAGCCAAAAGTAGCCTAGAGAACTACACCTACATTCCCCCAAAATGAATTATGGATGTTTGTCTTTGTTTACAGTGTTGGTTACAAATTGATATAGATATCAGTGAAAAGAAACTATACAAAGGAAACTAGATTTGGGGTTCTTGGTTTAAAAAGAAAAATAGGGAATATGTAGTGGGATTATGCTATTACATTGTAAATAATTGTCACACCTTCTAGTTTAATAAAAACACTGATTGGCAGAAGGCAGACCAGAAGTGTGGGCAGAGCTACAAGAATAAGAAAACTCTGGGAACAGGAAAACAGAGCAGAGAAGTCAGAAAATCCAGCAGATACAGAGGACAACTATGCTGTTTTGAGAAAAGATACCAAGCCACATGGCTGAACAGGATAAGAATCATGGATTAGTTTAAGTGCAAGAGTTAGATAGCAATATGCCAGAGCCATAGGCTGATCGGCATAAAATCATTACAATCACCTGCGTTTTTCTGTGGGACTATGGGTCTGTGGGTCTGCAGGTCTGGACCACAGGCTAGACAGACCAAAAACATAATACCACAAGGGCCTCTTAAAAAGAGCCACCCAGATTTTTGTTTGTTTGATTTTGTTTTTTTCTGTTCATGCTGAGTCTGTATTATTCTCTTAAAGGAGTCACACCTCTGCTTACTGACCCAAGAAAATGCTGCTATTGAGAAGCAACATTTGACACTGTTCACTTTTTGTTTGTAAGAGCAGTATCCTTAAATCTGTCTTACACATTCTTGCACTGAGGCTTCTATGAGACTATAGGAACATATCAGGTTGCAGCTCAGGCTGATTCAGCAAACCCACCATTGTGTAACTCAAGCCTGTTTACCAGGCAAGATATCCAGTGGAGGGATCAGGAATAAAAGATGTTCTGGGATAAAGATGGCAGAAAGTTCAGAGTAAACAACCAATCATAAGCCCAACTTGAAACGTATAATATGGTAAGGTTCTCATTCCTTAGCACCAAAGTCTAAAAGGTAGGTTTACCCATAGACCTGGAATAGAACAAAGATGACTTTGAAAGAAAAAGTCAGTGAAAGGACTCTTAGTGATACTCTGCTATACTTATAGCAACTGTCTTCAGAGAGGCTTCATCAAGCAACTGGTAGAAACAGACACAGAAAAATTCATAGACAGACATTGTGTGGAGCTCAGGGAATCCTCTGGGATTTGGGAGAAATGATTGTAGGAGTCTAGGGGTTAAGGACACCTCATGAAAATCCACAGAATCAACTAACCTGAGCTTATAAGAACTCACAGAGACTAAAGTAACAACTCGGGAGCCTGCATGAGATCAATCTAGGCCTTCTACATATATGCTACAGATACATAACTTGGTCTTCTTATAGAAACTCCTAAAAGTGGAAACAGGGGCTGTCTTTGACTCTATTGCCTTCTTTTGGGACCCATTCCTTTTACTGGATTGCCCCATCAAACCTTAATAGGTTTTCTCACTGCAACTTGTTGGACCATGGCTAGTCAGTATCCACAAAAGGAGGGGAGGCACAGAAGGAGAAAGGAGAGAGGAGGGAGGGGAAAAGAACCATATAAAAACAAAACTAAATTAAAACAAACAATAATAACAACAAACATACAGAATAATAAGACTAAGAAATGTGAATCCCATTAAAGAAGAAAGAATCAGAAGAATCATCAGCATTGTAGGTCTGTTGGGATATGCTAAAACAGAAACCTTGGAATAAAAAATGTCATAAAATAATGAAATTATATCCAACGTATAAAAGAAACAATAGATGGTAGGTAGTGAAGAATCCATCAAAGGACAAAGCAGGGAAGAGACAGGAATAAAGTTCTCCTTCACACCCTTGTACTCTCACAGCAAACACTATTTTAATGTTCTTTACAATATTCCAAGTCTTGTCACCTGATGAACAACACTTAAAAACTTCACTTATACTGTTTGTTTTTTTTTTTGACAAAATGCAGCAAAATATCTCTACACTCCAGAACAAAACGGAAGCTTAGCCCAGACCTCCCACGCAGGTCTTTGTAAATCTTTCCCTTTAATTGCAGCACATTTTCATTGATTCTGCTATAAGGAGCACAACCAGACTGAATCATCTAAGTCTCATGACAGTATGCAATAACTTGGAAATACCAAGCACTTTAATGTAATTATCCTGTCTAAAACAGTTTAGCAAACAGAAAGTCAAGCCTGATGGTTTATGTTAATAGGGTTTGGAAGAAATAATATCGGTTGCTTGATTATTTCTCTTCTCTATGTGTCTTTCTGTTAACATATCTAACCTTGGAGGAGAAAAGAACGACAGTCAAGACAGATATTCTTTTGGTTTTATAATATATGATGTTAAATTAATATATTATTATGCATAAAACATAATAGAGGAAGTTCCTTCCATTACAGGGTTAGAAAAAGGTATTTGATGGATGATTTTAACTCAATTACAGAGTATGAAACAAAAATTCATAGTAGAACAAAATAAGCAGCAGAATGTTGAGACAAAAACTTCCATCTGAGGAAATACTAGCTGAGTATAGAAAACATCATTGTCTACATCAAAGATTAGCGAATTGTCACAGGAAAGATTTCATGGTAAACACTTAGAGCTTTGTCAGCTATATGGCTTTATCTATCTAATAGCATCAGCAGTACTGGGGCACCTGAAAAAAAAGACACAGTTATATCATTAAAAGGTGATGGGATTCAATGGCTGACTTAAGAACATCTTCTATGGGGATTGATAAGTAAGTAATTCATTATGAAGAAAAGAAATTATGGAAGATTTTTATTGGAAGCATAATATTTAAAATAATACATTTAATGGTCTGGTTATTCACAGAGAAATGCTCATTTAGAGACCACATGTGGAAAGTCAAAGTAAAATGCAGGATTGGGTAAAATTAAAAGGAGGCTAATTTACAGGGTATTGGAAATCATGTGAAATTCTCTGAAGCAAAACTTAACTTCAGACTTGAGAACATCATTAATACCTCTACACTGGTTAATAATTATGTTTAAAGTTCTTCAAAATAGAAATGAATCAAGGCAAGGAACACTCTTGAACTGAAGTAGTTCCCAGAGAAGGTTAAAAACTAAGAACTGACATCAACATTTAAAATTATAACTTAATTACTTAAAAAAGATCTGATAACATGTCCCTCTTTTCAATATATACCACCATTTATACTTGGATTAATATATACCAGTGATTAGATTTGTATGTTTTATGCAAACTTATAGATGCAGGTGATCTAGATTTCCTATAAAAGAAAATATGCGAAGCCTAGCAGGTGTATTAGTTATCTATGACTATTACAAATTAATTCTCAGAAAGTAAATCAAAGAGAAGACAGTTTTTCATTAATAGTTGAGGGTACAGGCCATTAAAGTATAAAAGACATAGTAATAAAAGGCTATTTATATATATTACTTGTATCTTGGTAGATTGGGCAGCTGTGAGTGTTGGATAAACAAGAATTTATCTTCTTTTCTCCCTTGTTCTTTTGCACTCAGGCTGAGATCATAGCCTACGTTACAGTGCCTTCCACACTCAGTATTCATCTTTCTCAATTAGACTGTTCTGAAAAACCCCTAATAGGCATGCTGAAGGTTTGTACCTTTGTCACCCTAGGTGATGACAGACTGACATCTTAACCATCTTTGTAGGACAAACTGTATTCAATGATCAACAGTTGGCATAAGAGCTACAGCTGCTAATATCTCCTTCTTTAGTTTCTATTTTATCATTTCCACTGACCTGCCTGGCTTAGCTAGAGGCATTATTCAAATCCATATCTTTGTAAGAGCTGAATCCATGTTCATTATGTGATGTGGAAGTAGAATTAATTTAAGTGTACAAATGCTGTAACAATTGGACTACACAGTTCAAATCACCACACAATTGAAACAATTGTCTCTACTAATCCTGCTCCCATTTTTAATAACCATAAATAATACAAGCCCAACCCTCCTGGATAAATAAAAGTGTATGTCCTTGAAAATTTGCTTGTCTTGCTTTGTGAGTGTTGGTCTCTTGTCATGAAACTTAAGTGCCGAAGTAGTACTTGGTATTTCAATAGAAATCTGATTATCACCAATAGTAGTATTTCCCCTTTTGAAGCCAAGACCTTCAGTTCCAGAAGCTAAACTTGTAAGGCTAATAAGGATTAGTCTGAAATGCTGATTCTGGCAAGTGAATGTGATGGCAAATGGGTCAACCAAAATCATTGAACCTACACTTTAAACTCCACAACATTTCCTTACTTGGAAAATGACTCCTCATATTATTAAGTTCATTCCAACCTAGTGCTCTATCTATGGCTTTAGCTTTCAGCCTGATGTATGTGGTGCAACATGGGTTGTACACTGAAGAAATTCATAATCAATGGGTCACTTCTGTACCACCTTTGCTTTAAAAGAATATTGTCCCTAAACTAACTGATGGGATTTCATAGCATATAAAGTACATTCTTAGTGGTTATCTGTAGCAAGGGCTTTTAGAAGATAATAGAAACTCACACATAAAGACACACAAGATTCTAGAAAGCTCTTTTGTGCTTCTTCTGTGGTATATGGTCTTTGATGGATGTAATTGTGTGAACTGAATGTCTTATCACTCTGTCTTCATTTTCTTTTGTTTGCACACCTGTTTCTCTCCAGAGTATGATTGTCCCGGCTTTCGAAAAACCATATCTGTACCTGTATATCTTTTTTCATTTATGTATATTTTAGAATATCAAATTACTGCTGTTACTGGCTTTTTGTAAAGAACTGAAAAGTTGCAATGCCTACAGTTCCATCATTTTTAGAATTGCCAGGTTCTCATAGTTTTTCTTTAATATAGAAACAACTGATTCAATTGCTTAACCAGGATAGTAATCCAGTTTGTAACTGATAAAATATTCAATACTTGGTGGCCACTGTTGTGAGAATAGTTTCAGCTCCACCAATAAACACAGATGTACACCTTTATTGCCAGCTGAGTGACAAGTAATCTATTCAAAAATTTTATTCTTTATTCTCTTTTTTTTTTGTCATTAACTAAAATAGAATGAGGTAATAGGGATGATGACTCACCAGTTAAGAGCACATGCTGGTTTTCCATAGGACATGGGTTCAATTCTTTGTACACTGTTAAAGATCTCCCACATGAAGGTGCCAACCAAATTTAGAGTTTTTTTCTCTTCCTTTCTTTTCTGTTAAATCACCCTAAAACCATCTCAAAGGAAAGCCAAAAATATTCCTCAATACCACGTCTCTCAGTTGAGTTTAGGTTTACTAGAATTTGTTTAAGGAATACTTTTGAAGCGATCAGCCATAAAATAATGATGGGAACAAAAGCTAGGTTAACTAGAGCCTTAGATTGCAATTTGAAAATGTCTTGGTTGTCCTCATGATGTGATCGTTAACTTATATAATCCTCCAGAGCAGTAACAAGAACTGGCAAAGAAGGTAATATTTTAATAACATTCTGACGGCTAATTGTTAAATGAGGACTCTGGAGGAATTTGGATGCTGCAGACTGGTCTCTTGAGTCAGACTTAAGGACAATAGAAAGATGAAAGTTATCTGCTAGTGGGAATGCAAGTTAACTTGTAACTAGTTAAATAAATGTGTTAGGGTGCGATAGGATTCCTAGGAAGTAAACCTTTGCAAACAGTACCACCATTCTGAATTTCAATCAAACTAGAATATTCTCTGCATGAAAAACAGGATTCTGATGTTGCTATTGTTGCCTGAATATCAATATTGAGTAATTTGAAGGATACCTAATTTTTCATTAAGTAACCTGTAGTTTTTCTAATCTAATACTTTATGCTATTAGAATAAGTATATTTTAAGAGTCAATCGTTTAAAGACCATAGAGCAAACTACAAAATAACAACGCTAAGTACCATACTGGATGCCAAAAATTAAAGCTCAAAATAAGTTATATTCTATTCACAGAGTTGACTTAGAAAAATCAGACTATTAAACAAGCCAACTTTTATTTTTGTCTCTAAGGGTAATGTAAAGTTTTTTTTTTTTTTTAAGTCATTCTCAATATATCTCCAGAAGACATAACATCTCTGTTTTCTCATTGCTAGTGAGAGGCTGTGCTGAGGAGACAGCAGCAGATTACACTGAATTAAAAATGAATTATACATTAATGAATAATAAAAGCCATGATAATATTCTTAGTTACAATATGTCTGGCATATGATAACATCTGCAAGTAAATGAACAACTTGTATCAAGACTTAGGAGGCTGCTATACAGCCTGAGCTGGATGTGCCCTTTCTACTCTCATAGGTGGCTATGGAAATGGCAGTCTGGCCTATGGGAGACACTGTAAGTATTTATTGCTGTTCATAAATTACTAATTTCACAATTTCCACATTCCTTCTAAATCCATGCTGCATTTTCTGAGAATATTTAATACGTGTTCACTGATTGTTTTTCTTCAATGTCAAACCTACATACAACTCTTTGTAATCCCAATGGAATTTAGTAGGTGGTTTGGCACGTCACTGACAATCAATAGGACTCTGAGTAAATGGCTATCAAATTTGTTAATTTCAATAGTAGAGAGTGGCACTTTCTTTTTGGCTTTTTGAGACTATTCCATAATCAAAATAATCTTCTCTGATTTAAATGTAAAATGAGGCAGAGTGGGGACTTTTCTTGTTGTTTTTAAGCAGCGTGAACTCTGGCCAAAAGCACTCCAAGAAGTAATATAAGTGTGTCACCTGCATTTCCTGGTGAAATTGTAAATTTCAGCACAGAAGAAAAATATGATGTCTGGAGATGAGCTATTAATTAGCTTGTTTTGGGTAACAGGCAGGTAAGTGGCAGAATGTGAAGCCACTGGATATCCTGATTTTCTATACTTAACGACAAAACACCGAAATGAAAGCAATTTTTTTCTGAGCCTTTTTATTCTGCTTTGAATTTCTAATATATCATTATTAAGTTTTTATTGTTGAAAATGTAGCACTCAAAAAAATATCAGTACTTTTTTTCTCTTTTCTTTTTTCCATTTTATTTCTTGAAGTCTTCAAATTTACTACTGCTGTTTTTCTTAGGACCAGGTACAAATAAAAGGAAGAAATGAAGGGAGGGAGGAAAGAAGGATGGAGGGAATGAGCAGAAGATATAAAATAAGGTTCCTATGTTTGCAAATCTAGTCTTCAACCTCTGGCACTGTTCTGGAAAGTTGTAGGACAGTTGAGACCACTGTCTACCTAAAAGAACTAAGCCTTAAGGATATTTGTCCTCTGTTTTATCTAAAACATCCTGCTACCAATGATGTAACTGTAAATTCCTGCCACTACAGTCATTGTTTCTATAGGCACCATGCCTCACCAAAGGATTGTGTATTCAAAACATATTCAAAACAAATCTCTTCTTCCTTACGTTGCATATGCTGGGTATTTTGCCACAGAAGTTAGAAAAGTAAGGAGCATAGTTTGTCAATAAAATCTAAAATGTCAGCCCGGCAATGGTAGTACTTGCCTTTAATCCCAGCAGGCAGATCTCTGTGAGTTCAAAGCCAGCATGGTCTAGGAGTGAGTTCCAGAACAGCTAGAGTTACACACTAAAACCTTGTTTCACAAAAGAAGGAGGAGGAGGAGGAAGAGGAGGAGGAGGAGGAGGAGGAGGAGGAGGAGGAGGAGGAGGAAGAGGAGGAGGAGAAAGGAAGAAAAAGGAAACAAACAAACAATAAAACACCTAAACTACCTGAGTAATCACTCCGAGATACATGAGATCTTTGTTTTCATGGAAGAAAATGAAGTTTAGAGGTTGCCCTTTGCTATTAATTACCATGGACCATCTACACACAAAACTATACAGAGTCTACTGACAAGTTCTACCACAAGTTCTAACTTCTTACTTCAGTCAATTTAGTTTCCCAACCTAAAATGCAAATACTCCCTTTTCTGCTTAGCCTTTCCACTTATAACACAAGTCAGCTTTATTTTCTTACACCAACTCTTTCAAACAGTTGTTTTAAAGCAAAATGTCCTTTGGATAGCAAGTCAAGATGAAAACAGTAGTTTTTGAAATGCAATCAGGACCTTAAGAGGACACTGAACAGAGTCATTTCCCCACCTCAGGTGCAGATGCCATACATTCTTCTTCTTTGCAGTATTAAGAAATTGGTATGCGTGATGTCCTTTAACCCACAGATAAAAGTGTATGTCTGTGAGGATGTGCTGCTGGCTTTACAGATTAACTTTATATTCATGTTTAGAATGTTTAAACCAATAGCTTCCCTGTCATTATAGTAAAGAATCAGATAGAGAGGATTATTGTCGGTTTTCATGCTATGACAAATAAATGCCTACAAGTTCACACAAAACTAGGCTTCTTGGTCATGTAGTTTTAGGTCTGCTCCAAACCAAAATAAGTCTTCCCCAAAGCTAGAATCTAAGAATAAGGAAATTTCCATAGCAAAAGTGACCTTGTAAATAAATATTAGGATAAGGTTTAGATGGAAAATGATTCGGGATTATTTGTTATTCTTAATGAGCTCACAAGGGTTTTTAGGAACAGGAAATTGAATAGTGAATGTATGAAATGATGAAGTAGGGGTGGGAGAGATTTGAATACACTCAACCGCAGTCAAGATGGAGAGACTGCCCAGTTAAGAGAGCAGGTGGTCGCTAGAAGCCAGAAAAGTCAGAGAAAATAATTATCCTAAAAGTTTCACAAAAGAATGTAGCCTGGTGGACACTTTCTAAATGTCAGACCTCTTGAACAATAAGATAATAAATGTATGCTCCTTTCACTTTCCAAGTTTGATGGTTATTTTCTATGGGATTAATGGGAGGTATTATTGTTCTCAAGTTCCATCTCTAAAGAATGAATGTCATTCCTCAAAGAAGTCTAAGATAATAAGACATAGACTCAAATGATCAAAACTCTGTGGGTTATAACGATTAAATGCATTTAACACACTACATGGAGAGACTACACAAAGGAAGATTTATAATTTTGGTTGCCATGGTGATTATTAAAACTACATTTACGTAATGTATTATTGAGAACAATGCGAGCCATTTTGTATAAAAGGAATTAATGTAATACATTCCTATGGTTCATTACAAGTTCATAACCTTTTAAACTAAATAGTTTTTATGTTAATATTCTGTGAGTATATGTGTATATAATGTATAAAGAAGAGAAAAGAGATAATTTTTCAATAGTATAGAAAAAGGACTATCCTCAAATTTCTTCATTAGAGTGAATTTCAGTCATTTGTTAATTCATGTTGTCATTTCTGAATATTCATGACATCATTTCCACTGAACTGTTGCTATAAAATGTTATAATCTGCCTCCCTGTCACTATTATGGGAGTTGTGTCCTGGGCTTTCTAGACATTTGAGGCTTTGTTTGCATTGCACACTATTTGATATGATCTTTTTCTTTGCTTTTGACTTCCAATGAACTCTTCTATTACCTGTGGTTTCTAGAAATTGATAAAATGAAAATCAATGCATTCTTCAAGAAATTTGCATTAACAAGGGTTTCAGTATATCATATCATACACTTGAAGCTCTGTTGATGGCGTTCCAGTACCTTTGGCATTTCTAACATAGATTTGTAATACATTTTACAGTTTACCAAGCACTTCCCTTTTAGCATAACATGAAGTTCAGAGTTGTTATTTAGAATTCTGATACCAGCCATGCCTACCATACGCAGTCTAGAGGAATACTGGCAATATGCTCAGTGTTTCAATTTTCTAGTGTTTTTTTTTTTTTTTTAATCTAAGAACAGGTAAAAGTTCTATGATTGTCTGAAAATGAAATTAAATAATGTACTTTGAATAGGATATTAATACAAAGTTATAAAATAAATCAAAACAAGTTTTAATATTACTACTTTAATGATTATCATGAATATGTGATACTTTATGCTAAGATTTAGTGATTTAAAACAATGGCCATACATTGTCTCATTGCTTCTGTTAATCAGGATCTGGTAAGGCTTAACAGAGTCCTCTGGCTTTGAGTATTTGAGAAGGCTGAATATTTAGTTGACATCCATCTCCTGAAGACTGCACTGAGGCAGATACACATTCAAAATCACTAATGTTACTGTGGTCCAGACTCAGTTTATTACAGAGTGATGTGAGCTAACTTAGGTTTCTTGATTCTCTAGCCTAAGGGACTTTGCCACATGAATTTCTCTACATGACAATGTATACATTGATAACTAGGTTTCCTCAGAACAAGTAAATCCATGAAAGGTGCTACCTAAAATAGAATCCAATATTCCTTTGTAACTTAAGAATTATTCTGATATTCCATCCTTGTTACATGGAGTTCATCGGAAAGAATTGTGAGGCTCCATTTCAGCATACATTTGAATGCGATTTTTGATAATTTTCGTGTATGCAAAACATTTTTCTCTTACCAGAAAGTCTTCTCTAGTGCTAGGCATAGGCGATGAAAAACACCAAGCTACAAAGTTTCACAAAACAGTTGGTTTCAGGGGAAAAACAGATTAATGTTCTTTTAACTATGACTGCACTGGTGGGTACAGCATGCAATCATGATTTCCAAAACAATTATTTTGAATTTAATAGCTCTCTAACTCTTTCTCTGGTGCTGCAACGAGACAACTGTTTTAATAGTGCACCAAGCTGCTATAAAGCACGGGTTAAAACCCGTGGTTAAAAGACTCTGATGAGGGGTTGGAAGCTATCACCACATGGATAGTTCTCAGGCTGAAGGAAGGTAGAAGGGGGGTGGGCAACCTGCGGAAGGGCATAAAGTGGGAAATAGAACAAAGTGGAAAGCCACCAGGCAGCTGAGTTTTTTTAATAGCTCTCGGATACTGCCAGTCCTCTCTCTCTTTTTTCTCCCCCTTTTTCTTTTTTCTTTCTTTCTTTTTTTTTTTTTGTCATTCCAAATGTTAAATTGAGGTGATTATAGCCTCTTATTTGTTTTGTTTTGCTTTCAGTCAAAAAGTGAAAATTAAAAGTCAGTGGGAATAAAATGCAGCATGAACTTCTTGGCAGCTGATGGATGAAAAAAGGCCATTACTCATAATCATCATAATACAAACCCTCTGGACAATGTGGGGGAGGGAACCTCTCACGTGGGAGATGCTGGAAAAGACCCAGGCTTGGCAGATCCTGGGGCTGTCACTGGAATGAGGTTGCCAAACCCATAGGGGAAGCATTGAAGGCTGCCAACGTGGTGCCCTCTGAAAGCTGCACTCTGAAATGACAATGGAAAGCAAGAGAATTGGAGGTGTGCTGACTGGCAGGGGTGGAAAATGGAGAAATAGGCTCCCTGCCCACAGGGTGAAAGACCTAGGAAGAGAGAGGTGTGAGAGGCAGACAGAGTTACAAATGAAGCTCACAATATCAGACAGAAATGTACCAGTTCAGAAAGCAAATAAAAGAGTACACCAAAGCTTCAAGTTCAAAACAGAAACATGAATATAAAAATAAGTAAATTCAACAAAATCCCTTTCATGTGGTAAAAAATGAATCTAATGCCTTTAAACATAGGGGACCATGAGTGTGAGGGAGTTAATTTTAGTTCATAAATAATAGATTGTCAAAATTTTAAAACAGATCCCAATTTGGGGGGACAGTCCTTCTCAAATAAAAGGCATTTTACTACCAAAATGTCTTTGCATTTAATCCAATCCCTGTCTCACTTTCTATACATATAAAACTATAATAATTTAAGTCCATAAATAAGTATGTACCCTTGGATATTATTTATGTAAATACTATTAAATACACTTCCCTCTGATCTAGTTCCATATTGGTATTGTGTGTCATATCTGTCCATTGCATTTTCATGTTGAATTTCAAAGAATATAAAAGCCACAAACTTCATTATATTTTTATGGAGATATGAGTAGTTGCTAGTTTTGGACTATTGTTTATATCATGTTGTTGATTTTCTAAAATTGGTGTTTTGCTGCTGAGTACTGTAGCTTTTTACCAGTGTTCATTTGGGACAGAAAAATTTAGCTCTAGTACATTTTATGAATTTTATTCCTACAGATTTGTATTAATTTATTCCTACCCATTCTCACTTTCTCCATTTCCAAAATGTAGTATATATTATTTTTCTGTATATTTTTACTGATGTCTGTTTTTTTAATGTAGCAATACGGATACTATAATTATTATACATGAATAGTACTTTCACTTATATCTTCCTTTAGTTTTTTATTCCTCTAATTTCACATCTGCATGACAGTTGCAAGCTATTTACCATAACACCAATTTGGATATCTAAACAATTAAGATGGTAAATATGGAGTGGATCAGAATTGTTCATTCATCAGAATTCACACAATTCAGGCCTTCCTAGAGCTATGAGCTGAACAAGAGCAATGTGAAGAGTGCTCTGATTATGCAAATACAAACCCAGTGACGTTAATCATTATATATTTGGTACTGATTCATACAGAAACTATATTTTACTTAAATTGTGAGTAATAATAAGTAGTGATGTGTTAAAAAAAATGCAAGTAAGTATAACTACCTACTAAGCATGGGACATAAAACAGAAGCAAAACCTAGCTGTGGTCTACAACACAGAACTCTTCGTGGCAAATCATAACTTTAGAAAAGCCCCAGATTTCTAATATGTTAAGGCTATAGATTATTCTATGTATTTTACAACATATTTATACATAAGTTCTGTGATATAAACTCTTTAATTTGAGAAAAACAACAGTACATTATTTTTAGGATTTAATATCAATCTTTTTTTATTCTCTAAGCTTCAACTTCAACTGATCAATGTGATTAGAGTTACATTGTCAATGGCATTACAATTCAGGAATACTTGGGAGTTTACCTTCATGTGTCTATAATTTAAGTAATTGTTTAAGGAGTAAATATTTTGTAGTAATTTTACAAAGAATAATTTAAGTTTTGTATTCAGAATGTGATTTTTTTAAATTTTGTATTGTTTGTTGTTTATTATAATTTCTGAAATTGTTCTTAATACATGGCGATTTGGGTAAAATAGCAGCAAAATATAAATTAGATACTAGTTAATCTTTGCTATAAACATGAAATGAGGCTAAGAATCTTTTAGAAGTCCCATGTATGATTTCTGGCTATATTTCATAGAAAAGTAGCTATGTTTAAAAGAAACTATGTAATATAAGTTTGTGTATTAACGTGTAATTAACAGTAAAAAAATAAAAAGTATGGGTTTTCCATTGATTAAGATGCCTCAGAAAAGGCAGAGGTCATCAACAAGAATCTAAGGAGAAGGGAAAATAACAATAACAACAACAATAATAATAATAATAATAATAATAATAATAATAATAGTAATAAATACCAAACTTTTCATTAACCAAAATTAAAGAAAGCTTTAAAAAGTACAATGTAGATAATCAAAGAAATGTTTCACGAAGGGAGTGTCTCCATGGGTAGTCTTTGAACATTGTCTTTCCTCCTATGTAAATCAGAAAGCCATGAGCAATTTTATTCTTAGAGTTTCAATGTAAACATTTAATGGAATGGAAATTATTTTTTTTTTAAAAAGGTATTAGTAAATTCAAGATCTAGTAGTAATCAAGGTAATTGATGTTTTTTTTTCATTTTGTGCATCAGCAAAATAAATTTATAATAAAATATCTCTTAGAAACTATTGCTCCTACCTCAGCAGTCAAAATTTCAAAGAATTGCAGTTATTGAAAGTAGTGATTATAGAGACATGTCTTTACATAAAATATCTATGTGAAAATGAAAACAAAAATAGAACATGTTCAAGTGTAAATGGAAGTTTCTGTCCTACCAATCACTTCCAAAAAATTACACACTATAAAATGTTTGGCCAATAGCTCAGGCTTGTTACCAGCTAATCTTTTAAATTAACCAATATTTCTTATTTATGCTTTATCATGTAGCTTGGCACCTTTTCTCAGTAAGGCATGCCCATCTTGCCTTTCTCTTTATCTGCTTGTGATGCCTGACTCTACTTTTCTCCTCAAAATATTCTCAGTTTGTCTCTTCTGCTTAACCTTATTCTGCCCAGCTATTGGTAGTCATCTTCTTTATTAAACAATTACAGTGTCATATACTCACATAGTGTAAAGGAATTGTATATTCTACATTTGTGTCTCCTTAAAAGAGAAAGTTTCTATTTAACATAGTAAAATTATAAACAACAAAAGTCATCAAGTAAGAATTACAGTTACAATATCCAGCCTATTTGTATTTGGCAAAGAGAAAATGATTTTTATTAATTCTGTCTTGGTGAGTCTAAACTCTGTATTTTATCTTTTACCTCTAATTTACCTTTTATTATAACTAAAGAAAATTATAACTATGACTATATATATATAGTCATATATATGTTATATAATTATACAGAAGATTTTTTTTTCTTTTTGGATCTATTTTTACCAAGCATTCTGTATTGTTTTTTTGATTATAGGAAATGACTCTTAAACTGATTGTCAGATGCTGCCAGCATATCTTAGCTTCATTTATAGAAATATTACTAGGCGGCTGGCTCGTCTAACTTTTGAATATTACTAGGTGGCTGGCTCATCTAACTTTTGATGGAAGGTAGCTGTCAGTAGTTGCCTCTCTGTACCAAAGCCCATGTGAAAAATTGTGTGTGGCTCAGCTCATGGAATGCTGGCAGGGCTCTGGCAAATGTTGGGAGACACATCTTTTCACCATGGTCAACATGCGAGACATGAGACTGAGAAGTCATGCCTGGCTCAATTTTTGTGTTTCTAGAACCATTTCCCATGAAATCTCAGGTTTTATGTGTGTGTAGGTGCTGGATGCTTGGTCACCATTTATAGGTAGACTTCTCTTTTCCACCTGCAAGTTCCCAAATAACCAATATGGAGACATATATTAGGTATTAGTTATAAATGATGGCCGAAAGCTCAGGCTTGTTACTAGTAGATCCTTACATTAAAATTAAGCCATGTTTCTTTATGCTTTGCACTGTAACTTGGTACCTTTTCTTAGTTCAGCATGCCCATCTTGCTTCTTTCTGAATTTTCTTGTAATTCCTGACTCCATCCTTCTTATTCCCAGCATTCTCAGTTTGGCTCTTCCACCTAACCTTATCTTGTCCAGCTATTGCCCAGTTAGCTTGTTTATTTAACTGATCACAGTGAGAGATATTCACATGTGTAAAGGAATATTTTATACTCAAAGAAGAGTTCTTGTCACAATATTGATAAAGTAATCTTTGAATATTTTTTAGACTGAAAGTCTAATTATTAGTTCATTGGTACAATGACTGCCTATCTTATGACTAATTTTATATTCAATCAGTAGCAATACAAATATAAAGCAATCATAAAATTAGATATTTTTCTGAACTTTTTAGCTTAATAATAAAATTATAAAGCTAACAATTATTTAAACAGCATGCTCTTCTATAATATATCCTGCTGATATTGATAGTTTATTTTAAATATCTGATAAAAGTTGACTATTATTTTAAGACTAAACCATGTTTCGATATTTCTATGACATATAAGTTCATATAATTGCCATGTATACACTTAAAAACATGTGTATCATGCATATGTATATATATGCACACACATATGTATATCCTCCAAAATGCATTGCATGTTTGCATACATCTCTCAGAGCAATAAAAATTATACTAAAAATAATTATAAAAATGTCAGAAGAGAATATAATTTCAAGAAACTGACAAAATTAATTGGAAAACAGTGGATAAATCTGTTGGATATCTTTGTAAAAATAAAATCATGTAGAATCATTTTTTTCATGGTGCTACCAGAATATGTTTGTATTTCTCTATTAGTAAAATAAATACTTCAGCAGTGAAGAGTCCAAGTTATGTATTATGAGTCTTAGCTTAATTTGAAAATCATTAATTTGTTTTCCTATACCAACTAAATACTGTTCCCCAAAAGATTCATTACAGGCCAATATGTTAGGTACTCTCAAGTTACCATTTTCCATCAAATGATGATTTTAGGAACCCACAGCAAAGCTTCATTTCACAAGTGCATGGATGACCCTTAAAGAGTAACCCACTCACATAATAATGCACATTGGATAATGACCATATGGATATTATTATACTAAATGCTCTTCCTAGGGTGACATTTATTTCATAACAGCACCATCAAGTTAAAAAATTATCTATTCTCTCCCTTTAGAGGTTAAGAAACTAAGATAAAAATGCTAACAATATTTTCCAAAAACTCAAAATTATCAGTGGAATGTAGGACAGTCCAATGCAAATGGGCTTTTTCTTGAAATAATGCTGTACATCTTCCAAAAGAAAGTTGGTGCTTCTGTAACCAAAAGAACAAAGCAATGAAGCCCACAGATGGCATTCCAGCTGTGTCTGATATACACCTGGGAAAATAGTGTCACTCAAGTCCATTTGATATTACACAAATAGAAGCACAGTTTTCTCTGCTCTTTGGTAAATCCTAATTTCAGTGATGTAATGAGGCTTCTAAACAAATTTTATTTGGCCTGTAATTTTCATTTGGCTGTATGCATGAATTGAAGATACTGGATAATCAAGAAATCTTTACGAGTTCTGGTTAGTTACATCCAACTGTGTATCGTTAAATTATCTCTTATCCAACCTGGTATAAAATTTACATATTGTGCCTGAAATACTGTAGGTAGTTGTTATTATTATAATATTTCTCATATAAAGGAAGATTTTTTTTTTTTACTAAAGATTAGTTTATGTACTTCTGAGCATATGGTAAAATCATAATGTCAGTTATCAGAGAAACATTATAAGAGAAAAGAGATAGAAAGATGAAGGTTAGTGGGCTGAATGCAAATTTTAGTTCTTGTAAATTAACATCTCTATCCTCTCAATCTCAGACCTTAAATGATGTGTGTCTATTCATTCTAAAGACCACCTGAGGAGAGGATGGTAACTGTCACCAAATAAATCTCCCAGGCTCATTCCTACACTAATTTATTCCCCATGCCTCTGAAATAGGAAAGGGTGCTTTGTGTTGGCATTCTCTATACTAGATATTAATTCCTAGATGGATTTAACTTTTTTGCAGTTGAATGATGATAAAATGGAGCTATTTTGAAGTACATTAAACCTGCAAATTTGAACACTTTGATGCCAATGTTCATTTTATTGCAAGGCATCCTATTTTCACCTTCATAAAATTGAATGCTTGCACAAACCATATAATTAAATTTGGTCATACAAAAAGCTCAAGTCTATGCATTTGTTAATTCTTGACTGCCTTCTTGCCTAAGAAGTTGGATAAAGTTTACTGAAATTTCTTTAATATCTGATACAATTGTACTGTAAATGGTGACTCACTTTTGAGATTTGAAGAATTAATAAATCTTCAACAAAATATTTTCTGACCCCTATCACAATGACTATAGAGTTATTTGGGCAGAGATCTTTTCTTCTGGAACATTTCGATATCCCTTCAATGTTGGACCTAATATCTGCCTTCATGAAGAGAATTTTACTTATAAAGGAGCTAGCAAACTGATAATTTCTCTTCAAGATTGAAACTTATGAAAACATATTTTGGCTGGGCACCAGGAAATGAAAGTTGGTCCATCTTTGAAAGCTTGGAGATGTTAGAGGTAGAATTTGCAATTTTTTTTCATTGTGGCTTTATTACTATCATCCTTATAGAACACAGAAATGATCATGAGTAAAGTGAAAAGAGCAAGGCTACTGGATTAAAAACTTACAAAAAAATTATAAACATGAACTTTAAAAAGAATATATGTATGTTCCAAAGTAAATTTCCAGAGTCACAACTAATCTGATTTACCAATACCTGATGAATATAGATGGTAGACAGATAGGTGGGTGGCAGATCAACAGCAGAAAGACAGGCAGTAGATAATAGTACTTAAATAGATCATTTTCACTTAACAGGATAAAAAAATAAACAGTATCATCTGCTTCATCTTCACTGCCTTCCAAAAACATGTCTACTTTTTTAATTTAAAAATTCAATGTGTATACATATATATATATATATGTATAATTGTTTTAATTGTGTGTGTGTGTGTGTGTGTGTGTGTGTGTGTGTGTGTGTGTGTATGATGTGCATGCCATGCTTATGGAGTCCAGAAAAGAGACTTAGACCTGTGGAACTAGAGTTAGAGATGGTTATGAACCACCAGATAGGTGCTGGATGCTTTTAGGAGCAATCAGTACTCTTAATAATGAGCCAACTCTCTGGCGGCCCCATATATCTGCTTCCTAATCAAGCAAGTTGCCTAATATTTTTCAAAAAAATTTTCATCTCTCTAACACCTATGCATCTTATCTTCTATGTTCTGAAAGTCAACAACTGGCTGACTGGTTTAAGATAATTTAGAAGTTAGTTTCGTACCGTTCCCTCTGTTCATGTCACTGGGTCTTGTCATATTCAGCCTTCTCAAATGATAGTGTATACATCATTTTTATATTCACTTAAATTCTTCTCTCTTTTAAATAGGCTCTGAAAGTTTTAGCAACTTTTTTTTTTTTTATAATCGTCTATATTTGTGTTTGGACAGTGGTTACAATACTATTTACAACTGTCAGCCTCATAAGAGTGATGCTTAAGATCTGACCACTTCAGATTAATTGGGTATTAAGTAAAGTAGGGTAAGTTGTAGATCAACTTTCTAATGCCTTCATATCGAATATGAAACCTAATGCCTTACCCCTAAGGTCCAACAACTGTTGCTTTTTCATAGCTCTATATTCTTCTTTTGATCTTATCATTTGCTCACAATATTTATAATTTACATATCTTATTTTGTTTAGAATTTTTTTTTCTGTTTTGTGATTTTTATCACGGACCACTCCTTCATCATGCCAGACTCTATGCATACACTGAATAGTTAGCAACACCTTACCAAAGTACATAATATCTTGTATTACAATGATCATTATAAATATTTTCACTGTTATTATTTCTGTATCTGCTTTTAATATGTATCTTCCTTTAGGTCAAAGAACTTTCAGGCAAAGCTTAACTTTCTTTTTTCTTATTGTATTATCTTGAGTCAACCTGGTATGTACATTTGTGTGCTTCTATATAAACACAGACACACATACAAATGCACAAAATTTGTATTTTTATTTTCAATAAATAAAAGAAATTGGTGTTAGACAGTATTATAAAATGAAACTACACTATTTTGGTAAGTAGAAATGAAATCCCAGAACTCACAATGGATGTGGCATAATCATTGATCACATTCCATAATACTTGCAATTGGGAGCCTGAGACAGGATAGATGTGGGAAATTCAAAGCTACCCTGTAAAACAAGGTTGGTTCTAAGCCAAGCAGAAACATATAGAAAGACCTTGTCTCAGAGCTACAAAAATAAATAATAATAATAAAGTAATGATTAAATTATTGTACATATATGTTAATTGCCTGCTGAAATGATAGCCTAGGAAGGGTGAAAAGCAAAATAAGAAGAATAAAAGAGAAAAATTTATCAACAAAGTTTTTCTTATTAAAATTGACTTTAGTAGATGTTTGCTTCTACATTTATACAAGTTGCTAACATTAATTTCATCTCTAGTAGAATCAATTTACTCAAGCTGTGTTTTGCCATTAGCTCAAATAGTTTTTCTCTCAAACTCTATACTCAAAATTTTGTATGACCCACTATAAAAAGAATCAAGTTAAATAGCAAAATCCCAGTGTTGATAAAGGAAGAAAAAATAAATCTACCCAACAATTATTAGACTCTTTCTAGGATACTGGAAAATAAACATTGATATCATGTGCTAACATGTGAGTGGATGAGTGCAGAACATCACACAGCCATGACACACGAAGAAATATTTGTTTCCTGAAATGTAAATAAAAACTGAAAATACTTGATTAGGTACATTCCCTCTGAAGCTAATTCTGAGTATAATATTTAACAAAAACAGAAGCAAGCAGATAGCCAGATGGTTTCAATGCACCAGGCCAGGAAAGTGGAAATGCAATGCTGAAAATTACCATTTTTCTGAAATTTGACTGTTTCTACCTTATGGGATTTTGTCATCTGAATTTACAAAGGGTAAAGAGTCAATTCTACATAGAAGACAAAAACTACTGTAGTCTCTGGAGTCTGTGCTAAGAGATAAATAGCTGTTACTCAGATCTGTAGAACCAGTTGATATTTTCTGACATGATATTCTGTTTATGTATCATAGAGTAATAAACATATGCCACATTGAAAATTAAATTGGGTCAAGGGACCTGCTACAGTGACACCATGGAGTTTGTGGTATAAACACAGAATCTTGAAATTGCTAAGGTTCTTGAGCTGGTCAACATTATTGTTAATCCAAGCTTCAAATGTGAATTTGTAGGAAACACCAATTGCAATGGGGAAGCTAAAGTAAGTTAAGAAATAACTTCATATAAGTTGCAGAAATATTATCACCATAAATGTTGGGACAGACCAGAAGTGAAAAGGTGGGAAGGGTGTTAGAGGAGTACGTAGTGACTATACAACAAATGGTAGGCAAGACTTCTAGAAATTTTCTAAAAGTACATTTCTGTTGGAGATATAATTTAGTACAGCTTGCTATTTCTTAGGTATATATTACACATGAAAAAATTTTTACAATGTTTTCCAGGAATGTAGACTTTAGTACAGTAGAAAGAATTCTCTAGTCATAACTGCTAATGAATGCTATAGGTTTCTTATAGATATACTAATTTTGTGAGACATTTAACAATGGTAATTTGAATGGGATTGAGTGGAAATATTTGAATAGCTTGATATGTAGTGTGGTGTTGATACAATGCTTGGGAGAATAACTAATTGATATTTGATTTGACTTAGTGCACACTCCATGAGATGGAATCTCTACCCAACACTGCTTGGATGACCAAGAATTTGAGAATAGACAGCCCAAGGATATAGGACAAGACAAAACATTATTGTTCTACTAAAATATAGTAGCAACAAAGTGTACACAAATAAACACAGACTTATAGATCACTGTCTTGCCCAGCATTATCAGGAAAATTTTCATGCAGATGGGAATAAATACAGAGACCAACAGCCAGATATTATGTATGCAGAGAGTGGAGGACCTTGGACCAATTACTCCTAAATGAGATATTTATATCAAATCCCTTCCCCCAAGTATCAGAGAAAATGGTGAATGAGGATGCAGAAAAGGTATAAAATCCAAGGAGTATGGGGAGATGGAAGACACCAACAAAGCAAGGTCCTCTAAATAAACCAGATGATTGTATGTATGAGCTTACAGATTGAGGCAGCACGCATAGGTCTAAACTAGATGGGGTCCTAGATATGAAAGACATAGAGGCATGCTTTCATCCCTAATGTAGAAACTGTCTCCAGTTGATAATCACTTGCAATGAAAAATTTAGTTTTCTCTAGGGGGGGTATCATTGGGGGAAAAATATTCTTAAGGATAGGGCATATGCCCTGCAAAAGATGGCTGGAAAAAAATTAACTCAACAGCATCTTTTGAGGCTCCTTGTCTCATAATTCTGTGATGATACTTTTCCAAACACTGTATCTTGTTTTACACACACACACACACACACACACACACACACACACACACACACACATACACACACACACACACACGTTATTATACTAGGTAGGTAGGTAGGTAGGTAGATAGATAGATAGATAGATAGATAGATAGATAGATAGATAGATAGATAGACAGATAGATAGAATTGCTCTTTGTACCCTACAGGCCCTTTGCAGATATGTTATGACTTCCATTTTAGTGTTTTTATGGGATCTCTGAGTGTTCAAACAAGTGGGCCTCTGTGTCTATAGCTGTTTCTTAAAATTTTCCTTCGGCTCTTCCCTGTTCTTTGTCTTTTGTATTCTATTCAAATACGTTAACTTTTATTTTATCTTATTACATTTTATTACATATTTTATTTTATTATCATCCACTAGCAGCCAGTTTCCTTTTAAAAGAGGGACAGGAAAGAGGTAAATTTGGAGAACAGGGATAGTGGAAAGGAACTGGGAGAATTATAAAAGTAAAACACAAACATCCAGTACATTTCATGTGAGGGGGAAAAATCTATTTCCAGTAAAAGGGGAAAAGTTGACAAATGATGATTGATTTAGAAAAAAACAGTACCTTTAGAGGTTTGCATGGCTAAGAATGGGGTCAAACAATTGTCATCTCAACACTTAGCAGGCTGAGTAAGAAGGTCGGCATCATGAACACCAGCCTAAGCAAGATATTGAGGATGACAAGGGAGAAGAAAGGGCAAATTCTCAATGGTAAAAGCTAAGGGCAAAGGCAGGCTTCTGCAAAGTGTTTTACATTCATGTTTTGGCTTGCTTTGAGATTTATTTCCTGTCATTTATAGTGTACTGAGAAAATAAACTAATTCAAATTCAAAGAGAAATAACAAGGATTCTACAACCTCCTAATTTAATCAGCCTCTATCTGTTCAAGTGCAAGTCTAACAGTTAACATTACCTGCTTCTGAACCTTAAGAATCTGAGACTTTCTATCCAGGATAGCGCCTTTCCTGTTAGAGTATTAACAAGTCATGTGGGGTCTTAACCTAAGGTTTTCAACCTGCACTCTGCCCACTCTGGAATACTGAGGATGGGTTGGAATACAAAATCTCTTGGTGTTTCTCTTGTTTATTTTATTGTCAACTCCATTCACTGTCACCCCTTTTCATGTTCTTTAGCGTGTCTTCACAATGCTACTCTAAGACTGCCTTCTATAAGCAGATACCGTATATCCTCATCTGAGCGAAATGCAGTTTTAAACCAGAAATAAACCTATATTCTAACTAGAGTGAATATGATTCTATTTCAAAATTTGAAAAGAATGAATCTTATTTTTTTCCTGTTATAATTGGGTTCTAACATGTAAGAATTAATGGATTATTTTTTTTTCTGAAAAGAAAACCTTAGAAACAAGATCAGAGAAAGGAGGAGGATCACACAGATATTGACTATTGCAATTAGAGAAGGTGCTAATGACTTTCAGTTTCTTAAATTTAAACACTGTCGGAACCTCTGGCCAAGCCTCTCTTAGCATTCTTTTTCTCTATTGTCCAGATCATTACATCTGTCTTCTTTCAAACACTATCTTTGGAAAGGAATCTTTATGATCATATGTGCCCGTCTTCCATGCTATATACTATGTCCTTCAAAAACTCTGCAAGGTACTTTATTTCATGGTAATGTGGTAAACATTTCCTCCCAAAGAAATTTGTTTTCAGTACTCCAAATAAAAAACAAACTACTTAGGAGAAGATACCCATTAGAATTTAACCTTAAAAGATTCCACTTGATGAGGGACATAAAACCAAAGACTGTACTTTTCATAATGGGACACGTGTCTTAACCTTAGCAATAGCTTTGTGGTTGTTTTATTATAATTAGGATAAACAAGTAGAAAAACTGCACTGTGCCAGTAATAAAAGCTGCTCCCACTTTCTGGAAAAGCTGAGCATCTTGCCCAGCATCCCAGGGTTAGCTGCAGATATATCCTACCCAAGCACAAAGATCACAGAACCAGATATGAGATTAAACAGATTTTGCAAAAACAAAATATAAGGGCACTCCATTTCAATTAAGAGAGGAATAGGGAGAAAATGTGACAAGGGACAAACTGTGCAAAACAGCAGCCTCTCTAATCTCGGAAAACAGAGAGTCTCCTTGGGGCTGTACCTTTATTGACTAATCACAGAAACCACAGAGTGAGAGAAACTCCCTCAGAAGAGGGATCTGACAAACTTCCCTGATGACCTTGACAGCCTGGACACAAGAATTTGGGCTGGTAAATCTGGATGTGAAGAAAATCTGCCTGGGAAGCAAGCTGAAAGTACAGAAAGTTTAATTAAAGCCAGTGGGGGGATATTTAAGTGGGGGAATAATTAGGAAAGAAGAAAAAGGAAAAGAAAAGAAATAGGAATGAAAAATGAAAGAAATGAGATATTAAAGCAAGGCTCAGGAGGCATGATTATCTGAACAGCATTCCGTTGGCAGCAATTAAGAGAAAAGTTGATGTTTTGCTAATGTCTAGGTTAAATTCCTGTGCTTGCATGTATATAGATGCATGTGTTCCTGTGTGTATATAAGTGAGTAAGTATGTTTGTGTGCTTGAATGTATAGGTGTGTGCATATCTGAGTGAGGATGTGTGTTTGTATATATATATATATATATGTATATATATAAGTTAATGTCTATATATATGTACACATATGTGTGTAAGTGCATGTGTGAGTGAATCTAGTTTCTGTATTTGTGAATGAATGACTGCATGTATGTGTGTGATGAGTGTGCATCTGTGTATATGGATATTATATACGTGTGTGTATAAATGACCATGTGTAGTTGTTTGCACTCATGTGTATAAGTACATTTGTGTGTATATGCTTAAGTGCTTGCTTCTGGATATATCTAATCAGTATTTTTCTTTGGCTCTAGTTAGTTATGCATGAAAAAGTGCAATGATCCAGCTGGGTTTAATGAGGACAACACTGTACTTGCCATAAACTTGGACACAAAGCTAGCAAATTGAGTCCACTGGTCCAAAATGTCCCAGCTCTTGATCTGGTTAAAGATCTGACAGCCCTTCCTTAGTCTCTCTTCCCCTCTAGACAGCAGACAAGACAGAGTCTGACTCTGAGAAAGCAGTGCTAATTCTGTCACTGCCATCAAAGGCCTGAGGAAGATCACTTTCTCTCTTGACATAGGCAGCATCAAATCCAACCCCATGGTCATCACTCCTGAAAACTACTACATTTCATCTTATTTGGTAAAGATTCAAGATAAATCCTGTGTGGTAACACAGACCCAGAAATATAGACATGATGTGTACTCACTCATAAGCGGATTTTAGATATAAAGCAAAGAATAACCAGGCCACACTCCCCCCCCCCCCCCACTCAACAGCTAGGAGACAGGAGAAAGTTAAGGAAGACATTCATATAACCCCTGGGAAGGGTAAATAGAGCTCTCCTAAAAAAAAAAATGCAATCATATGGGAGGAGGGTACAAAGGGAGGTGGAAATAGAACTTGAGAAAATGGGAGGGCAGAGAGCAAAGAAGTGGGTATCCTGATAGAGGGGCCATTGTGGTATTAGAGAGAAACCAGACGCTAGAGAATACACAAGAACCCACAAGATGAGTCCAGCTAAGATTCCTGACTAAATTGGACTTTCCATATTATTATACTTGCCATTATAAAACCCTCATCCAGCAGCAGATAGGAGCAGATGCAGAGAACTATAGCTAAACCCCGCGTTGAGCTACTGATTCAGATGAAGAGAAAAGAGATTGCATGAGCGGAGGGATCCAGGATCATGAGGGGGAGGTCCATGAGTAGGCTGTCCCAGCCTATTAAGAGCTCTTAGACTCTGAAATGACAGCTGACAAACCTTACTGGTATGCATCTGGACACTCTGAATGTGAATGACAGTCGAAATGCATGGGCAGGTTGTGGAGCCTCTTGCATGGGACCAGAGTCTATCCCAGGTCTATAAGCTGGCTTCTCAGAGACTATGCCTAGCACAGAAACAACTTCCTCAGACTTGATACTTGGGGGAGGAAGCTGATCCAACATCAACTGGATATGCCAGACTGAATTGACTCACCTTGGAATTCCTTGCCCTCTCTGGGAAGCGAATCGGGAGGGGGAGGCTGGGGGAGGACTGGGAGAAGGGGCAGACGAGGGAGCAGTGGAGTGTATGAAAAAATTCAAATAAAAAATTTTAATTAATTAAAAATTGTGCACACACACACATATATATGATTTAAGATTTTAAAAAACTACTTTAAATAAAAAATCAACCTTATGAAATGTACTGTGACATGGCAAAATGTCACAGTATAAACATTTATGTGGGAAAGAATTAAACAACAATGAAACTAATTTTTTTTCTTAAAAATGTATTCATTATTAATTCTGCTTTATAAACATAAGGAGAGGCCCTGCTTGGTTATGAAAATGTTCTTAGGGAAGCAAGGAACTCTTCAAGTATGAGAATAAATAGATTTTGTTAGTGGTGATAGTGGTAGAGTTTTTTTTTTTTTTTTCATTAGAAAATCATACTTGGAGACTTTGAAAAGGGCAGATCAGAGATTTAGTATCAGAGATAGGAAGATAATAGGGATGTTATTTTGGTTGTAGGTAGGATGAGAATACTCTAGAAATGGCAATATTTTTAAAAGGATATTCATTACAAAGTTATTAAGGAGATCTGATCCAGACATGGTAGTTAAATTTTTATTGTATTAATCACCTTTCTTTTACTGAGTACTGAAATCAATTGGTTTATAAAGAATAAAACGGTTTATTTTGTTTTTTGTTTTTGAATGTTCTAAGAGTCTGTGACCTTTAGCTCTGGACCTCTCAGAAAATATCCCATAGTAGTGGTACTATAAGACAGAGAAAAGGCCTCACCTCCTGAGCTTGGAAAGCAGTGATAAACAGCCCTACAATATCCTGTGAAGACATGTTCTGAATGACCAACAAGCCCAAATTAAGACACCATTTTTAAAGGCCATCAGCATTTCACAACCATGCCACCCTGGGTACTGGGGTTTTAAAAAAAAGACCACTGTGAACATTCCAACAAACTCAAACAGGAGAAAACAGTGAAGAAACAAAACACAGCAAAACATAAAACTGTCTCAGTATTCAGGCTGGGATAGCTCAGTATACTGTTGTCAGACAAAGGAGGTGAACATTTAGTCTAATAATATTTAGGACTGGCAAGGTTGTTCAGCAGGAAAAGCAACACTGTAAAACCTGGGGACTTGAACTCAATTCCTAGAACCCTATACATAATTAATTATATAGTTATATAGTTGGAAGATACTTATGTAGTGGGATTATGTTACATTGTATATAAGTGTCCTGCCTAATATTTTAATAAAAAGGCTAATTGGCTGAAGGAAGACAGGAAGTGTGGGCAGAGCAACCAGACTAAGAAAACTCTGGGAACAGGAAGAACAGAGCAGAGATGTCAGACACTCAGAGAAGCAGATACAGAGGACATCTATGCTGCTCTGAGAAAAGGTACTGAGCCACATGGCTGAACAGGATAAGAATCATAGGTTAGTTTAAGACCAAGAGCTAGAAAATTATATGCCTGGGCCCCAGGTCAATTAAAATACACTAATGTAAGCATCTGTGTGTCTCTGCAGAACTGAGAATCTGCAGGTCTGCAGGTCCAGGCCACAAGGCTAGGCCAGAAAGTTCAGACGATAAACTTAATATAATACACTTAAGTTGTCCTTTGGTGGCACACATGTTCCCCCAATATACAATAAATAAAAATCTGCCAAAAATGTCCTTGCTTCTTTAAAACAATTACTTTGAGTGTGTTAAAGTCAATATGCTACTACAAAATTAGATGTTTGTGTGTTCATGCCTGTGAGTATTGATGGTTTTATTCATTTGTGCATCTAGGAGTATAAAGTTACACTGGAGGGTGGAGTTAATATGCCTTACAAACAGGATTTTTTTTCAGTTAGAAGAAGATGAAATATTCTGCCAAGTCAGTCCCTACTCAGAAAGTAGAAACTTTCTACACTGTGAAGACTCTACAACTCCAGAAGAGATTGCAAGTCAAGGAAATTTGAAGCAGGTGATTTCATAAGATTATTAGTTCTCCAAACAGTGTCCCTAAACTTAAATCATACCCCATGTCAACAAAATAGAAACTCTGGATCAAGAACACAAGATCAACAGTGTACGTAATTCATAAAGTATATGCAAAATAGTGTTTGGTTTTAAATTGCTATGGGAGGTTATGTCTGAGACAAAGTGAGAGACAAAACAAGCTAAGACCAAAACGAAGCAGAATTACACTCCAAAAAACACAGTGAAAATGTGTGAAATTAGCAGAGCTTGCACCTGACAAATGCTCATGCCTAAGACGCAGTGAAGGAAGGCCCTCCTCAATTAATGAGTCTTGAATTGAAGTAGACAAGAAGACAGTCTACTCTTACTGGGTGGTAACCTGGGAAACCAGAATCTCACATAAATTAGAAAAACATGGAGTTCATCAAACGTCAGACATCCTACTGGAAACCTCTTTGTCTTACTGCTCTCATTGACATACAAACTTATTTTGAAATCATTATCTTGGACATGTCAAGTTCTGATATACCTAAGATTATCAGAAGTAGAAAGCAACTTGCTCAATTTTAATTCTATGAATGATCATGAACATAGTATGATACCAATATCTATGCACACACACTCACCTTACCCACAAAAGTCCATTATAATTATCCTTAATATTTTACAAATATTTATGTGGTTTGTTCCCATATTTTTAATACAGTGATAGAAACCATACACTTTATTTATAAAACTATGTGCAACTGTAGTTATATAATTAAAATTATGTGATGTCTAGCATGTTTTTTTCATGCTATGTGTTCACATAACTCCAGGTCTGCAAATGATGGCATCATTTTAATGATATATATGAGCATTTGCTTGCAGAGAGACTGAATTCTATTATTTACTCAAGGACTAACATATTTTCATACATATTCTTTCAGAAAATTTGTTCAAAACAAATTTAAAGTTACATTAAAATAACAGTAATACCCTAGAAAGATGGGTCAGCAGTTAAGAGAGGATGGATTCAAGCTTGGCCATGTTGAAGGGTCACAGCCACCCTAACACAAATTTTATGCAATCTGCATCTCTTATATAGATGTCTAGGGCACTTACACTTGCATATGAACAAAGCCATAGCAGACATACATGTCTCAACATAATTAAGCATAAATACATTTAATAAAAATAATTTGGAGAGATGACTCAGGAGTTAAAAGCTATTGTTGCCTTTATACAGGACACAAGTTCAGTTCTCAGTACCCTCAAGGTCACTGGCAACCATCTGTAACTCCAGTTCCAGGAAACATGGTAATCTCTTCTGGCCTTCTCAAATAATAGGCAGTCATGAGTAGACAAACTTACATTCTGTCAAAATACTCATATACATAAAATAAGAATAAATAAATTTGCTTTCATAAAGTAAATAAAATTGAATTGAAAAAATATCAATATTATATTTAACCATGATCTACAACTTAAGGATCCTCTATTTACACACACTAAGCTTGTTTTTCTGTATAAATATGTTTCTACACCCCAGGGTTGCACTACACAATTGATTAAATAGTCCCTTGTGTTTTTATATTTATATTTACAGACTATAGAGTTGGACATATTTAAAATGTTCACAATATGTAATTCATTCTCTCGTATCTTTTTATAAAAAATCCACAGAAGTTGGATAACTCAGTAGACATCACTGCTACATTTAATATTCATAGATAAGTATGCACAAATAGATCCACCTATCTTGGTATGTACTTAAATATTCATATATATGAAAACCATGTATGTTAAATACTTGTCAAATAGTTTCTGCAACTCCAACGCATTTCACTAGTCCTAACTGAACTCGGTTTTACTTAATCTCTTTAGAGTAAGGAAAGGAAAAATACTAATGTTGGTAGTTTGCTAATAAAGAGATAATTCAATAAAGTTTTAAACTCTGTATAGTATGAATTGCAACAGTTGATGTTATAAGACACAATAAATTATAGCAAAAATGTTAATGATTTTTGTTGTTCCTTTATTCCTGACATATCATCTTAAGTAATTTTCATTATATTCAGCCAAAAAGAGTCTCTCATAAGATCATACTCTATGACATATTTAACTAGCATTGAAGGTGAAAGGAACTGACAGAAACATCTGGTCTTCTACACTCCTTACTAATTTTAGATCTATTAATTTTCTAAATTATAGGGATTATCAGTGAGTAATTCTTTTTCATAAATGATTCTTTAAAGATGGAGAAAGAATTCAAACAGTGAATATAATTTTGTTGTTTTTGTCGTAAATATCCAAGAAGACTTTTACTACTCTCTCACTGGACTATCTATCACAATTTGATTTTTAATTTCTAGTTGACTTTATAAAATGTGTTATACAATTCATTATCACAGTTAAAAGAAATCGTTGCTATCTGAATCACTACATAGTCAAGAGCTTCTTTGGAAAGATAACATTGAAATTCTTTGGGTTTGGGTTATAAGCATCTTTTAATTTTCATGCGATGAGGACATGTTCACCAGACTGGTGAACACTCTTTGGAATCAATAGTACCTTCAGGAGATAGGAAAAGAAATTAATTTCACTCTAAGTGTAGCCATGAAGAAGATGTTGAGATTCAGCCCCTTCCTCTCTTGTGACTCACTTGTCTTGTTTAGTTTCTAGAAAATAAGAGGTGAAAGACTTTGCTTCAACTCTTGCCCTTCATGATACTTTGCCTGGCTACATACTCAAATACAGTTGTACCAGCTGGTCATGAAGCAATATCTCTAAAACCATGATACGAAAACATCATTTTGTTCTTTTTGGTTGTGTCTATGTTGTTTACACACTGGCGGAAAGTTGTTTAACATATTACTTATTCAATGTAATTTGCTTCATGTTAATGGCTTATAGTCCAATTTGATGTATTCATATAAAATCACTTTAAAATTTATTCACTTATTCAGTGTTTGCAGAATATATTTTTCTAAGAAACTATTATAAGTAGCCCAGATAAGAAGCTATTTACCTGAATAGAAGGAACACTTGATATAGTTAATTGTAAATTTTAATTTTAACACTTTATAAAATGCATTATGTAGACAGGGCCTGACCTGTACTTTCCTGAAATTCACATTAATAAAATTTACAATAACTACTTTGATCTAGAACAGTAAAAGACGTTATAAATATAGGTGGTTATTCATGAAAAGTCATTTTATACTATATTTTATATAAAATTTAAATAAATTTAAGAAAGATTGTTAGATACACCACTTGAAAATACCTAAGGCAGTTTTAAAAATAACAGTGTACTATCATATAACACAGTATGCTAGTTGATAGTTATTAATTAGTTACATGTATATTACAAAAATAGAGAGTGTCACCTGGACATTGTTCTTATTGAGATATTCAATTTTGCTTCTTCCTTGGTTTAAGCTGCAGCTGTGATTATTTTGGCCAACAGAACAGAGTGAAGACAATACCATATAACTTCAATGGCTGAATTACAAAAGCTTTATTATGCTTGTAAGTAATTTTCTCTTAGACTCAACTAAGAAATCCAACTTTCCTGAGATATTCACAATACATTTGCAAGTACTTCAGTATAGGGGTGCAACCAAGTTCCCAGTTAATGTCTAAAATCACTCGAGTCATGGCAGCTCACCTCTCTATAGCTGTCATGGCAAGACTTAGTGTCTGAGATTACTGATATTATGAAGTAAAAATAAGCAGTCCCACATTGAACATGATCAAAAATAAATAACTTACAAAACCCATTTGAATTCTAAAGAGATAGCTTCATGTTGCAGATTGTGTGACTTTCACTAGTTGGGCAAAAGTAGAAAGTAAATGGAAATTTAGAACTTTAGTGTACAAGTATACACTAGATCATATGTAGTGTAGTACTATATGAAATCTAGAAACTTACAATATGGATCATATATTTTAGGAGCACATAGCAGCAAGAAAAGCCTTATGGAGATATATTTTTCAGAAGCTAATAGGGCATTGTCAGGCCAAGACTTAGAAAAAGACAAGTGTGTTAGCAAAGGGTGGAGATGAAAATATTCTATAGTGTTGCAGAAAACTTAGAAACATTTTTTGCCTTGAGAAATCTGAACAAGAGTCAAACATGGAAAAAGAATATTTAGCCCTTCTATAATTGATATTTCAAGTAAAAGACAATATGTGAGGATATACCTTTATTTTTTTATTTAAAAATCAGAGATTAAAGAACAAATCCTTCAGTTTTCCAATACAGTTTAGCATGTAGATGGAGAGGAAAGGATGGCCTTTTCCAGAGGCATGATGTTTTCTCACAAGTGTCTCACTGACATGATTGAGAGTCACCTAGGATACACACCTCCAGGAATAATTGTGACATCATTTCTAGAAAGACTTGACTGAAACAGGAAGATTTTCTTTGAGTGTGAGGCAGCTTTCGATGGCTGGATTACCAGGTAGATTATAAGCAAGCTAAGTAGCTTTCTGATTCACTGCATTCTGACTGCAGATACAGCATCACCATCATGTCCTGCTACCATACCCCCCTAGCCATGGTGTGCTTCAGTTCATAAGCTAAAATAAATCTCCCTTTTTGGCAACTTATCCAGATATCAGTGAGTTTTCAAAGAAAGAATGACCCAATGAATCAAGGTCAGTCTCCGGATAAAAAGGCATGTTGTTCATTTTCAAGCCTTCAGGAGAACTGAGGGCATTTTACAAATGTTTTCATATGTTCTCATTTTTTTCAATGATATTCAGAGATCCTTTCCATAAAAAATCATACAGTTTCTGAAGTTATGAGTATGTTACAATCCTTACACACCAGAGACTAGCTAAGCTTTCTTTCTGGCATAATTTAATTTTTTTCAAAAACAAAAATAAGATTACTTAGAATTTCAACAGTACATTGCGCCCAGGAGTTTGATAAGCCAAGTACAAATGTCTTTTTAGGAAACTATTGTTATAAAAAAATGTCCAGGTGGGAAATGTCTACAGATAAAAACTCCATCACTTTGAACACAGAAGTAGACCTAAAAAAAAAAAAAAAAAGCAATGGAGGGAATATTGTGCTTCATAATAAGTTCTGTTTTTTGCTATTTAAGAAAGGAAGTTTTCTTGGTATATAATCTTTGTTTTCCATTGGCTTTTAAAACCCTTGCCACATCAGTTCTCCTTAACAACGGTGGCTTCTCTTACTGAGAAATATTCCGTCTAAATCACAGTAACATTCGCAACCTTTTAAACATGCTTCTGTTTTGAGCACTAGAGACTGAGAAACTTCAGTAGACTTTGACTCTGAGAAGAAAATATGAGTCCATCCCCATACAAATTATGCTTCTTGATAAATAATCTGTGGGAGATATTACAAATTTTAATATGGTAGTCTCAGTCTTTAGAAACTGCTAAGTGTCATCAAACATGATGCTTAATGGCAAAAGATATGTAGCCAGACTTTACTTATCCTGCAGGGCAGAGTACGGAACATTAAATTTCAGCTACGAGTGTATGTACTGTATATATACAGAAAACTCACACTTGGCATTTACTTGGTAGCAATCCCGCTGAAATAATGCATTTCAAAGAAAGAATGCCTTTCACTTTCAAAGTTGGATGTAAATTGTAAACATGTATATAATTTATACTACTGCCAGAACCACAATTGTTCCTGTTGCTATTTTCTGAGAAAATCTCGTCTCTGCCCGAGAAGAAAAAAGCATTGTAAAACTGTCAGACAGGAAGCCCTCCCCTGAGAACTAGACATTTACAGGATGGCCCAGCAGCTGTTGCAGGAATCTCCCAGCTGTAATGCTTCCAGTGCCCCAGTTCAGGTATTGTCAGTGACAGGCAGCCTGCAGATTCAGTGCCATCAACATTTTGAAGCGAACGCTTAGCTGAGTTGATTAAATTGCTGTTTTGTCATAAGCCGATCAAGTCTGAGAATGTACTCATCTCCTCAGCAACGGGGCAGTCTCTGCTAAGTCGCACTGCAGAATATCAGACACTCTCATGGTGTCACTTTCCCGTGAGAGCAGAGACTAAATCCAGACCATGGAAAATGAAGAACTCCCCTTCATATGAGAAGAGCAAAGACCACAGCTGTTGCACCTTTCAAATTCAAGCATATTTCAGCTTTTATTAATATTAGAATATGTACACAAGTTTGCTAAATCTATTCACATAACAAGTGTGAACGTTTTTAACAATAAAAAGTCCTTGGCCCTCTCAGCTTTTATTCTGATGGAGAGAAGATGTATTATACAAAGGTTAAGAATTTTAAAAATACAATTTATCACTCATTGAACCATTTGCAATTTTAGAGATCATTCTTAAAAATTGATATAAAAATGATATGAAATAGCTACTTTTTATAATATTCATATTCATGTAACTATTCATTCTAACAATTATTTCAACATCTATTTCTCACTGTGTGTGTGTGTGTGTGTGTGTGTGTGTGTGTGTGTATGTTTGCATGTGATTGGGTGTGTATGTATATGTGTTTTTCTCTCCTCTCTTTCTGATATCTTTCTACTTTTAAAAATATGTTTCCTCCATTGGTCATTTAATAAAACTTCAGATTTCAACCATTGGCTTTATAATATGTATTTCACAGATTTTTTTTTTTAACTGAGTAGGATGAAAAATAAGTATCACAAGCCTACTTTTTAAAAAAATTTCTACATTTGTTGCCTCTTCTACATTTTTAATGGTAATATCAATTCCCAGTTTATTTCTAGTTATGTCTGTCTTCCCCAGGGAACCATGGACTACACCATCTTTCATTCTCTAGATACAGATGAGAAAGACTTATTGGATTACTTATTGGATTGCTTCTTGAGGGCTGGTCAGCCTGCTTTCTCTTACGCCCTGAACCACCAGCTCAGGAATGGCTGTTAGGATTTTGTGTGGATTTGGGAATGGTTTGAATTTACAAGGTTATCTGGCAGTAGATATCTTTGGATGCATGTGGGAATGCAGCAGAAAGCAGCAGTGGATAGCAGGAGAAGCTTAAAGCAGCTTTTATGTAGAAAAGAGCTCTATCGTCAAATGAATATGATTATGATTAGCAGAAAGGTTATTATTATGATAGCAGTGAAGAAAAAAGAGAACAAAGGCAAGGGAAAAAGAGAGAGTTTCAGAAGTGGGAATCCTGCTTTAAATGGGGCTTGATGTCAGAGCTCAGAGGAGGGCGTGTCTTTAGAGGCTAATAATGAAACTACCCACAGTGGTCTGTGAGCTCCCCCATAAATCAGTGATTAAAATGCCCCTTTGCCTTGCTGAGGGCTGAGTTTTATGAAGGCAACTTCACAACCGATGTTTCCTCTCCTCACTCAGGTTGTGTCAGGTTGACATAAAACTAGGCTGTAGAACTGACCCCTTGTCAACATGACATACAAACACGTCACTGTTAAACAGTTTCATTTACTTTCTAGTTCAACTTGAAGATTGCACATAAATATTTATGTCACAATGTAAACACATTTCACAAACTTAGAGAAATCCCATAGTCTTACAAATTCAAAAACTTTCAAATTTCAATCTGCTTAAAAATAAAATACAACTCTTTTAAAAATCAAAGTCTACATAAAGGTCTAAAATCTCATTAAAACTTTATTGTCTGTCAACTAAGGGTTTCTGTAAAATAAAAAAATTATTAAATTACTTTCTCATATGAAGAGGGAAGAATTAGAGAACAGTCATAATCAGACCAAAGCAAAATCAAATTCCAATGGTGAAAATAACTCAGAGACCAATGTTTGGGATACACTCATGACGCTTGGGCTCCTCCAAAGGGCCAGAGTCTGAACTCAGGCTCTTTCATCTGTTGCGCAGACAGCTTGTCTCACAGCTTAAGTCTGGCTCAGTCGGTCATGGCTGATATCTTTCGTCAGCCCATTCTACCGGCATCTCCACAATGCCGAGGTCTGCTATGTATAAAAGAAAGGAAAGCAGTAGAATGGAAAAAAAGAACTAATGAATGAGAAGATAGTGAGTCTTTCATGTACCATTTCATTCCATAAACTCTTTAAAGAATGAAGGTTTTTTCATCACAAATATTAAAAACCATATAATTGTAGAATGAAATATGGGATATATCTTATAAAACTTATATTTAAATAGATGCTTTTCTTTCCTTTCAACAATTTAATGACAACCCAAAGTTTGTCCAAATTAAACATATGGATGTGTGCATTTACCCAAACCCATGTAAGAAGAGTAAACCCCCAAATTAAGGTGTAATATGAAGAACACAGCCACTGTTGCTAAGAGAATTTGGGCTTCAATCTTGCAGCGTGACTTGACTTATAGCTTACGTATGCTTACCTTCACAATAGGAAGCAGGGTAGTGGCTTTTGAATGGCTGAGACAAACGGACTGAGCAGCTGTGAAGTATGCCATTCAAATGTGAAGTACAATATGTTTTATTTCTTTGTTCATCTACTCTGTACTCAGCATACTGTTTATTTCAGCATGGTGTATAGAGCTGTCCTGTAGTGCAAGTTTCCTGCCCTCCCTTTTTATGAATATAACCTGGCCTTTATGACAAAAAACAAAAAACAAAAAAAAACTAACACCTTCTCAACGAGTCATATATGTTTATGGGTATGGGCCTATGTATATCAGATATGGCATGAACACTTCTTTCTTGTTATTTTACTTAATCTTTTTAGTATTCCGTAAACATTATAAACTACTAATTTCTCAGATCACAATACTGTGCGTCTATAATGCTCTGCATTGCATACATTAGTGAAAGGAAGAGCCAAGTTCCAATCTTATAGTTCTTTCCTGTGCCTTATTCGCATTGCTGTTCTGTGTTTTACTATACAGGAATAACAAAACTTTGATGATTGGAATCCAGTCATCATAACAACAGTTCTAGGAAATGCTTAGGACAGTAGGAGTATTTGCAATAATTTACTTTTGCAATAATTCAAGAAGTGCTGGCACACATAGTGTTAAGTCTTGCCCCTTGCTGAATTCTGAATGCCATCAATAGAAAATTACCTAATTAATAGTGGAGACACAGCTTTCTGGGGAAGGGGGGACGTTAAGTCTTGTGGCATCTCATCAACTCACTAATTTCCTACACTGAGCATCGCAAAGTGATTGGACTGATAAGACACTTCACCCTCCGGTGCAAGGAAAGCTGCTTGATTTTATTTCCTGAGACATTAGCTCTGTCTTCCTATCCTTATTTTGTCTTTAGAAAGTAAAAAGGGATATGAAACTCTGTGTTGAAGAGCTTTGTAGTAAAGTTAAAATGCTACTAGATGCCACAGTTTGGGGGCCAATTTAAAGGAAGCATACAAGTAATACGCAGGTCTTTACTCTGATAAATAAACCCCTTTCTCCTCCAAGCTTTGGCCAGCGGTTATCACAGCAGCAGAGTCAAAGTAGGAAACCGGGAGAAAACATAGGCTTCCCCTTTATTTGGGTTGCTCGCCTGTATTTTCAGTGTTCACATAATGGATATAATATGCCAAGATAATAAACTTCATGAAGTTTTAAAGCTTACAGACAGTTAGAGATCTACTATATTCCTATATACTGTTATTTTAATTTTCCTTGATGCCTCTTTTTTTTTTTTCTATTTCCCTTACCCTCCTCTTTCCATGACTTCTTTCAAATAGCCCCATCTAAAAAAGGTCGCCAGTGTACAATTTCTCCTGTCATTTCCCAAAAAACAAAGATGTATTTTGAATATAGGATAACTGTAGGTGTATGTGGTACAAAATGTGCTAAGAAAATATAATGTAGCAGCTACCATGTTGACACAACTGAACACATATTTATGAACTTATTTTTTATATATGGAAATCCAGTTTGCATATTCATGGGGTATGTTTTCCATTCCGCATATCACATTAAATAATATATTATATCTCTTGGCTGCTTGGTATTCATTGCTAATAAAATCTCATAGAAATAAGGCCATGTAGCAATAGAATGGAAGCTCTATATTGCAAGGAATTTTCTATTATGCTAATTTAGGATTTATATGATTTACACAAATAACTGTAATTTCTTAATGTAAACAAAACTATAGTAAAATTTCAAACATCTCTACCGCTGCCTAACAAATTTATATACCTCATATTTTCATTAAATGTATTCTGTGGAGGAAAAAAAAACACGTTTTTTTTCTTTTTTTACATAACAATCACTTCAGCCTTCTCCACTGAGAATTTGGTGGCATAATACAGCTGCACATCTGGAATCATTTTCCCATCTGCTCTATGGAACTAAGGTTCTACAATATACAGGAACTGAGGAGAACCTCACATTTCAAGGTTATGGTTTTTTTCTTCTTTCTTCTTTGCATTCCCGGATGCAGAAAGGAGACAGAGACTGTTTCACGGAGTCAATTTTCCAAGGTTGGATTAGAAATTTTCAAGAAGAAAAGAATCAAATAGAAATTTGTTTGGAAGGAGCCAGGTCACTGGATGAGAGGAATCAACCACCAGCTGTGATAGGCTGTGATTTCTAATTGCCAAAGCACATCTATTTTAGCTGTTTTTTTTTTCCCCAGATAAACATTTGAACAGAAGAATAGTTTGTTTTCAAAAACAAAAATGAAGGAGGTGAAATGTTATCATCTATGCGCTTAGAAAGCTGAAGCATGAAGATGGTTATAAGTTCAAGGACAGCCAGGACAGGAGAGCTGAGAACCGTTTAAGGCAAATAAAGAAAAAGTGATAAAAACAAGCAAATAAACCAAAAAACCCTACAACTCCTCACATAGGTGGCAAGTCCTTTAGGAAAAAAAAAATGGGAAAATATGACAATATTTTAGGTTTATTTTCTTTATTCTCTCTCTTTGCACAGAAGTCACCTACATTGATGCATAAACAATCAGATCTAACAATCACGTTTTTCACCTATATTCTGCTGCTCTGACACAGTACCCCAGACTGCAGACTGTATCCCAAGAACAATGGAAACCAGATAATAGAACTCTTGGTTCTAGAGAGTAGGAAGTGAATATGATAAGGAATTCCTTGCTGAGTAATGACTGGGTGCTTTTTTATAAAGAGAATGTGAGAAAGAGGAATTCATATGTGCTAACATCCATTCTCATGGTGGTGCCAGGATCTATGGGATGGAAACCTTATGAGTTAGTCATCCATCCTGCCTTACTCCCATCTTAACACTATACTGTCACAATTGCAATTAAATTTCAATGCATCTTAGAGAGCACAGTGAGTCTATAGAACTGATACTACAGATACTACCAATCAATGTGTATTAAACAAAATAATGGACAACATAAAGGTAATTCTTCCTTACAGTATTCTATGAATATCATTGTGTCAAATCACCTAAGTAATCCACTGTTCCTGTCATAAGATTAATGGAGCTGATCATTAAGAATGTTTTCAGCAAAAATATTACTCCTGCATGTTTTAAATTGTTTTTGTTCAATCATTCACTGTGGTAGGGTATGACATTGGATTCATGTTGCAGAAAGATAATTGATGTAGTCAAGAGGGAAAAAAAAACTATGTTTTTTATTTTTATTTCAGTTAGTTACCTAATCATTTTGCTTACTTAAGGTCTTTTGAAATTTGATCTTTAGGTCTTATTATTTTTTCTTTTGCATTTAGCAAATATTTTGTTTATTTAATAAGTTAATTCTACATAGGGTAAGCTATATATGTCTTAGAAATGGTCTCTCCCCTACAAATATTTATTAAAATAGTGAAAGGTCAGAATGAAGAAGCATGGGAATATTTATTTGCATATATGTATGTGTGTGTATGTAGAGATGAGCCATAAGAAATTATTGAAATCATAACTTTAATGTATCCCAAAGTTTTGTCTAGATTAAAGGATAAATAATTTTGTCACTAACAGAGATCAGGAGTTTAAGGAAAGCACAGACTTTTGTGGTAAAAAAGATCATGGATCCACTCAGGGCTGCAGTGAATTTCAGGTGCTTCTATATATCCAGGAGAAGACTGTGACCATGCTGGGAATCTTCTCTTATGAGTTCCACTTTCCTGATACCCAACTGGTGGAAATTTTCATTTCAGATGACATTTCACAATAGACATTTCTTTTGTTAAATTGGAAAGAATTATCTTGGCAGGCTAAAAACTGGTTGTGTCTAGGTAAGAAGCTATGTGCCAAATATTTCCTCCCTGACTAAACTCTTCTGGGTATCTCTGAGCCCTTTCTCAATAGGTTTCAAACTTTGCCTGTAAAGACATGCATGTATAATCACAAACTCAAGTACAAATCCTAAGTCCGCAAGGAGATCACATCTCAGCAATGATCCTAGGCCCACTCAATGTTCTTGCTGGTGAAACTCTCAGTTAATAAAATAGTTCACTAGTTGCTTTGGGCAAACAACAGGTCAAAATCCCTGCCATTCTAGAACTTAGAGACTTCCTTTTAAAACTGCCAGCTAAAATCTGGTTGAGAGTCACATAGATTCACTCCTCCTGTTTATGTATATATTTATCTTCTGAGTCCTCTAAGCTGCTATAATCCTCTATCAATTACCTCGTTGTTTTCTTAAAATATATAGTCATCCATGTACCCACTGAAAGTGACTTCATTGCATCCTATACTGTTTCCTATTATACTAATATACTACTGAGTAAAACATTTGTCTAGTATCTGTATCAGGCTTTGTTTATATTTGTATATAGTGTACTAAATAAGAAAAGTTTGTGTAAATTTGATTGTCTACACAGTCACATGAGGGCTATATAAAGTAAGCATGAAAGAACAATATCTTAGTTAAGGATTTTATTGCTGTGATAAAGTACCATGAATGAAAAACAGCTTGAAGATGTAAAGGGTTTTTTTCAGTTCACAGTTCATAATCCATCTGCTAGGGAAGATGTGAAAGAACTCATGGCAGGAACCTTGAGATAGGAACCGATGCAGAGCCCTGCTTACTGCTCTGTTTCTCATGATTTGTTTAGCCCAGTTAAACATTCAGGAACACATGTTCAGGAGTGGAATCACCTATGATAGGCTTTTTTCTTCCATATCAATCATTAATTAAGAATATGGATTGGCCAACAGGTCAATTTTAGTGAAGTGGTTGAGGTTTCTTGGTCATAAATGACTCTAGGTTTGACATAAAACCAGACTGACATAAAACCACACTGGATATGCATTATGAGAAACATGTATGGAAAAAAAAAAGCACCACAGAAACACAAAGTTGATCAGAGATTATATAAGGACAGTAGAAAATAAACTATAACAATGCATTTGTAGCAACCTGGTATTATAGTGTTTTTCCATTTTTTACACATAAAGTAACAAAAATTTAAGCACTGATTTTTCAAGTTTATAGCTCTAGTTAGTCAGCAACAAAGAAAAAATAGCTTTATTTTAATTCTTAATTAGAAGAAAACTTAGTTTTAATAACTTAGTTTTTCAGGTCTACTGCAAATTCATGGTCCTGCCTACCACATATAAAGCACTAGCAGATATTACAATTGAGTGATAAATGATCTTTCCAACTTTGATTGAGGGTTTCCTGCTGTCCTTGAATATTTAATGTTAAATTTTTTTCCTATGCTGACTGGCATCCCATATTTAGGAAATCAGCAGAGGCCTGCTGTAAATATTATAATCATAACAATGCTTCTAGCCTCCTACATATTTCTACTTAACACCGTGTGTAGCCACCTGAAATGGGAGGTATCACACAGCCAACACTATAGAATATTGTATTCCTAAAAGAAAAAAAAATGAAATGTCTTTCAGAAACACTAGTTAGGGTCTATACATTGCCTTGATTATTACATTGCAAAGTTCATATAAAACCATGGAAAAGATTTTGAGCATTCATCTTTATTATGTTAAAGGCAGACTATGCTTTGTATCAGAAAATTAGCACAGGTATTCTGTGGGTGAAATATTCTCTTCTTCGGAGCATACACTTTAATTGCTGCTGTAACATGGGACTAGGTGGAGCTCTTAAAAGCTAATAAGAATTTAAGAACTCCAGCTTCATGTATTGAAGTTTCCTGGAGAGCCTACCTCTTGCTTTTCTATTTTTACTCATGGAAGGATGGAATGAAAGCTCTCATTGGATGTCAATCTCATAATTTTGAATTCCTTACCTTCAAAAGTATAGTTAACAAATTTCTTTTCACTATAAGTTATCCAATCTTTGGTAAACTATCATAGCAACACCAAAGAAACTGAGGTGGTGGCACTATACTTTTGTACAATATATGACAATATAAAAGCACCAGTATTACTACCCATGAGGTCTACAGGCCAGGGAGGAGGGCTGAGATAAGCCTGATGGGATATCTGCCTAAATTTTCCTCTAAAATGAAATTCAATGTTTAGAATGTGAGTTTCACACTCAGAAGGTACAAATGGTGAGGTCCCTGCTTTATCAGTGGGGTCATTTCAGGCATAGAACTCAACATACATGCTAACCCCCATGTGTGCATTAGATGGTGATATATATATGATATATACATCATATCTATGTGAATATATATACATACATGTATATATATATGTATATATATATATATATATATATATATATATATATACACACACACATACTGTTTTCAGAAACAATACTAATTTGTAAGTACTCTACTCCCAAGCTCTCTACTTTATCTAGGAATTGGAGACTTAACATGAGGACTCCCTAGGAGAGCTAAAGGACTTAGAACTACTTTGTAAATAACTACATTGATTTCCTTAACCATGTTCAAATGCATAACAAGTTGATACTCATTTAAAAGTAAGTATAAAACTCTATGTATACAGTAAAGTAATAGTGATGTATGCAAACCAGATGAGACATGGCTTCTGCTGTATACTTCCCAACACACCAAGTAGAGCTTGTCAGCATTATGGGCTAACCACAAAGAGCTGACAATACTGAATCCACTTAATAATGGATAATAACTTTCCTCCTCTTTCACACTGGTGAAGGAAAGTCAGAAAGCTGGAGACATCTGGCTCAGATCCTTATATCTAAGACCAGGAAAAGAAGAAGCCCATCAAAGAGTTCCATTGAGTCAGCAGGGCCCATTTTAAAAATTAGTAGTCCTCAAATTCTCTATTTCTGGTAGGAATTGGATGCGCTTTAAAGGATCTTTTTCAATTCAGTCTGGTATCAAAGAGGGAAATGTAGGTTTGGCAAGAGAACCAAACACTGGCAGATAAGAACTGACATCTTCTGTAAGTGAACCAGTTGTTTTACCTTGCCCTGTCTTCTTTTCTAGATTAAGCTATCAACTTCAAATGAGCTCAGTGAGCCTACAACTGAAGCCGACTCTATGAATATTGTAAATTCAATGTCACTAGTCCAGGGATGATTTTAAACCATGCCTAAAATTATCCATCAAATATTTTTTTGAATTATAATAAATACAAAGTGTAAAGTCTGCTCAAGAAAGAAACAATTACTTCGAAATTTACAGTAGAAAAAACAAATCTTATTGCACAAAGGTAAATAAGAACAAAGGTGTGGGGTAGGCATGGTAGAATTACTGGAGGATAAACCAGCAGTGATGGATTAGTGTGCTAACATCTGAATAATAAGCTTGAAAGCTGGACACCACCCTCAAAGTCATCAAGTTTTTCTGTTTAGGAAATTGCTTTTTATACTAGAAAGAACAGACTCCATCTCTTTAAAATGGGTGAAGCATATGTTAAATTTATTCCTGAAGAATTACACTGGGCTCTTCAAAATAAAGTAAAAACAAGGGCTTAATTCCCTTTCATTATTTTTAAGCAACCAGAGCCAACTAAAGCTTACTAGTTTCTTGAACTTAAGAAAATATATTTTAAAAAAATGAGCACTTCAGTAGAGCCAAGCTATGAATATATATCAAGTATGTGAAATGAATGGCCTTGATTAACAGGTAGAGTTGTATAATTAAGTGATCTGGTGAAAAAAATTGGGTAATGAGGAGACAATACTCATGCTGATACACTTGAATATTAAAAGTCAAGACAAGGACTAGTCAGATGGTTCTACAGGCAAAGGCTCTTGCAGCTAAGTCTGGCCACCTGAGTTTGGTGTTCTCGACCAACATGGTAGAAGGAAAAAAGCCTAACACTGTAAGATTCACTGTATGTGAATTATTGGATTGCATAACTATACACAAGTGCATATACATATACAGATAAATGAATGAATGAACAATGAATGAATGAATAAATAAAATAAATAAATAGAAATAAAAGGCAAGAGAGAAAACACCATGGCTTGGGTTTTATCTTTGATCAGTCACACTGGAGTCTTCTCAACATTACATAATATACTAGGTTGAGTTCAATACAGTGTAAAATATTTATAGGTCATACTGACATAGAGCAAGTTGAATAAATAAAATTGTTTGTTACTAAAGTCTGATAAATTTCCAATGAAGGAAATTTCCAAGAATTTACAAGGTTTCTCTGCTATCATAAGTAGAATGTAAGTCCTCAGGTCTATAAATGCGGCTGTGCACATTAATGTCATTCCAAAGAATACAGGATAGACACAGAAAAAAAGAGTGGCTTGACTGTGCTTAGATCTGGTTATCACCTTAATAAAACAACAGAGGTTATGCTAAATTCTTATAATTTACATTGTTTTGTATTTCCTATACATGCTCAGATAAAAATGACACTGGACTTTGAAAATCTACATCCCCAGTATAATCATAAGACAAATATCAAATAAATTCCAATACAGGAACAGATACTAAATGGCTACAGGAATTCTCAATTCTTTCAAGGTCATAAAATATAAAAACTCCAAGAAATGGAACAAGGGTTAGAGCTCTGAGGACTACATAAATTATGACAACCTTGACAGGTTGTAAGGGAAGAAGGGACATTTGGAACAAAGGAGATAAAGATTAATAAGTTAGAAAATATAATTAATAATAGTGCATTTAGAAATGTTCCTCAGTGGTAAAACAGTTGCCTAGTACAGGACAAAACTCTGGGTTCCATCTCCAGTACGTGTATGCATTTAGAAACATATATGTATTCATGTATAAACATGTATTCATTAATTGCAAAAATATAATATGCTATTTTTTAATGTTAATAAGTAAAATAGAAGGACTAAATTTATCGAATCTATTTCTGTGAGTGTCTATAAATATTATACTATATTTGAATTTAAAATCTTTTTTAAGAAAACCAAGCCCCACAAAACTCAGCATTATCTTTGTACAGACAATCCAATTTCTATTTATTGCAAATTTAATCATTTGTAAGAAACAAGGACATTCAGTCGTTGCTTTAGCCCCTCAAATTTTCTTCCTTAACTTTGGATCTCTAAAAACTGAGCATACTTTTCCAACTATGAAGAGAAAGATAATTGACTGTGGATTGCTAATTTATTTTTTCTGTTTTCTTAACATCTTTTGTACATACATAACTCAGCTCTGTTTTCCTATTAACAGAAACACTGTTTTTCAAAAATCTATATCCCTCAGCCCAGCGACCAGCCAGCATGTAATAGTCTTGCCAGCAAGCCAGTTCACCACAGACCATTGCAAATTGGACTCTATAAACTACAAGAATCACTCTGCTACTCAAATTCATTGATCCCATCACCCTTCCCCCAGCCAACCATCCCCTACAACGTCAGTAGCCACTAGAGGCACAAGAACCAAGTTCACCTATGGGAAGAAGAGGTGAGTCACTGACATCCCAGTCAAAATGATTCAATCTCTAGGACCTAAGACCTATGGTACATCTCATGCTCCGCCCCTCCCATTTTAGCCTCAACAAGGCAGCTGAGCTCTGCCCCCAGCTCTACTGGAATTCTATTGCTCTGGAGCATCCCCAGCAGCTGGCCAGTAGGTAAGTTATCTCTGGTCAGACCCATCCTCCACCACCTCCACTATATGACCCACTCTACCACTCAAACCCATTCATCATCCTCTCCCTGGCTAAACATCCCCCTGCAATATCAACAGCCTCTAGAGGCACAAACTCCACCTGCACTGTTCGGAAGAACAGACCCAGTCTGCTGCCAAACCTGACATGCTCTAGCAGCCTCCCAATGAACAGCCCACTCCAACATCAGCAGACCCTACAAATACAAGCAATGCCCACACCAGTTAGAAGAATAGGCACAGACAAAACCAGCACTAGTTGGAAGAACAGACTCCAGATTCACAGACACAAAAAGATGCCATAGGCACAAGTAAAGGCCACACCAGCCAGAAGAACTGGGTGGCATGCAAGATATAAAAAGGTAAATCTCCATAAACTTCAGCTGAGACACCCCTTCTTGACCTGACAACCAACCAATCATTGGAACCCTTGGCTATTTAGTCCAAAAGAAGGTAAAGGAAAGATAAAATAAAGGATCAAAAGACTCATCCAACAAAGATATCACAAGAATTAACATGTACCTGTAATTTTTACAAATCCAGATAAGTAAATGACAGTGCAAGAATATATACAATAGCATAAAGATCAATACGGCATCACCAGAACCTAGTAGTTCTACAAGAGCAAGACCTGAACATCTCAGTGCAGATGAACCAGAATAAAACGACCTTCAAAATAAGTTTATGATGATGACAGATACCCTTAAAGAGTAAATCAAAATTTTCATTAATGAAATCAAGCAAAAGAAAAACAGAAAACTGAAAAAAAAAATCAATGAATCCTTTAAAGAAAACTAAGAAAAAACAATAAAACTGGGAAGAAAACAGATCAAAACTTGAAAGATGAAATAGAGGCGATAAAGAAAACTCCAGCCAAAAGAATTTTGAAAATGAAAAAACCTAGGTAAATGAACAAGAACTACAGATAAAAGCATAACCAACAGTGCAAAGGGGATGGAAGAGGGAATCTCAGGTTTTGAAGATAAGAAAGAGGAAATAGATTCATTAGCCAAATGAAATGTTAAATCTTACGAATTCTTAATATAAAACATCTAAGGAATCTGGGAAAACAGGAAGAGACAAAACCTAAGAATAATAGAGATAGAAGAAAAAGAATTCTAGCTTAAATGCCCGGAAAAAATATATTCAAAACTATCATAGAAGAAAACTTTCTCAATCTAGTAAAGGACGTACCAATAAAGATAGAACTTACACCCAACTTCTCAAAAGAGACTCTGAAAGCCAGAAGGCCCTGGTGGGGGAGGGAAGCTTTGATGATACTAAATGACCACAGAGGCCAGTCCAGACTATTATACCCTTCAAAACTTGCAGTCATAATAGTTGGAGAAAACAAAGATACTCCACGACAAGAACAAGTTTAAACTATACCTGTCTACAATCGCAGCGATATAGGATGGACTAGAAGTAAAACTTCAACCAAAGAAAGTTAGCTGCACCCATAAAATCACAGGCAATAAAAAATCTCACACCAAAAAATCCTAAAGAAAATACACACACAACACCCACAAACTACCACCACCAACAAAACCAAAAATAACAGGAATTAACAATCACTGGTCCTTAATATCTCTTAATATCAATAGACTACATTTACCTATAAAAAGACACTGGCTAAGAGAATACATGGGAAAACAAGAGCCATCCTTCTGCTGCATACAAGAAACACACCTCAACTTCAAAGACGGACATTATCACAGAGTAAGAGTTGGAGAAAAATTTTCTAACAAAAGGGACCTACGAAGCCTCTGTTGCTTTACAAATATCTAAAAACAAAATTGATTTCAAACTAAAAATTATCAAAAGAAATGGAAAAGGATATTTCATATTTATCACAAGAAAAATCCTTCAGGATAAAAGTCTCAATTCTGTACATTTATGTCCCAAATATAAGGGCACCAACATTTGTAGAAGAAACGTTGTTAAAGCTTAAATCACACATAAAACCCCACACACTAATAGTGGGAGACTTCAACACTCTTCTCACCAATAGACATATCTGCCAGACAAATTTTAACAGAAAAATAAAGCAACTAACAAATGTTATGATTCAAATAGACTTAATAGACAACTGTAGAACATTCCACCTAAACACACATGAATACACATTATTCACAGAACCTCATGAAACTTTTTCTAAAATTAATCACATACTTAGTTACAAAGACAATCTCAACAGATACCGCCCCCCCCCAAAAAAATTACAGTTACCCTGTGTCTATTAGATCACAATGGACTATAATTTGAATTACCAAAATTACACGAACTACCAAAGCCTACAAACTCACAGAAATTAAACAAGACTCAATTGAATCTTCACTAGGTCAAGGACAAAATAAAGAAATTAAAGATTTTCTAGAATTCAGTGAAAATGAATGCACAATATACCCAAACTTATGAAACAGATAAAAGCAGTGCTAAGGGGAAAGTTCATAGCACTAAGTACTTACAGAAAAATTTAGAGAAATCTCACACAAGAGACTTAACAGCACATTTAAAAGCTATAGAACAAAAAGAAGCAAACTCACCCTGGATGGGTAGATGACAGGAAATAACCAAATTAGTAGATAAAATTAATAAAATGCAAACAAAGAAAACAATGCAAAAACAATAAAAACAGAGTTAATATTTTGAAAAAAAAATCAACAAGATAGAAAAAGCTCTATCCAAACTAACCAAAAGGCAAGTATGAGAGTATTCAAATAAGCAAAATCAGAAAGAAAAAGGGGAACATAGTACTCAGGAAACACAGAAAAATGTTAGGTCATACTTTGAAAATCTATACTTTACAAAATTGGAAAATCTTAAAAAATAAAAGGATAATTTTATTGATAGGTAACACATACCAAAATTAAGTCAAGACCAGATAAACAATTTAAATAGACTTACAATCCCTAAGGATATAGAAGCAGTGATCAAAAGTCTAGGACCAGATAGTTTCCATGCAGAATTCTACCAATATTTCAAAGAAGAACTAATACAAATATTTCTTAAATTGTTACACACAATAGAATCAGAAAGTATATTGCCAAACTCTTTTGATGAGACTATACTTACCCTGATAACCAAAGGACACTAAAATGCAATAAAGAAAGAGAATTACAGACCACTCACCTCTATGTACATTGATGTAAAAACACTCAGTAAAATACTGGCAAACCAAATCCAAAGCACGTCAAGTAAACCATTCACCATGATTGATTAAGCAAGCTTCATTCCAGAGATTTAGGGATGGTCTAACATACAAACATAAGTTAATATAATCAGCCATGTAAAAAAACTAAAAGAAAAAAAAAAGTACAAGATCAACTAATTAGATAGAGAAAAAGACTTGTACAAAATCCAACACATCTGTGATAAAGTTCTTGAATAATCAGGAATAGAGACCATACCAAAACATAATAAAAGGAATTATACATCAAGCCAACAGCCAGTATTAGACTAAATGGAGAGAAACTCAAAATGATTCCACTAAAATCAGGAACAAGATATGTAGGGAGATTAAGTTATTCCATTGTAAATAATTGTCCCCACCTATGAGTTTAATAAAAAGCACTGATTGGACAAAGGCAGACAGGAAGTGTGGGCAGGGCTACCAGACTAGGAAAACTCTGGGAACAGGAAGAACAGAACAGAAATGCCACAGAGAAGCCAGAAGAAACAGAGGACAACTATGCTGCTCTGGGAAAAGGTACCGAGCCCCATGGCTGAACAGGATAAGAGTCATGGGTTAGATTAAGGGTAAAGAGTAAGCAAGTTATATGCCTGGGCCTTAGGCAGATCAGCCTAAAACTATAGTATGCATCTGTGTGTCTCTGTGGGCCTACACCTTGAGGCTAAACCCGAAAGTCCAGGCCAGAAACCTCCTACTACAAAGATAAGTCTGATTAATCTCTCCATATCCATCAATATAGTACTCAAAATTCTAGCTAGAACAATTAAATAACCAAAAGAGACCAAGGGTATAAAATTGAAAAGGAAAAAGCATAGCTGTCGCTATTTGTAGATGATATGATAATATACATAAGTTACCCTAAAAATTCTACCAGGAAACTTTTACAGATGAAAAACACCTTTAGTAAAGAGGCAAGAAACAAGATTAACTAAAAATAAAAAACAACAACAACAATAACAAAAATACAGTATCCCTCTTATATATGAATGTAAAAGGGCTGAAGAAGAAATCTGAGAAAAAAACAAAAACATAACATCATCTTTTGCAACAGCCACTTGGGACAACTATAACCAAACACATAAAAGACCTGTATGGCAAGAACTTTAATCCTTTAAAGAAAGCATTTGAAGAAGACATCAAAAATGTAAAGATCTCCCATGCTCTCAGATGGGCAGCATTAACATAATAAAAGTGGCAATATTACCAAAAGCAAACTACAGATTTCATTCTATCCCCATTAAAATCTCAACACAATTCTTCACAGACCACAAAGGAAAAATATTCAATTTAACAGGGAAAAACAAAAAGCTCAGGATAGCTAAAAATAATCCTGTACAATAAACTTCCAGAGGCATCAGCATTTCTAAATTCAAGTTTTCCTATAGAGCTATAGTAATAAAAACTGCTTGGTATTGACATCAAAACAGACATGAGGATCAATGGAATCAAATTGAAGATCCTGACATAAATGGCAAATAAATCCATATTTATCACCATGCACAAAACTCAAGTCAAGTGGATTAAAGATCTCAACATAAATCCAGTTACACTGAACCTGATATAAGAGAAAGTGAGAAGTGGCCTTGAACACATTAGAACATTGAACCACTTCCTGAATATAATGGCATTCGCATAGACACCGAGATGGACAATTAATAAATGGGACCTCCTGAAACTGCAAAGCAAAGGGCATGATGAAAAAGACAAAACAGCAGCCTGCACAATGGAAAAGGATGTTCACCAACCCCATATATGACAGGGGTCTGATCTCCAAAATATGTAAAGAACTCAATAAACTAGACAACAAAATACCAAATAATCCAATTTTTTTTTTAAAAAAAAATGGGATACAGATCTAAAAATAGAATTCTCAAAAGAAGACTCTCAGATGGCCAAGAGACATTTAAAGAATTGTTCAAAACCCTTAGTCATTAGAAAAATGGACTTGGAGTTCAAAAACACTTGAGGACAGGTTATGTTGGAGAGGATGTAGAGTAAGGGAACACTCCTCCACAGGTGAGGGAAGTGCAAACATCTACTTTAGAAATTACTCTGGTGTTTTCTCAGAAAACTTGGAATTGATCTATTACAAGATCTATCAGCACCACTCCTAGGCATCTATCCAAAGAATCCTCAATCATACTACAAGGACACTTACTCATCTATCTCATAACAACATTATTTGTAACAGCCAGAACCTGGGAACAACCTAGATGTGGGAGGTTGTGTTGTTTCATTTTAAATAATTGTCCCAACCACTGGTTTAATAAAAAGAGCTGATTGGCCAAAGGCAGGCAGGAAGTGTAGGCGGGGCTACCAGACTAAAAACTCTGAGAACAGAATGCCAGATCAGAACACCAGAGGGAATTCCAGAGAGAGGCCCAGAAGAAGCCAAGGACAACTATGATGCCTTAAGAAAAGGTACCGAGCCCCATGGCTGAACAAGAGACATGGGTTAGAATAAGGGTACAGAGCTAGCATGTGATATGCCTGGGCCTGAGACTGATCAGCCAAAAACTATTGGAAGCTTCTGTGTGTCTCTGTGGGACTGCGGGACTGTGGGACTGCGGGTCTGTGGGTCTAGACCTTGAGGTTAGGCCCGAAAGTCTGGGCCAGAAACCTTGTACTACACCTAGATGCTCCTCAACTGAAGAAATGGATAAAGAAAATGTGGTACACTTACACAATGGAGTATTACTCAACAATAAAAATTCAATGGCACCGTGAAATTTGCAAGTAAATGAAACTAGAAAATAAATCATCCTAAATAATTTAACTGAGACCCAGAAAGAAAAACATGTATTTATTAAGAAGTGAATATTAAATGTAAAGCAAAGAATAACCAGGTTACAATCCACAGGCCCAGAGAAGAAAAGTAACAAGGAAGACCCTAAGAAGAAAGCATAGATAGATAACCTTGGGAAAAAGAAATGTATGAGGTCTCCTAGGTAACACGTGCAGCTAAGGGGAAAAGAGGAGGAGAGATGAGAGATGGGAACATGAGAATCCAGGTTGTCTAATTGGTGGAGGAATGGAGAAGGAAAGAAACAAGAGAGATATTGTTGGGAAGAGGGCATTGTGACACTAGAGAGAAACCTAGTGGCAGGGAAACTTCCAGACATCCACAAGAATTGCATCATGACCTCAGCTAAGACTCCTAGCAATAGTGGAAAATCTCCTTCTCCTACCATTGGATTGGTGGTTACCCTAATTGTCATTATAGAGCCTTCATCCAATAAGTGATGGAAGCAGACGCAATCTACAGCCAAGCTTGGGCAGAGCTTGAAAGTCCAGTTGAAGAAAGGGAGGAGGAATTAATGAGCAAGGGGATATCAAGATGATAACTGAGAAACCCCCAGGACAGCTGAGCTGAGCTCGTGGAAGTTCATGTACTCTAGACTGACAACTAGGGAGTCTGCATAGGACTGACATGGTCCTTCTGTATGTGGGAGACAGCTGTATAACTTGGTCTGTTTGTGGATGTTTGTGGGACCACTATCACTGTGACTAAGATCTGTCTCTGGCTTCTTAGATGACTTTTTAAACCCTATTCCTTATGGTGGGATGCCTGAGAGAAGCATGGTCCAGCCTCAACTTGATATGCTATGCATTGTTGTTTCCCACAGGAGGACTTACCCTACTGAGGAGTAGATGCAGGGAGGTAGAAAGGAGGTTGGGGAGGAGCCAGTGGAGCTGTGGAAGGGAAAACTGTGGTTGGTATATAAAATAAATAAATAAATAATAATAAAACTATATTCTACTTATTCATTAGCAATGTTTGATACATTGATGAAGTTTTCCTTATTTTACCGCCTAGAGACAGACAAAAATTTGGCCTGTCTCTTTCATAATCTTATCATATTAAGAACTTGTCAAGAATAAAAGGATTTTAGATAGCAGCAGCTGCCGCCACCCGCAGTGCTGTGGAGTTGGAGCCTGAAGGACCCAGGACATTTTGAGGGCAGAGGTGGCAGCAAATGAGAGGTCTGCAAATTGAGTAGTATTTCAAATAAAAGAGCTAGGTCTTTCGGAAAATTCTTTCAAAAAAGAAGATGGGATTGTAAAAGTGAAACTGTAAATGAGTAGAAGTGGAAGCAGGGTTGTGGCAGACAAAAGAGCATTTTCTTGCTGGTAGAGCTGGTCTTCAGTCTGCTTGGTGGCTCCCACAAGAAGATCCATCCCATGGCATGGAGCCCTGGCTGCTTGTGCACAGTGAATGGGGAGGGTGGCCAGTGCCTAGAGCATGGAGGTATACAATAAACTGGAGCTTAGTACCATCCTGCCCTGGATGCATTGCTCAGCTCCAAGATCACCCTGACTCTGGGCAACAACAGGATATCCAAAAAAGAGACACAACGATTGGCCAGCATTTACTAGATATCTTGAAACATACCAATGGCTCATTTTAATAAGTTTTGTGTGTAAAGCTGTTTGGACAGAAAAGGAACAGGGCAGTGTGAGCATGCAGAGAGACAGAAATGCAGTAGTGGCACAGGTATGGGAGCCTACCTACAGCAGAAAAGGAGCATGTCATTTTTCCAGAAGGGCTGGCAGGGTACTATGTAGCAGGCTGTGGTTTGTACAGGCTCTGACCCTGAAGGTGCTACCCAGAAACTGGATTATTCTGGCTCTGAATAACAAGATAATCAACATGAAAATCTTTCATTTTCTGTATTATGTCTCCTTGAAAGACCTCCATGTTTTATGTTGTCAACAGAGGCTATATGAATGTCTGTGCTGCCCATGGAGGCCATGTTAATTCTGAGGTCCTTGATCCCACTGGAGGCTATATTAATGTCTGGGTCTGTATTACAGCTGGAGGTCTTGCTAATGTCCATGGTCTGTGCTATAGCTAGAAACCATGTGCAAGTCCATGATCTGTTATGCTATCGTCAAGGAAGCTTCATTTGCAGTGGTATTGATGTCCACAGAATCATAATTAAGACTGAAAGACATTGAAGGTCTGTGACAGCACCCAGCCCAAAAATAGAAATAGTTTAGACAGATAGCTATGGAGGAGAGTCCTTAAAATTTTGACAAAGATCCTGAAATGTAGTCCTTTAAGTCAATGGCTTCTGGCAGGGAGTAGGAGGCTGAGGAAGGCCTACATTATCTTCAAACGCTGGCTACTGCGCATTTTACCATGCAGCAAAGAGTATATGAACAAAACAAAGTAGAAGCAGTGTATTTCTTTTTTTTTAATTTAGGGGAAGGTTACAGAGATGGGGGCTGTACGTGGGAGGTATTGAATGAGGCTGTAATCAGGATAAATTGTATGGAATTCCCAAAGAACTAATAGGGATATGATGTTGGAAAAAAAAAAACAAAACAAAAACAAAAACAAAAAAAAAACAAAAAAAAAACCCCAAAAAACAAGGACTGGCAAGATGACAACATAGAGGTACTAATGAAGGTCCAGTAATTTGCATATGTTTTCTGAAAGCTACCTTTTCATGCTGTGTTTTTGTTTTTTAATAAAATACTTGCCAAAAATTCTTAAGTGAATACAAATTTATTTGGGCTAGTACTTCAGAGCTTTGAGTTTGTGATCACTGAGCACTTTAGCCTCTGGGTCTTTGCATGGTTGAGTAGAACATTATAGCTAGAAGTACATGGTATAGCAAAAAGGCTAGTTCATTATTGAAAAGAAGAAGAGAGATAAAAGCAACTGTGTGTGTGTATTTGTGTGTGTTGGAGGGAAGTCTTTCCAAAGCACAAACTCAGTGAAGGCTCTACAACAAGAGCTGCTTTTAGTTTCCATCACTTTCAACTAATACTCTTAGTTTGTTCCTTCATCAATGGATGATTTCAGTAACTGAATCAAAATTTTTAAGATTCATTACTCAACACAGACTTTAATATGCAGGTCTCTGAGGGGCCACTTTATTTGCATATCATAATAAATCTTTAACAATAAGGTATATCATTTAACTATTTTACAACAAGACTCTTAAAATCATATACACATTTCACATTTATGTGTAGAAGCTGATTTATATGTATTAATATTTTTAAAAACTCTCTATAATACACACTTGTCACATGAATAGACGAAACTCGGGGATAGATCTCTGAGAAAGTCAGAGATATGAGATAGAGTAAACACCACAGTCAGACCTTACCCAGCTGTCTCAGCCTGGCTTCTCTTGGCTTCTCCCCTCTGACTTTCTATACCCGCCTTAAATACTCTTTTGGCAAATTAAGGCGTGGACCCATCACTGCCTGCATGAGAGCCTGGAACTCCTTCTGTAAACTAAAATGACCTAGAACTCAGTTGGGATTAAGGGCGTAGGCCACCACTCCCAGGATACTCCCTGTGCTAGGATTATAGGTGTGAATTACCACTGATCCCTCTTATATCTCTGAAACTTCTGGAGCTTTTATTAAATCCCCACATACACTTCTATATTTGCACATACTTTGTGTACATGCATGCATGCATACCATATGTGTATCATTGCCTATCAAGGTTAGTAGGAAATTTTATATCCCAAGAAACTGGAGTTACAATTGGCTGTAAGCCACAGATATTATTGCTTAGATTTGAACCTGGATTGTCTGAAAGAAGAAGAAGTTTTTTTAACCACTGAATACTCCTTCTATCCTCAGAATCACATACTGAAAAGAACACACATTTACAATAGTTAAAACAGTACTTCTTTAAAAAATATGTTAGCATACACTGAATTGCTTTCAGTGAATTGTTATCTTTTCCACATTTTGTTATTGTTTTTACGATATTCTTCCAAACTCAGCTTTAGCCTATTGAGTCTCATGCTCCAGAGAGAGGAAACTAACTAATTGGGGGGAGGGGGAGAATGATGTGCTGTTACTATGTTCAAGAAGACATATCAAAACGTGTTAGTAAAGGAGGATGCTTATTATTGAAAAATAAAGTATCAAAAGTGTCTTTACCATGCAAAATTCAGATGTAAGGCTCCCTCCTGGTTCATAGCTGACTAAAAGTTGAGTGGCACCTCAACCTTCAGGCCAAGTTGAGACTGTGGTCTCTGAACCCTAGACTGAGGATATAATACCTGGCACCCCTGTGGGAGTATTGTGTTGTTTCATGGTAAATAATTGTCCCACCCACTGGTTTAATAAAAAGAGCTGATTGGCCAAAGGCGGGCAGGAAGTGTAGGCGGGGCTACCAGACTAAGAAAATCTCTGAGAAAAGAATGCCAGATCAGAACACCAGAGGGAATTCCAGAGAGAGGCCCAGAAGAAGCAGAGGACAACCATGCAGCTCTAAAGAAAGGTACCGGGCCGCATGGCTGAACAAGAGACATGGGTTAGATGAAGGGTAGAGAGCTAGCAAGTGATATGCCTGGGCCTGAGGCTGATCAGCTTAAAACTATTGGAAGCCTCTGTGTATCTCTGTGGGACTGTGGGACTGCGGGACTGCAGGTCTGTGGGCCTAGACCTTGAGGTTAGGCCCGAAAGTCCGGGCCAGAAACCTCGAACTACAAATGGCAGCCTAACGTGTGGCAAATAAACCCACAAAAAGCCATAGAAAGCTTAAAAATGGTCTAGAGCCCAAAGCAACCTCTGAATTGTGTCTCCCACATGAGCTGTGGTACAGAGACGCCCTGGTGAGGCACATGGGCTTGAGCTACAATAGCAGGCTTTTGGAGTGCAATTTAAGGTGTAAAATCGCTGGCTCCTGAAGTCTCACAGGACCCTCAATATAAGGAAAAGGTTATAAGTGATGTATTTAAGGTTTCTGTTCAAAAGGGCAAAAAGGGAACAGAATCAAAGATGGCTTTCAAGTGTTGATGTTTTCATGGATCAGCTCTGTTTGCCAGAAACAAACTGAGGCTTGGCTTTTTAAAGAGAAGCTTCCTGATTTAGCATTAGAAGCAAAACACATGTGAGTTTTTAAAGAGACCCTGCTACCTAACACTTAAATGGAGTTAATGAATAGCAGATGGCAAAGCTTTACTTGATAATTATATGGACCCTAAAATTCCAAGACTACCTGGGTTAAAAAGATAAATTCTATAAAATTAAACTAGGAGCTGGGTGGAGCCATCCACCCATCATACCAGCCTTTAATCCTGGCAGATTAAAGGTGTGTTCAGAAACAGAAGAAATAGAATCTGGGTGGAGTCAATCACCCTAGACAAGCAAAGGTGTGGTCAGAGACAGAAAAAGTTTAAAAATAAATACATAGTAAAGACAGTTTTTTTTTTTTTAAAAAAAAAAAAAGTCTAAGTGGTATAGAGTGTTTTGAATATATATATATATATATATATATATACATAGGCGTAAAGAAAGAAAAAAGAGGTAGAGAAAGCCCTTAAAGAAATAGAATGAATGAATGAATAAATAAATAAATAAATAAATAAATAAATAAATAAATAAATAAATAAATAAATAAATAAATAAATAAATAAAAAAGCCAAGTAAAGATGGAAAATACAAAGAATGTCTGGATACTGTATATTACTGTCTTATCTTTAAGCTTCTTGACTGAAAATGACTTAGTAAAAGCTGCTAAAAGACATTTGACTATAAATGCTGTTGGATTAATTCAAGGTATATATTTTGTAAATGAGTTTACATTAATATTGAAATGCAAAGATACGCTACTTTGGAGAAGAGGTTTTCCTTTTATTTTCACAGAAAATGAGGAGCTGTGGATTTATTTCTGGATAAAGAACATAAAGTTTGATAGAGGAAGACCCCCTGAAAAATCTCCTATGGAAATGGATGAACCAGATAATTCAGCATTTCAGAGCACCTCTGTTGAAGTTCCAGAGCTCTGTATCCAAAACAACTTCATGGAGACTGGCTGAGATGACCCAGCCTTAGAGACTACTCCACTAAAGACTTGTCCATAAACCTACATTTTTCTTTGGATTCCCATGAGATTGTCTGCATCCCCATTCAGCAGGAAGTAGCCTAGATAACGATGCCCACATTCCCAAAACATGGATTATGGATGTTTGTGTTTATTTACGGTGTTGCTTATAAGCTGTTATAGATAAGTGGGGAAAGAATTTTAGAATTGTAGTTCCTTTTGTTTTAAAGAGAAAAGGGCATATGTGGGGGTATTGTGTTGTTTCATGGTAAATAATTGTCCCACCCACTGGTTTAATAAAAAGAGATGATTGGCCAAAGGCGGGCAGGAAGTGTAGGCAGGGCTACCAGAAGATAATAGAAGCTTTTAAAACAATATAAGAAACTCAAATAAATAGAAGAAAATACAAACAAAAGACTGGAAGAGATGAACAAACCCCTGAAAGAAAAGAAAGAAAACCAAGAAAAAGAAAACAAACAGGTGAAAGAAATACTCCAGGAATTTAAAATTGAAATAGAAACAATAAAGAAAGCACAAACCAAGGCAAAGCTCGAAATAGAAAACCAGAAGAAACAAACCAGAACCACAGATGTCAGCATAACAAACAGAATGCAAAAGATGAAAGAGAGAATCTCTGGAGTGGAAGATTTAATAGTGGAAATAGATATGTCAGTTAAAAAAAACAATAAAATCAAAAAGTCATAATAGAAAATGTCCAGGAAATCCAGGACACCATAAAAGACCAAATCTCAGAATAATTGAAATTGAAGAAGAATGCCAGCTAGAAGGCACAGAAAATATATTCAACAAAATCATAGAAGAAAACTTTTGTAACCTAAAGAAGGAAATGTCTGTGAAGAAACAAGAAGCTTATAGAACACCCCCCCCCAAAAAAAAATCTGCTCACTACATAATAATCAAGCCACAACACCTACAGGAAAAAAGATGGGGGGGGGTGTAAAGGAAAATGACCAAATTACCTATAAAGGCAGACCCCGCAGAATAACACGACTATTCAGTGGAAACAATGAAAACAAGAAGGTCCATCTGAGAGCAGGGGAGAAGAGTCCGTATGAGCAAGGGGATAGGGATTATGAGGAAAATTCCCACTGTGATGACTAAGCTCTGGAGAACTCACCAGATCAAGAGTAGCCACTGGAGATCCATCGAGAAAATGAGCTAGATGGAGGGATGGGATCAGATTATTTCCTTGTGCATGTGCTGGCACTTTGGAGCCCATTCCCTGCAAAGAAACACCTAACCCAGTCTTGACCTTGGAATAAGAAAATCGGACTTGCCTGGAGTGGATGGGGAAGGGGAAGCTGAATCTGACTGGAAGGGATTGGAGGAGGTAAGGAAGGGCTAGCAGGGGTATACATAGATTAAAATATATATATATAAATTAATAAAATGAAAATAATTCAGATGTAAGAAGGCAGATTGGTCATTGTATCATTTCCATCATGACAATTAGTTACCTCTTCAGAGGGAAGGGGAACAAGAACAGAACATAGAAATTGGCTGACAGTTTTGTGGGGAGAAAATGAAAAGTAACTAGTTTCTCAGTTTAAACTAAAAATGTTCTTGGGAGTCTTAGCATCATCATCCTCCCCAAAGACCAAAAATATGAAAAGTATTTTGGGATCCCTGTTCTCTGATGTGGTTCACAAAGGATTTTAGGTTTACCTCTTCAGGAAGGCAAAATGGCAAAGAATCAATGAAGGTCTGTTAAAAGAATGCCCACCCCTGTCACCAAGGGGGTAGGGACATGAAAAAGTGCTACCCTGCTACCTTCCAAGAATTTGAAGGGTTGGAACAATAACCTTTTCCTCCTTTGAGCTGTGACCTTTTCTCTTTGTTCTTCCTCCCTCATTTTCCGTGTGCCAAATCTAAAACTAGCAAAGCAAATTAGACTCTGAGATCATACCTCAGCCTCTGTTGACAAGATACAGTCACCACCTGAATTAGAAGAAACTCAGGAACACTTCTTGTCACTCTGTGTTTGCTCTCCCCTCGTTCCCTTTTAGACAAGAGTAAAGTTTTTCCTCTTCCTGACACTTAAGCAAACAAAAGGTGATTGTATACTTTATTCAACACTCAAATTATCATATTATGTTATCTGGAAACTATACTCTCTATTTCTTTATTTTTGGTACTATACCTTCTTTATCTAGATTTATTTGTTTTTAAATCTTATTTTGTGTCAACTATAATGGTGAATAATTTACTCTAGATTAAAATGTGGGACTATCAGTAATTCTCCATCTGTTCAAAACCAAAACCAAGAATACACTGCTTACTTAAGGAACAAAGGTTGATGAAATCTGATATACCTGGTTGAATTCTGTTTTGGCCAAGTCTGTAAATCTAAGATTAAATGAGCTGTACAGTAAATTTTTAATCATCCTAAACTGTCTGGCAAGACCCTATCTAACATGACCAATAACCCAAAAGGTAAACAAAAAGAAAAAGAAGAATCTTGGTCAAATGTTTTAAAAACACATATGGTAACACCTTTCATTGTAAACTCTCTAAAGTTGTTTTGGAAGCACAGAATTAGCTGACTGCTAACACAGCCCTTCTCTGCCTCTATCTCCAGTCTATACTAGCTTCTCAATGGGCAAGTATGGCTCATACTTCTGCAAAACAACAAAAGGCATTTCTTCTTAAAGACATCAGTATTTACATTTTTCTGTCAGAAAGCTAGTGAGCATGCCTGTCTTTCAGGTGGTAATTTTCTTTCTTGACATTATCATTGGAGACAGAGATTCATTAAATAACTGGCTCCCATTTATTAGCATTCAAAGAATGGGCTAACACCTTGCTTCAAAATTTTGCTTTTTCTTGCTTTTAATTATATAATCTTTAATTGAAGCTTACATTTTGGTACAGAATTTCATTTTAATGATACCTAGTAAATGAAAGTGTTTAAGAAACTACTATTGGCTTAATCAATGATCTAATATCTGTATTCAACAGTGAGACAGATATATCATTTTACAACTAGATATAAAGATATAATGAGAAAAGTGATTCACATCTTTCTAGAATGAAGAATTTAGTAGCTTTATTGTATTATATCAAGATGACATTGAGGAGGCATTAAAAAAGTGTGTTAGCAAGAATGAGATTTTGTTAAGTGGTTAAAAAGAAATAAAAAAAGAAATAATAGTATTTCCAACTTTCCCAGATGATGAAAGAAAGGGGCTGCAAGGTCTTTTCATGTTCTTTATTTGGTTTGTATTGTTTTATGGCTGTATTTGCCCAGAGTGTTGAAAACTAAGTAGATAACAAGGCATCTCACAAGTGTGCTTGGCTGTGAGAATGTGATCAACTCACTCACATCTGGAAAGTCTATCTGACTTCCAAAAACCCTGAACAGAATTTTGAAAGTGTTCCAGATTTGCAGCAAACATTTAGATTTTCTTGTTTGCTATAAGAATTTGGAAGAATTTCTAAGAGGCTATACAATTCCTTCTGGAGAATTATTTTCTGTACTAATAAGTACTAGGATAAGCAGAGAAACACTAAATAAATTGACATTTGAAAATGTGTATACAGTAGAGGGCATGACAATAGGTTGCATATAAGCAAGAAAAAAAATCAGGTTGATACATAAAAATAATGTAAGGAATGACAGGAAAGACAAGAAGGAAAAGGAAGAAGAAGGGGGGGCTCTTTCAGAGAGAATATGTGCAACTATATTGCCCCTTTCAGAAATATAGCTATGAACAATGATATTTTTGACTAGTCTTCTGTTCTGGAAGTACGGGATCTTTTATTCTGTAGCATATTCTTCCACTCAACATTTATAGTTCTTGTCTTTGTTTCTTTTCTGTTACTCTCTTAGAGTACTCTGGGGAAAGGGAGTGCTGGACTCACATTTCCTGATTACGGTCAACTCCAAAGAAAGCAATAGTTGCAAGAGTCTGAAAGAGCTGGTCACACTGTCTGCAATTAGGAAGTAGAGAGTAAGGAATGTGTGTTAGTCTTACTTTCTCCTTGTTATCCAGTCTAGGATCCCATGCCTAATGGAGATTCTTTATCTCAATGAAGATGGTTCCTCCTACATCAATTAATGCAATCAAGAAAATTCCCCACAGGTATACTCAGAGGCTCTTTTCCCAGACTCTGTTTCTGTCAAGTTGGCAATAGCAAGGATGTCACATTTTCCTTCTCTTCACCTTAATAAATATTCTATCTGTTAGTGAAGTAAAGACTGCATGTCTAGTATATAAACCCATTCTCTATAACAACTCTAAAATTAGGTTCATACTTGCAGTATACATGGCATTAAAGCTTATGTTCCTGCTTGTCCTTTGTCTTTCTTATGTACTAGGTCGTTTTATTCTCTGTCACATTTTTAACTTCAAATTATTAACTTCCAAAACTTATGTATCTCCTTTTTATTCACCAGATTTGGATATCATATCATCTCTAAGTATGGCATCCTTTTAGCATAACCACAACTACTCAGCCTCCGGGGCTCATGAACTTATTAAAATATGGTAATGACATCCTGGGTCTTAGGTTCTTTGTGTAACTAAAACATGTTGTTTACACATAATTCTTTCCACACCACCCAACTCTCAAATTTTTCCATGAATCCATTCTTTCCCATCTTATGGGATCTGTTTTTATTTCTGTAAGAGTTGACTTGCAAAATTCAAGCTGTATCAAGACAGATTCTGGAAATCATGATTCATGAAATATTTCATGAATCTATAAATAAATGGAAGATAAAAAAGGCAAACATGAGTACAATGAACACTTCATAAGAACCTTAGCCATTATCGAAGCACTGAAAAAGTATACCATAAATATATTATTTTACTTTGCTTAACAATCCACAAGTGCATTATTTTGAATCTGTGTAATAATACTGACTGATAGCCTAAAAACATACTTGAAACTAGCACCTGAGAATAGTCCTTCCTAGTCATGGCTAATGGGCTCTGCAATATCTGACCTGTCCCAGTGTTCTAGCATTTTAAGCAATTTAGTTTATTTGTAGATTTCTTCACATAGTTCATCATGTATCAGCACTATCCCATTAAAGTTCGTATAACTCTCACTGAGTTAAAGTCTTGCAGATGGCAGCAAGGCTGATAAAAAGAGAAAATAAAATTCTCTAGGTGAGAAAATGTAGCACTCACTAAAATAAGTAAACAAAATGGCTATATTTTTTATTGATACTTTATATATGATACATATAATTTCCATTATTTGCACTCATCTCTATAATACATACCATTCAAATTTTATTTTACTTTAATTAGATTACATTAACTTGCCAGAAAATCCAGTCTGCTTGGGTTTGTATGTATTTCAATCTTCCCACACACTTACTTCAGAAGATTGTCATCAAAATAATCAAGTAGAATATTAAGCCAGAGATTCTACTTGAACATCTTATTTAACATAGAGCTGAATTAATAAAGTTGAACCTTGAGCAGTACATAAAATAACATTCTGAATGGGACATGTGTATTGTGATCTTTGCCATTGTATTGACAGTGTATTAATATTTTTGGAGGAATGAACAATTTCTTGATTGATGTAGTCAGCCTGTATATTTATGCATTTCTAACATTTACATGAAATCTTAACTTTTATTTATAAAAGAATGAAAAAGCAAGCCTGGCAGAAAATCTGGAATGATGTCGCAGGCAGAGCAAAGAACACAGAGAAAAGAGTGCTGTGTTATAGAGGTGATTTAAAAAATATATTACAGTTCAACCTCAGTTTCCCTTCCTTCTTCTCCTCCAATTCTCTCATCTTTCCCCTATCCCCAATTCCCAATATATTTATCCTCTGTTTCTGTTCATAAAAATGTTTGTCTCTCATGGGTATTAACATAGTATGGCATCACAAATTGTGGCTGACTCCTGTTTAATACTGTATAGTATATCAGACCTGCACTTTAACTGGGTTTAGTATTAAACTTTCAATTATAAAAAGGAAGAATGTAGATTTTGAGTATATTGTTTATTCAATTTAGGTTAAGTTTTCCCAAGTTAGGAGTAGACAGGTCACAGATTTGATAAAGATAAGGTGGCACTGAAATGTTAGCATCTATTAATAACTGCTATGTGCCAAGGGCACATTAAAATAATGAAGGTAAAGAATTTATTTCTGAATTCTTTTCTTTGTTATATATTACAGTGACAAAAATTAACAAGTATATCAACCACAATAGGTTGCTGAATAAGATACATTATTATATACATTGTTTTTAATTTAGAAGGAGGAAAAAGCGTTGTTCTTCATAATTTCAAAGCCTGTAGGCCATGGTTGGCTACCTTCATTACTTAAGGGCTGACAGAAAAGAGATTATATGGCAGTGAAAATATGACAAAGGCTGCCTACCTCATGCCTAGCAGGATGCAGAGAAGTACAGGATGGGACAAAAAAAAGCAAGCCAAGACCATAGTGATCTATTTCTCCCAACTAGCTTGTTTCTCCTTATAGGTTTTTATCTCTTTCTGAAAAAATATCAACATATCACTATTTCATCAGCTTAGAGATTAAAAGTCTACCAGAGAGGTGAAGAATGCATATCACAAAGCAAGTCAAAGAAAATAGGCATGGGTACATCTTTTAAGAGCTATGCTTAGTTATCCCCAAAGTTAATTTTGTCTTGACTTTCACAAATTTGTAAAATTAGCCTAATGATCAATCATAAGTGTCTTGGAATAACATTTATTTTCTATCATTTATATTCTAACTATAATAATGTTAATTCTTGTCTTATTGCATGATACTTTTATTTTATTAAGTATGGGCAGAAATCAGGGGATGTTGGGGTAAAGAGAAAGTTGAAGGTAAGACTGAAGAGACACCTAGAATTGAGAAATACTTGAAAAGTGTTATGGAACCCTCTTTGACTTCTTGAAGGTGAGTATTCTTACTTTTATGTAAATTAAGCAGAACTCTACCTAAACCCTTGTTAGGTGAGTGTTACAATGTGTTTTCTTTGGTCCTGGGAGGCCAGAGACCCAGACCCACAGACCTGCAGCCCCAGATCCATTAGCCGCCCACTGCTGCTTAGCCCCCAGAAGTGATTCAGATACTTGTATTAATTTCATGCTGTTTGTCCTATGGTTTAGGCACATTGCTAGCTAGTTTTTTGTTTTTGTTTTAACTTAACTCAACCCATTTTCATTAATCTGTCTGCCACATGACCTGTGGCTCACCTGTGTTCTTTACATGTTGTTCGCATGAGACCTTGCCCCATGTTTGTTAAATGTGTTTTCTTTACCATGTATCTATTTGTCATATCAGGAATGAGCAATTACTTCTCCTCCTCAGGAAGAGATTCCTTTTCAAAGCGGACTTTTATTAGTTTTGTTAGTACCCATATCTTTTCTTTCCCTGTTGAAACAAAAGCAAAACCCTTACCACAACGAAGCACATATCGCAGCTTCCACTCTGAAGTCAACACATCTTTGAAGTAGATGGGTTGATTTAACTCGGAGGATTTCTCTATTACCCAATGTCTCTCAGCAGCTGATGTTGTCTTCTCACCAGATTTAAGAAAATTTAAAGTCAATAAGGCACTTTGCAACCTCTCTCTGGGTTTTCTCATTTCTCTCTTCTGTTTATAAAGCATCTCATTCAAAGTGCGGTGAGCTCTCTCTACAACTGCCTATCCTGTAGGATTGTGTGGTATCCCTGTAATATGCTTTATACTGTAGTATCCAAAAATTACCTTCATTTTTCGGGAAACATAAGCTGGAGCATTGTCAGTCTTAATCTGAGAGGGAATTCCCATTATGGCCATGGCTTCCAAAAAGTGAGTAAGTACAGCATCAGCCTTTTCAGAACTCAGGGCAGTCACCCATTGCATTCCAGAGTAAGTATCGATAGTATGATGTACATATTTCATCTTTCCGAATTCTGGGAAGTGAAACACATCCATTTGCCAGATCTCATTTCTCTGTGTACCTTTAGGATTACTCCCTGCAGGTAAAGACGGTTGGTTATAGAAAGAGCAAGTGTTACAATTCCTTACTATTTCATTTGCTTGATGCCAAGTGATGGAAAAACTCTTCTTTAGTCCTTTGCTGTTAACATGATGTTTCTCATGAAATTCTGTGGCCTCTAGCACGTTTCCTATCAGCAACCGATCTATTTCATCATTACCCTGCACTAGAGGGCCTGGGAGACCCGTGTGCACCCTGATACGTATTATGTACATAGGATGCATCCTATCTCTGATGATATCTTGTAGTTTTATGAACAGTAAGGTCAAGTATGTATCATTAGAATGAAGTCAGCAGTTTCAATATGTAAAAGGTGAGTTTTCCTTACAACTTGTAAAACTGTCACAAAAGTGGATGAGGCATAATTTCACCTTATCAAAAGTTTTCTCTTGCTAAAATAATATATTTATTAATTTTGATGGTATCCACAGATTTTCTTCTTCTGCAAAAAGTATATAAGCCACAAACCATGTACCAATACATAAATAAATAGAAATGCATTAAGTTGTAAGAGCTAGTTGGTAATTAGTCTGAGCCACAAGCCAAAAGTTTATAATTAATATAAATCTCTGGTATTTATTTATGACTACACTGATATGGGGCACAGGAAACTAGCCATCTACAGTTCTCAGAAGCAACAGAACTGTGTAACTAAAAATGAAAACTTCTGTCATTATTAGCTACTATATTGCTTTTCCTCCAGTTGGCTACAAGGTAGGAAAATGAGTAATGTATCCCTATAAATAAATATCATACAAATAGAAAAATATTTACAAATATCATCATAATCATAGATTTTCCAAATTCAATCAATGTAGATTCTCACATTTGTACCATTAGACCATGACCTGGTCTAATGTTACTAAAAGGAGATAATCATGCTTATAGAAGTATAGTTCATAACTCATTAATATTTATTCATCAATGAAAATCAATACTTTAAAGCCCCACCTTTGTATGCAGAATGACTCATCCTAAATAATGATTTATTTGTAAATTCTACTTTTAACTACCTTCTATTAAATGTAGACTATTAAGGAAATAACTCATGATGCAATAGCCCCTATGTAATGGGACCTCAAATTTGTGCACAGTTGTCATCTATTTCTTTCAGCATCACTTTACAAAACTGTCTTCTTAGTGTATTTCTCCTTAGGGAAGGCTGCCTGCCAAGGGAGCATGTTGTGGAAGTAATCAAATACTTTTTATTTAAAAAATCCCCCAACACCTTATAATGTTTCCCTCATGACCTTAATTCCTAGGAGGCTTTCATTTTCATCTATTTCTGTGCCACTTTGACATAATTAGAGTAAAGTATCACAGATGTTAGGAAGAACATTTTAAAACTTGTGCTGAGGTTGACCAGATGTCTAAATTATCCATTGTGAATTGCTAGCAATTTTTAAAAAATTGTTTCATGAACACAGATGCACCTCAAGAGATTTGAAACTAATCTAAATCTCTAATCTTTGGGAGTTTATAAACTCAGGAATGATGGGATTTTGATTTGTAAATACTTAGCATGAGAAAATTTCACATATGTTTATAAAATCTTAAAAATACATAGAAAATAGTCATTAATAGTTTGGCTTAAGATCAAAATACGGTAGTTTATTGGGAATAATAAATGTCTGATTAACATCAACCAACAATAATGTAAAGTTTCATAAATCTGGTTTTCACAACTTACAATATTTTGTTGGCTAATTGGTTATGTCTAAAAATTAATGGCTGTTTTATGAAGAAAGCAAAAATGTTTTACTTTTAAATATCAATATTTAAACAGAGTAAACAGAATTCTTTGTATAAAACAATATACATTAAATGCCTAATTAATTTAGTCAGTTATCTAAATTTCAAATAATTTGCCAATGAGGTTTATTTAAATGTAAACTTGCCCTGAGTGTATCATTTTCCAATAGAAGATGGAAAACTGTTTTTTGCCATCTGGAGTCATGGACAAGGAAAACATTTTATTGACTGTGTCAAATAATGCAGTAGTAGCTTCAAAGACAAGAAATTAGGGGGTAGAACACAGGAGGAGCAAACTAATAAGATGCATGTATGTTTTCTTTTTATCACACTAAGGTTCCATTTATTTTAATAAAGTAAAATATAAAATAGACACTTGAAAGTACCTAGGATGGAGATGATTTGTTAAATAAATTGATAGAATAGGTATTGAATAAAGCAGGTGAAATATGTTAAGTTGACAGAAAAACATTATTTTCTAAGACTTCTAGAATTACACAATGATTTCTTACAGATTCAGATTTGTGCTGCTGACCTGAGAGAATCTTTGATCCATCTCATCCATTCCTTCTCTCATCAACAGGCTCTTAGCCATTTTTTATACCTGTATTTCCCTCATTGATTTCTTTTTCAAGTTGCTTTAATAATTGTTACTTGAAATGCAAATCTCTCATGCCATATCCTCTGATTTGCACCGGCATAGAAAATCAGAATCCTTCCAATCCAAATGAACATTGCTTTCATACTTAATGTATACAATAATTTTCATGGTAAAGCCTCATTCTCCAAATAGTTATGCAATTACTCTCTTTTTTATTCTGTTTTGGACTGGAAAATAATTCATCCTGTTTCTGTAAATATTTCTGAGTTTTTAAAATATATCCACTCTCTTGTCCATACAAAAATCATAATCCCATCTCTGTCTTAATATGTACTTTAAAATAAAATAGTGTGTATTACTCCTATCCTTAGAAATAACTCATTAAATGCAACATTATGTTGACATATCAATCTCCAGATGAAAACCAGTAAGATTAAAAAAAAAAATTAAGTTATAAGAGCTAGTAGAACAAGCCAACACTAAGGACGAGCTTTTATAATTAATAAGTTTCCATGTCATTATTTATGAGCTGGTAGCTCAAAAGGAAAGTCTAATTACAATTATCACTTATATAATGGTTACATAAGCACAAGAATCATGATACTTAAAAGCTTATGTAACAAAAATAAAAAGGTGAATACATGAATAAGTGACACACACAGTATGAATGCACTGGACAAGAGATGAGCCACATCCAAGGAGTAAAGAGATGGGGCATGAGGTTGCCACAAAATTTGACCATGCTGCTCAGAAAAATGAACCAGTTAATACTTGGGTCTTCTTCATTTTCTTTTAATATTTTGACCTGTAGAAAATCAGATATAAATGAAAACGAAATAATAGATAGTGTAATAATTAATATAATAATGTAATAATGTATTAATCTAACAAATATATTTTATTTCCAAGTTAGTATTATCACTACAATTAAATTGAGTTGCTATAGTATATTAATTACATAAGAGACCTGGGTGTCAAAGTCTGTGCTTCTGATGTATTAATATAAAATATAAATATGAATATAAAATACATATTATTTGTTTAGAAGGATCTCAATGTCTTATGTTTCAGAATATCAACCTGTACTGAGAACTCATTTTGTACCAAGCCTCGTCTTGATTTCAGTGCATGATTTCCTGAAATTCTATGTGACAAATCTACATACTGATAAATTGATATGAGATCTTAGAGTCAAAGGGGTTAAGACTTAACCAATAGGATTGCCTGAGACATGAATTGTCACTTTATCTAATGATCCTCACTGATTGTGGCACCTAGTCTTCTTATCAGATCAGCTATCGAGATAGTTTAGTTTCTGTATTCAGGTGCCCCTATTTCAATAAGATTGCATTACAGGGCCAAACCTTTCTGATTAGAAAGAGCATCATTAAAAAATTGTCATTTATTTTTAGTGCTTAATGATTGAAACTGCATTACTGATTTTGGCAAAAATCAGCATTGTTTATTTTTTTTAAAAGGTGACATTGGATCTCTCTATTCCCTGAACCATAAATAATAGTTTGTATTAATTCTAATAATTAATAGTAAATATTAAGTTTGACACGATATAACATCACAGGGACAGTCTCAACTAGAGATTTTATACATGAAGTTGGCTTTTGTGGGCATATTTGTGGATTACAATCTTAGTTATGTTAATTATGGTGGGAACATTCTCCCACAACAGGAGACACCATTTACTGAAATGGAAATTATGAACTGTATGAGAAGAGAAATATGATCTAAGCACAGGCAGACATATATCAGCTTATTCCTCACTGCTTCTTTGTGAATGCTATGTGACTAGCTGTTTCAAATTTCTGCAAGTGAGACTTTTCTACAATGATGCACCATAACCTGGAACATTGAACTAAAATTAAAACTTTTTTTTCTAAGTTGCTTTTGTCAGGGTATCGTATCACAGAAAAAGCAACAAGATTGTTGGAACAAAATGGTATATGTCAAATGGTACTATATTGACCTGTCGATCTACTAACTGCTAACTGCTGTGTTTTACTTACTGGAAAATGTCTATGCGTATCCTACAGTTTAAATTTTCTTTCTTAATATTTTATAAATAATTTTATTTTATAAGAAGCATTTTTTCATTTAAAAAACATCTACAATAAAATAGCAAGATGGAATACCAACGACAATATTTAAAGATTGGTATACAAAAATATAGATGTTTAGATTGACAGCATGAACTAATGGCAACTTCCTTTCTTTAATATCTACAAACTATAGGAATCTTTGTAAGTGATATATTTCTGACCAATTTATTTCTGCTTTCTTTGCCTTATACAACCTGCCTTTGCATAAGCAGATTATTTTCATCTATGTTCCCTAAAAACAACAATGAAACAGCATGTTTATTATCATTAGCTGGTTATCAGCCTTAATTCCATAACCAATTATTATGGGTCCCATTTTTTAATGAAGAATAAGATTTGGATAAACAAGTGTATGCTGTGCATATTCAGATATGCTAGTGCACTGAAGAAAAGCCATGGGATGTAAATTAGAAATGGCTGTATTTCAGTTGGAAATGCCAAATAAGTTACTAGCTACCTAAACTTTTAGACAACAGAATCAGCTACCTTTGGGGGTGTTAAGCTAAATCTCATTGAAAGTGCTTTAGAAAAAATTCCTTATTGAGTTACAGTAGTAATTTAACACAGAGTAAAAGAAGTAGGAAAACAAACTGAAATACATCCAGAGATTCCCAAGTTGATGTCATTATTTATTTGACTTTAGGGGCCCTTGAAAAATGACTCCATCTGGTGTAACTGGAAATTCTTTCATAACCATGTAAAAAATAAAAATAAAACTCCTGACTGATTTTTTGAGTAATCTGATACAAAAATTACCTTTCCCTCCAGAAATATTGTTTCTCTGGTAAGAATTATTCTACCTAGCTTGCATTACTGGTATTGTTTGAATGCAGATCCACTGCCAAACTGTAGTCTGATTGGCAATAGTCTTTAACACCTGTGTCAACTTTAACCCTGACAGTTGCTCTGGAAACATTTACTAAATCAGTAGATAAGTTAACTTTAAGGACCACAGTGGATTACTTCTATCTATATAAAAGACCACATAAAATGGCAAAGTCTATCACAAGTGGTTCAACTTGTAACATTCTAGATTTTACAAATGATTAACCAATGACTTTACAAATGATCAGTTATGATACTGATAGAGTTTAAAATAAGTAAGCTTTTTTGTGTTTTCAAAGAACATATACTTTCTATAAAGTTACTAATCATTTTGTGAGCACAGTTGAATGAATGGAAGAATAGATATGTTAGCAGCAGTCTCCCAACTCAAGAGAAATATATATGTCATGTAGGAGGTCCAAGTCCTTTCTAAACCAAAGCAAATTGCAACAGCATCAATACAACATGTCATCAATGGAAAATGTGGGTCATGTTGAACATTGTGGTGTCTACACAAATATCTTTGTCATATTGGACTCTCTCCATGAAACATGGAGACAGATGGTATGGATATGTTTGACAGAGACTGAGCTGATGGATTCAGAAATGTTTGCTGAATGTTTTACCATCACAACTACAGTCACAGCCTGTCACTTTAGATTTTATTTCTAAAGATTTTTTTTTCTACTCAGATTACATATGTAATTTTAGAGATGTTTCCTATACACATGAGAACTGTATCTATTTTTCCTTATTTCAGAGTTTATATTTGATTAATTTCACATAAGAGAATCACATATCAAAAAAAATTTCTGTCACAGAAAGAAGAAAATTTGAATATAGTTAATTTCATATGGAAAGAGAATTAGAATTCAATGACCTGTGGTTTCATATGCTGAGGGACAAGACAAATAAATAAATAAGAATGTTTATAAGTTTTAAATCTACATACAAGGATATTTATTCAAATTGAGATTTGAGGAAATACAGGCAATAATAACGCAGTCCCACAGAGACATCCCCATATACTAATACCATTGTCATCTCCATGTGAAACTGCATTAGAGTCAAAGTAAGTAAGATGTAATTTAAAAGCCTGGACACTAAAGATGTTTGAGCTATAATTATTTTCTCTGCATACTTTTATGTTAATCACATGAATTTTATATTAATTAATTAAAATAGTATGAAAAGCGAACATTTAAAACCCATCTAACTCACTTCTCTAATATGCATCCTAAAAGAATTAGTATGAATAAGAATTCTAAAGTCATTTGTGAAGTCATTTATAACTTTTATGTATTTTCTATTCTTCTGATTAAATTACATGTCTCAGTGATTCTTAATTATATTTTGCTAAGTGATTTGAAAGCTTTCTCTTTTAAGGTATGTTAGTAAACAGGTGAGAATGAAATAAGAGAATATGTCTACTATAATTCATATAATTCAAAAGCTTTATAACTGTCACAATTTCCTAGTACAAATGGCTACTACTAATAAAGCCAGCTCTGACAAATGAGTGATGCACAAAAGACTTATTGTAACATCTCCTTGGAATTTATGCTCCATACAGATTATCTTCTATTAACTGGTGAGCTTGAACCTTGAAAGGAGTTTCAAGTTTCAGATAAGTAACACACATCACTGAACATTACGCCTGCCACCTGGTAATGGGTAATATAAATACAGCACATCCATTCAGCATGGAAGGAAAACGGCTTCTATAGCCAATTCTCAATTATTCGAGGTAATGGGGGAAAACCTATGAGTAGTTATCCATAAATATAGATAATTGGCAGAATATGTAAATTAGATCTCATTTCACAATGTTTATGAACATTTTGGCTGGGTAGTGATAAAATCAGAAATGTTATTTTCTTAAATAGAGAGATGTTAAAGTCCTATAATTATTATGAAGCACTTGACAGACTATTTGCTCATTTTTCTCCCATCTCCCAGACAAACCCTCCTCCAGCTCTCCCTTGCCAAATCTCAAAATGCACATTCCCTTGTGTTTTTTATTCAACCTTAATATTTTTTTGTGGATATACATCTTTCTAATTCATTTCAACTATTATAATGGCTACAGATAGCAAGACTCTCAATGCATTCTGGAATAGTAGCAAACTACTAAGGAGTTTCTCTCACATTTTAGTTTAATTAAATGAATAATATATAGTTGATGAGATGGCAAATTTACAGGCGTCTCAGTTTTATGTAGAATTTTATTCTGATGAAGATGTCTAAGCCATTTTCAAACCTGAGAAATCAGACAATCCCAAATGGTTGGGACAGAAAAAATATAAATCTAATTTTTTTTTTTAAATCTACTAATTAGCCAAAGGAATCCATGAAAGAAACTTTAAAAAACAGTGTGGAGTTGTGATTTTTATTCAAGTTGAAGATTATTCATTTTTCAGAACTTCATATGGAAGTAACTTTGTATATTTGCAAATGTATATTCAAAATGTCAGATCTGATTAATCTAGCCAAGCTCTAGCCTTGTCCTCAAAATTGACTTCATTGATGTAATGATGACATGAATCCAAAGATTGGGGAATGCTTTGAAACATGCAAGCTGGCAGGACCAGTTTGAGCATAGTAAAGTCTATATCAACACAATAACTCCAAATATGTTCTTTTTTTAAAGGACAGTTCACTTGATAAGAATTACTATAATCTCAGATATGCTGATGACTTTTACTGTCTTTCTGATTACATTTTCCAGAATGATTAAACTTAAAAAGTAACGGACAGTATTGTCTGTAGTTATATTCTCATTATCAGTCCAAATAAATAAATAAATAAATAAATAAATAAATAAATAAATAAATAAATAAATAAATAAATGGATGAATGAATGAATGAATGAATGAATGTTTTTCTCCCTTAAGCCAGTGGTCTTTCAAAATTCATTCCCACAACCAGCTAATAGTACTTAAGAGTAAATCTTCTCCGCATACCACAGGACTTTGACATGCTACCTGAGGCGTTGTCTTCTATACCACCTTCTTCTCGTTCTCAATTTTCTGCAAACATCAGAATATATTTATGTTTCATGTTCAATCATAATAACCTCTCTAGACTGCTTACTTATTTACTTCAGTAAACTTCCCCATCACTTCTTTTATTCTTCCTTTTAAACTTTACTTCAATCAGACTTCACATAGATGATTACTCCAAGTTAATGGCAGGCGTTTTGCTATTCCCCTAAAGACACTGTCTTTGAATTGTACCTGGAGAAAAAGATCAACTTGTTCTTAAACTCTCTACATATTTTCAATGATTCTAAAGAAAAAGCATAAGCTGAAGCTAGTGTCCAAGGCCCTTTTGAATTTGTTATCTATAGACTTTTTTATACTATATCCATGACTTTTCCTTTCTGATTCTGCTTACATAAGCCTTTTGTGAAAATGTCCAAACATCACCGGCTATTTCCAAAGCTCTTTATTTCTTTCAAAAACCTGACAGTGAGATCCTATTGATGAAGACAACAATTACTTAAATTATTAAGTACAGAAAAGTTGATCTGTGCTCTAGAAACTCAACTCTCTTGACTAGTATTCATTGTGTTGGAAAGTAGCCTTCACAATACCAGAAAAAAAGTAATCATTAGTATTACCCAACTAGAAACCATGTGACCTACAATAGTGATCTGCCTTCAATATATACAGATGCATCAATGGCATAAATGTAACCAACGACTTTTATAAAAGAATGGATTTAAGATCTATACAACCTGTATTTGACAATGTGAACATAACCAAGAACCTGAAATTAAAATAAACATAGGCTTAAGGAAATAGCTAAGAACATTATTCCTTTAAAATAACATAGCAATACATGACACATAATTTCATATTGCTATACCTGTAATAAGTGCCTCAATCAAACAGCATCAGAGAAAATTGTCCTTGCAGTGGATGAGAATTATTACAGAGACTCACAGTTGGACAATATGCTGAAAATGAGCCACTTTATGAACATTTAGTCATAAATAGAATTTCCATTAAACCCTTCACCTTAGGGGTACATATAAAAAATAAGGGAAAACATTACAAAATCCAAAAGTGATACATGACTTCAGGAAACATTGCTTCCCAGACCAAAAAAAAAAAAAAAAAATGTATGCACATATCAATTCACACTTGCTGCAGAAACATGCACAAGGCCTACACAGGTTCAAGCCCGATGGGATCCAGCACTGAGAATAGAGAGTGAACACTGTGTCTCACTCCCAACCAAAAAGATATTTGCAAGTGACATTCCTGGCTCAAAGGAGACTCAGTTTTCTCCAGCGCTGGTGCGCCTCTGTACATTACCACCAGCTCAGAGCAAGCAGCAGGCCCAGCAGCAGATGTCCCAAACTCAGATCAGCAGTATTTTTGTAAATTTTCATTTTATTATTTTTTTGTTTCTGTATACTTTTACTTATCGATCATTTACTTGTTCATTTTGATGTTCTTTGTTATGTTTTTTTGTGGGGTGTGTCTGTGTTTCTTTCTCTTTTTTGTCAGTTTTTATAAGTTCCTTTGCTTATTTGTTGATTTGAAAGAGAGAAAACGAAAACATTGTTGGGTGGATAAAGACATTGGGAAGATCTGAGAGGAACAGAGGAAGAAGAAAACATGGTCAAAGAAATAGGGGATGGTAAAACCATGATCAAAATATATGCATTGTTTTCAACAAAGAAAATGTGAAAAAAAGGTTATAGCAACTGTTTTTTTTGCCATATTCTTTCTGTGAATAACATTCTTCCTCATGTCTAAACCATTCTTTACCGAGTAACATTCTTCTCTTTCTTGAGATATACATCATGAGTTAGGCAGTTATATATCCTTACCTGCTATTTTCCTAATCTCTATCACTTATTATAACTAGCTTTCGATGATTTTATTTTCTTAGCATATATTTTGTTACTTAGTACACTATGTCATACACACTAGATATTAAACAACAAAGACAATAACTTCTAAGATGGCTAACTAATCTTCACAGTCTTGCTGAATACATTTTCCTCTGTGCTTCCCAGTATTTCGTCTGTTTATTTCCATGTCCTAATTGCTGCTTTTCTGCCTGACATGTATCAATAGAATACACATATTTTTGTGGACAGAGGATTTGTCTGTTGCATCTCTGGAGTTCTTCATTATCCCAGATCTGAGATAAACCATAAAACGGAGAAGAAAGTAAAGAGTTAGTTACCAATATCACTCATGTGACTCTTCCAGCCAAGACTATTCATCTCAGTCCAATTTAAACATTTTTAATTTTCTATAAATAATACATGCCATCCAGAAGTTTCAAAAACAAACAACAAAAAACAAAATATCTTCTAGTCTGTCCTCAGACTTTTTATTTCAATATATATATTAGTATCAGGATGAAGGATTCACTATTGAGTTATTTTTCTCCAAACCATTTAGCACACTCTAGAGCATTGCCCATGAAACGTCACATATTAACATCCACGAATACCCTGATTCCAGTATTCTTTCTTCACTACAAAGTAGAGTTTCTACAAATTTAGATCCTCACAGCATAAAAGTTTCACTAGAAAACTGCAGAACTGATAAATGTGTGATTTGTAAATTTTACACAATAAATAGTGATAACGTCTTCTGCCATCTCACTCTATGTTGGGAAGAGTATGAGTCTTCTTTTTATACAAGACATATATGCTCCGCACATCCTATACATGTTAGTTACCTAACAGCTACTCAATTATGTTTATCACTCATCAGTGTACCTCGGTGCTTACTTTCCAATCTACTTATTTGACTAATATTCCCAAAGTGAAAGAGCACTGTTATGCACGTTGATCAGCTTCAAATTATACTCTTTCAGTGAAAGAAATTAAAGTTATTGATTTAATGGAGTAGTAAGATATATTTATATAGTGAGGTTGTTAAGATACACATTAAAGTGAATTTTCTATACTTGATTTTAACCAAACATTGGGACATAATAATATAAATCTTTCATTTATGAAATTATAAAGAAAATATGTTTATTTATAATGTTCAGATACTCCTGAATTAGCAGCTAATGTAGTTAACCACATGTTGTGCTTAATTATAAAGTAAACTATGTCCTAAGGAAGTAAATACATTGGGGTAAAACAGTATAGTATCTATGATTTTGAACATTCACTGGAGTATCTTAGAATGTATATAACACCTGAGAAAGTAGGAAGATATGTAATAGTAATGCCATGTCTATGTTTGGATCTTTCAAGGAATAGTTATAACAAAACAGTAGCAAATATTTCTGAGTAAACACTATATACCAGGTTCTGATCATTTTATCTTTCATGGCTTATTCCCTTCCACTTCTTCACAATCTATGTGAGATTAATAACTTGCTCAATGATTCAGATAGCTAACTTTAGAGGTAAGATATAACATGTTGGTTGCATGAATAAGGAAACTCAGAGCCAGATCTCAGGGAAAGGCTGAAATATCAAAGAGAGGAAACACCACAGTCAAATCTCACCCAGCTGTCTTACAGCTTCCTCAGCCTCGATCCTCATCACTTCTACTTCCTGAAACTTTCTTTCTGTGCCTGCCTTCACTACCCTCTTCACCCAGTTGTTTCACATCCAGGTTAAGATTGAAAGCATGGCACCACCACTGCCTGCTGGGAGCCTAGACCTCCCTCTGTAAACCAAGCTGGCCTCAAACTCAGATCTTCTGGTACTAAGGGCATAAGTCACCACTCCTGAATATTCTCTGTGCAAGGATTAAAGGTATAAATTACCACTACCCGACCCTCCTGGATTGACTGCAGTTAGATCTCTCTGATATCCCAGACTGGTTTTTATTAAATATGAAACATATCACCACAATAACACAATGAGATGAGAGAATCTTATACAGGTACCTTGTCACTCTGTCTGCCCACACTTAGTTACCATTTGTTTCTGACCTACAGCTGATCTTCAAATAGATGTTTAATCCATGGAACACAAACATTTTCCTCTCAAAATTTCCCCCAAATTAAGCTCTACTTTAGTGTGCTTTTCTTCATTACACTATTCATGTCCTTCATGGTCTAGAGACATCTACATTTTTGTTTGTTCTTTTTGTTTTATTTTTCCTCCTTTATTGAAAATAGATCATTGTTACAAACAATATATTCTGATGACAGTATCCTCTCCCTCTAGCCTTACATTTTCTTCCTGTCTACTCCCTTTATGTCTCTCATTAGAAAAAGAGCAGGCTTCTAAGATATAACAGAATAAAATATAATAAGATAAAACAAAAACCATAAAATCAAAATTGGACATGGTAAACGAACGGAAAGAAAAGAGCCTAAGAGAAAGCACAAGCATCAGAGACATTCTTGTTCATACACTTAGGATTTTCCCATCGAAATGCTAAATTGAAAAAATACTAGACTGTCAAAAATACTAAATTGAAAGCAACAATATGTACAGAGGTACTGGTCCAGATCTGTGCAGGCACTTGGCCTGCTGCTTCAGTTTCCATGAGCTCCTATGAGCTTTGCTCAGTTGATTCACAGGGTCTTATTTTCTTGGTGTCCTCAATTTTCTCTGACTCAAACTCTCTTCCTGCTCTGTCTTCAACAGTGTCCCCTGAGGTATGAGTAGTAGGATTTGATAGATACATGTGTTTAGATATGCCATTGGTGTTCCAAAGTCTCTCTCTCTCTCTCTCTCTCTCTCTCTCTCTCTCTCTCTCTCTCTCTCTCTCTCTCTCTCTCTCTCTCTCTCTCTCTCTCTCTGGGTCTGTATTGTCTGGCTGTATACTTCTCTATTTGTTCCCATTTGCCATAGGAGGAAGCTGTGGGATATCTTTCTGTATGCTGTGAATATACTTTATTGCCATTTGTTAATAAAGAAGTGTTTTCGCCTATGGCGAAGCAGCTTAGAGGGAAGTAGGAAATCCAAACAGAGATAAAGGAGAAGGGCAGAAGCAGGCAGACACTGTAACCTGCCCCCCAACAAAGCAAGATGTAATGAGATACAGGTGAAGCCACAGAGGCATGTGGCAATACATAGATTAATGTAAGAGTTAATTTGTAAAAGCTGTTTGACAGTGTTCTGGAGCCATAGGCCAAACTGTTTGTTATTAATATAAGCCCTTGTGTGATTAATTGGGACTAAGCAACTGTGGGACTGAGGTTCTGGACCTCCGGGCCAGGCTGGGCCAGAAACTGCTGACTACAAGAATCTTCTCTGATGATAGATAAGAAAGGCACTGATTATGAGTATAGCATAATGTCATTAGGTGTCATTTTTATACTGTTACTTTTTTTGAGAAATAGAATTTGGTTTTATCCTAAGTCTCTTGCCTAAGCAATCTCTGGGTCTTGGTCCCCCAAACAGCATCAGGTATGTATTCCATCTTGTAGAGTGTGCCTAAAGTCAAATCAGCCATTGGTTAATTATTTTCACAAGCTTTGTACCACCAGTACCATGATTGTAAATTATGCAGGCAAGAAAACCCAATGTAAGAATGCTCCATTTCATACTTAGTGCCTTTATATTGCGCTTCAGGAGTGTCTGAGAATATCATTCTCCAGTACTGCTCAATTAATGCATGGAACATGAAGGGAAAAAAATAGCCAGATTGTGTGTTAAAGTCCACCAGTGAACTCTTTCACAGCCTGGGGCCCTTTGTAATAGCCTACTCCTCAGTTTCAACTTTCCCATTCGCTTTTCAGGGCCACTTCCCTAACTGACCATTTCTGCTTAAATAAATACTTGTTCCAGAGTCTGCTTCTGAAAAACTCTCTAAAAGACTACTTCATACTTCTGACCCCCCCACCTCTTTCCCTCCTTTATGCTATAGAAGCTGAGCTTGAACATGATTTGTAAGGCGTTTATAAATAAGTTTCCATAGTAGACTTTGGATTTTTTTTTTTGATAGAACATTTTCCAGCCTCCCATAATTGCTTCTCTCCACTGACTGTTTTACTTTTTGATCCACTATGGTATCCAGCTAGCACAAGGAGGAGGTCTGTGCGGATCCTCTCTCAGAGTAGTGGCTTTATGGCAAATCTTACTTTTGAGCTGAATGTCCTATTACCCAGCTTCACTGGACAAATACCTAACTGTTAGTTATATCTCATCGTCCTTTGTGCATTCCAGAAAACTGGCCCAAGGGAGATCGTCTTTGTAAGTAAGGATTATATCCCTGTGGTCCGACAGCAGCTCAGCAGAGAGTGGGAGATGACGTTATTTTCAATGACAATTTGAAATTCACGTTTTCAGCCTGTAACAAAAGCACTAAAAGATTCCCATAGTTCTTAGAAGCTGATCTTGAGTCAAAGCAAATATTTTAATGTAGTTCACAGATCTTTAATCTCTAATTGAAATATGCACACATACACACATACACACATAGACACACAGACACACACATACACACACACACAAACTGATTCTATCCAGTGGGTTTGCTTACCTTAGCTTCTAGATAAAATGAAAATGTCTAGAATTTGTGTATGTGTGTGTGTATTAATATTAGTTCTTCATTTTTCATAGTGAATCTTTGAACTTTTACACCTTAGATGACTTACTTTTTTTCCACAGAGTTTCTGTTGGGCAAATATAAGCTTTTCAATATCTCTGTGATAATGTTTTGTAATACCACTTTTATTTCTATATTTTCTAAACCACTTAAGTAGTACCAGCTTATTAAGCAGGTGATTTATCAGTATTTACTCATGATGCCAGTTGTAGACTTCTTGTCATAAGTAATTATTGAGGTAATAAATAGTTTTATTATTAAAACCTGATGACAAGTGCAGAATGATTACTTTGATAAAGTCTGATGACAGGTCTTTGTATCTGAGGTGACACTCAGAACACTTCGCAGATTGAATCTTAGGCCTCCTGCATGGATAATAAATTGTTATTTCAGAGAATAAAATGATTGATACATTTGCTTGCGGTGGGAAACTCATTGGGAAGAAGATTCTAGTCCCTAACTTATTTAAACAGGCAACGGTGGAATTTTCTTTCCTTGTGACAAATTTAACTTTCCAAGAAAGTGACAGCTCTTTGGCAGCAATATGAACAGAGAAGCATTACATTTTAGAAGCACCTAAAAGTCAGGTTAGCTTTGGAATAGCCCTGGATGTTATCGAGCATCAGTGCTATTCTCAGAAGGCAGTACTGGAGCAGAGGTGAGAACATGGTGGGAAGTCTTGACATGAAGTACTATGCCTCACTCAACATGGAGATAAATGAAGCCTCTCAGATAGCATTGTGAAAACTGCCACTGAGTCCTACGTTGTCTGGCTCAGTGCACAGGCACATTGTATTTATTTTCCTATTGGTTTGATTTTTACCTTTTATGACATATTATCCCTAGAGACCACTCATGTTCTGACAACATGAAAAATCACTGTATTGGAAAGAGGCAGTGAGGAGGACAGGGGAAGATTGAGATGGAATTGAACTGCATGCCCTATTCATTGGTGAATGTTCTTCTTCATTAATACAAATTAAAATGCAATGACAAATATTATGAAAATCCTTTCAAAGAAAATGTCTAATACTTAAGTGTCTTTTCTGTATTTTATTCACTCTATTAGGAAAAGGGTGACAAATATATAATTTTAAATGCCATCCAGTAACGGCAGGAGTGAACTAAGTCTCAGAATTATTATATTTTCCAATTTGTATTTTAAGCAAAGGATGAAAACACCAAACATGACATATTTTCAGTGAATTGAGAGCAATTCTAAATGAACTGCATACTTGTGAAACTCAAGTATTCACAGTTGAGTTCTGAAGACATGAGATGCCTTCATTGTTCTTTTCATATATTTTTAAACAATTTGAAAAAATATCTTTGAGAAGATAGTTTCTTTTCCTTTAATCTTTTCACTATTTCATTTTTCATATACAAAAATAAATGCTATATTTTGGGTGAAGTTTTGAATATGAGTTTGTTGTCTAAAAATTAGACTTAATAAGAAAAATAATTTCATAACTTAGCTATTTTCTTTTGTGTTTAATAGAAATTATGTTTGAACATATGTTTTTTTAAAAATGTAGTTGCCTTTGTTCTTTTGTTGATCAAAGTTTTTTTATTTTCCTGGAAATGTTCACTTTAAATTTACCAAATAAAGATGAAGACATTTTCATACAAAGAATAAAGAACTTGGTGATTGTAATGTATGGCCTTGTAATTGCCAAAGCTTTATATTTACAGCCCAAAGCAGGAATTACAGGATTACAAAGAAGAGATTTTAATATGTTCTGTGGTATATCTTTAATTCTCTAAGATAGAAAATTCATGAAGTTCAAGTTCTGACAGTTATTAAATTAGATCCAATTAACATTTATAGCAACTACACAGGATGTATTATACTTCTCAGGGTACAGCTCTGCTTTAAACTGCAAATCTCTATCCAAGAATTGGATGCTTACATGAAGAAAAGATGTATAAGCCAACAATTATTTTTGTTAACTCCACAAAGCAAAGGATGGTGGACAGGCATGTATACGTTCCATGGAAAGGTGAGAATGACTATTTAACACAACTTAAAGGACTTTCTCACATTTTTTCCAACCAATAGTTATTCCCAACACTTAATTTCTAACCACCCATCTGGCTTTGCAGACAAAGAAATCCATAACCCTCAATGGATTCCACAAGTATTCATTGTAAACTTGGAAGAGTCTGTTTATAAGATTAAATATATAAAGCTAGGCCATGGGATCTTCTCTCTGGTATCTCAGAAAGAGCCCAATATGAAAATCAGCAGAGAAGTGGGAAGGATGAAATTCCTTTGAAAGAAGGAAGAATAAAATGAAGATTTAAAGCAACACAGGAAAAAAAAAAAAACTAACAACAAAAAAAAAGGGGTTGGGCAGTAACATCCTGGTAGAATCCACTTTAAGCGGAAAAGTAATTAATTATGGGCACATTATATAAGCCACAGACATGTTATAAAGCAGAAAAGCAAGGCATTGGGAGCACGACCATTTGTTCCCCTCAGAAATCTAGGAAGCAGAGAAAAAAGGAAGTCCTCCCTAGCAGCTTCTTTTCTTCTATCTTGTGTCTTCCAGTCCTGCCTTCGGTATACTGGATACTGATGGCATCATAGAGGGCTTCTTCCATCCTTTATTTAGTTGGTTGAAAACACCTTCATATATAGACCCAGAAATGGACTTTACTACTCACCTACATGTTTCCCAGTTCAATCACTTTAATAGTCAATACTAATGACAATGCTAGTACGTGTAGTCCAATGGCTCTCAACCATGATTCAGAAGCCCTTTGGGCATCTCATATCAATATTATACATATCAGATATTTACATTAAAATTCATAACTATCAAAAATTAGTTATTAAGTAGCAAAGAAATAATTTTATGGATGGGGGGGTCACCACAGCATGAGAAACTGCAATAAAGGGTCACAGAGTTAGGAAGTTTAAGAACCACTGCTCTAGACTATAATGTGAGAACCTAGCTCAAACAAAAGTTAAAGAAATAATCTGTTACCTGCTGTGCTTTAAAGTGTCAACTTGACAGGATCCAGAATATAGATAGAATTCTGAGCATGTCTTTGAGGGAGTTTCTGGATTGGTTTTACTGGATATGGTGGTTTAAAGGCACTCAGAGGCCGATATATTTGAAAACTTGGTCAAGTTGGTAGAGCTTCTTGAGAAGGATTAGAAGGTGTGGCATTCTTGGAAAAGTTATATCACTGGCTGTGTTGAGGTTTAAAATCCCACACAATTACAAGTTACCTCTCTGTCTCCTGCTCATGAATCAGAATGTAAACTTCAGTGCCAGGCTTGCTTTTCAGCTTTTCACGATCCCTGCCATGGTGGTCATGGATTCACCCTATAAGATCTAAATGAACTATAAGTCATCTTGGTCATGGTATTTTGTGACAGCAAATAAAAAGTATAACACTCAATGTTAACAAAAGTACTCCACTGACTAGTAGTCTCAGACTTTGGAGTATCTTAACTTTCTATAGTTCATGAATACATGTTGGCCATCCTTTTCCTATAGAGTTAACAAAAATAACTATTTGCTTATTTAATTTGCCTTATATACACATAGATATGGATAGAAAAACCACATTTTAAGTCACTGTGATACTATATGGTAGTACTGAATATGGAACAAACTAATCTTTTTTTAATACCATTATGACAATTTCATACATGTGTAATATACATTTTGAATATTATAATATACAGTCTCCCCCACTTCTATTTCCTACCTCTTCCCTACAAATACTTTATTCCTACTAATCACCTTACTTACTGTAACTGAGTTTAACTAACATAAGCTTTACAATTATTTATTTTTGCATTTGCTTTTTATTGTTTGTTTGTGTGTGTGTGTGTGTGTATGTGTGTGTGTGTGTGTGTGTGTGTGTGTGTGTGTGTGTAGGGGTGTTAAATAACCACAGAGTTTATTTAGTGCTGTCACTATACACGTGAATATATGACTATTTGAAAAGAATGGGTGGCCTGTGAGGGCCAGCATCTGTGGAGAACAAAAACTCTCTCTAGTGCAATGGGCATCAATTTCCAATAGCCTTTCATATAGTGAATTGATTTCACGAGCCCCTGCCATATTCATGCTGAGATTTTGATATGTTGTGCAAGTCTTGTTCACACAGTCTTAAACACTGGGAGTCCATGTTTTCAGATATCCTATTATATCTTGCACTGTTTTGCTACAGATGTTTAGAATTTCTGACACTTATAATCTTTCTGTCCCTTTCTATGGGGCCTTCTGAGCCTTGGAGCAAGGTATGTTATATGAATGTTTCATCTAAAGGTGATTGGACCATTTTCTTGTATTTTTTTGCATCTCAAGCAGTTGTGTATCTCTGTATTAATTACAATCTGTTGCAAGAAAAAGCTTCTCTGATGAGGGCTAAGAAATGTACTAATCTATGCTTCTAAGAATGTGAGAGTAGGTTTTTAATATCTCTATTTACCAGAATAATAATAATAGGTTCTCCCATAGGGCCTAAAACTTACTAGCTACGGGTTTTTTGCCAAGTTAATGATACTCGATATGGGTTCTATGTGGTAGAGCATTCTTTCCAGACGAGTAGAAAGGGAGTTATTACTTCTATAAAATTCATACTACTATTGTACCAGTGAGCATATGTCTCTAGGTTTATTATCATTATTAAAGCTTCCATACTTCACAAATAAGTAAGAACACTGATGACTTTTTTACTCAAGTAGAGGGAATAAAACCTTTTAGCGCTATGAAAGCTTCCTGAAATTATTTCCTGTCCATCTTTCTCATGCCATTCCTTAAGCTTTAGGGTGAGTGGTGTTAATATTGTATTCAGGACACTCCCCTACCACTTTATTCTCAGCACCATGAGCACCTGTGCATCTCAGCATATGAAACTGTCAAGGAACAAAGTCAATAAACGGTAAAAATATTCAGGATTCCCTATGAATTAATAAATAATGATCTAATATGTAGATGCCAGCATATGTTCAAGCATTCACATATTTTTTGAAAATTTTGTAACAAAGTTTATCAAACTTACATTGGAAAATGTCTCATCCAGATAGGCTGGGTCTATACAGTCTTTGCTGTTATGCTGTTGCTGTTTCTGTTTGATTCTTTTGTTTTCCTGAGGGAGGAAGTATTCATGCTACCCACATTCAGAGTGGCAGTATCATCTTAATTACATAATTACATAAGCGACAGGACAAATTGTTTCAATTATTACCAGTGCTGTGTGGGGGATGTTTTCCTATGTGTTGTTTGTAGCTCCACAAGCTCTATAAAATGCCAACCGATATCGCCAATGCTCTTCATTTCACACCAACACTAGATGGTGAAGCCATGGTGCTGAACACACAGCATGCCTTAGCTATGCTACAAGCTAAAGCTAAATCGAATCGTTTCTCCCTTCCTGCTTTCTTCTTCTCATTATTCCAAAAAATTCTATATAAATAATGTAGGTATAAAAGTTCTCAGCAATCTTACCCAGCAGTGGACTTTGCATTGTAAAACGCTCACTTGTCAAGATATGCCCACCTGAGAAAGAGTGACCCATGCTATTGGGTAACTGATTTCTCTATGGATTCGAAGTCAACTGTATAGAAGTGGATTTATGCCTGGTATTGTAAAGCAAGTATTATGCTCCTCGTGGGGAAGACCATAATTCCTCATGGGAAACTTCTGCTGTTTTAGATTAACGCATCATTCAGTAACTGGCTCTAGATTCCAGTTCATCCAGAGGGTGCTGGTAAAACTCATTGGGTCACTAAGTATGAGAAAAACCATCACAAGATAATATGAAAGTGGCAGGTAGTTATGGGAAAAAAGAGATTAATGAGGAAGCCAAAGCTATAAAAGAGGATGGAAGAGATGCCCGTGTGACCAGAATACTGTATATACACATTAGCAAGAATAAATTTTATTAAATCAACAAAAAAACAAACCCCATTTGCCTGTTTTCTAATCTCTTTGCACCTGCCCATTTCTGAAGTCTGAATCCCTGGCTCTTGGGTTGGTGTTATTTCTGCCATACCCGTCCATTCAGTTTCGCAGACACTTTGGAAAATCAAACACAAGTCTATTCAACCAAAATTGTCGACCACAGTGGATTTTAAAATCCAACAATTTCCTCCTTAATTTTTATAATCTGTAAAAAGCTTGTGCTTTTCTCTCTGCCATAATAAAATATTTCAAGAAACTTTGTTTGCAACAAATACCTACTGCCTCATGTCCTCAAGAATAAAATGTTATTATAACAAAGAAGAGAAAATACTTATTGTTAATTTTCTCCTGTTTTATTCAATTTATATGGGCTGAGTGCCTTCCCAGCTGTGGTAATATCCAAAAGCACCAGGAATATGAAGCACATACTCTATGTTTATGAGGCTATTGACAAAGGACTCAACATCATATTTCTAGTCAAGGCTTATTCAGAGGCTAGAATCACACATTTGTTATCACCTTTCTTGAGAAGCCTAAGTCCAAGCTCATTTTTTTCAGAGTTTGTGGAACAGAACAACAGATTACATTCAAATGCTGTAGATTTTTCAGTGACTTGCTTTTAGAGATATTGACTGGCTTAGTTTTCAGTTCACTTACAACACTATGGTTTGGATAAGAACAGAGGGTGAGTATGTGAATTATCTTGACCTTTTCGACAAGCCTAATAAACCTTCATAAGAAGACACCACTGTACTTATTCTTCCTATAAGCAGTCATCCAGTAAGTATCTTTAAATACTCAGTTCTAGAGAGAGCACCTCGGTACTGATGACGCTGTCATTTCAGAAAAAATGCTCCCTTTCTCTAATGTCTGTCCTTAGTGTCCCACAGTCAGGCAGAATATACATGTACTGACTCTGGGAAAAGACTGGCACACAGCCCCTGCCACAAGGACAGAACAGTGACAATAATTGTGATATAACAACATAGGAAAGGACATGAGTAAGCAGATAAATACAAATGGCTTTCAGTGATGTGTATAAAACCACAATATAGTCAGTTATTTTTAAACAAAGTATAGAGCTATGTGTACATTAGGATGGTTTATTTATATTTATGGAGATTATATTTCTGTTGTAGCCTTAATTGATGTAGGAAAGTGTGAGCAATAAATTATCTGTCTTCAGGTGATCTGGAGTGAATAATCTAAATCCAACGTAGCCCCCACCCCCACCCCAGAACTGTTCCTGTAAACAACCTGAATGATCTTTCTGTATATTGAAGACAAATTGAAATTTTTCACATTTATTAGCTCTAGCTATGGATTAGCTTCCTAAAATGCTACAAATCAGGGAACATTGTTTTGTTATTTTCTATTTTCATCGAAATATGGTTTGTTAGGGTTATAATCGAGTGTAATATTTTAAACGTTATGGATATCCAGGGAAAAATAACTAGGACCAACAGCTAAGGGTAGAGTCTATGTGTCAAGATCACCAGAAAAATGAAAAGGAAATCGGGAAAGAAGTATGTAGTGCCTATTACTGCACCAGTCCACTTTGACCATGTAGGACATAGACTAATACTCTCAGGAGATACAAGAAAATAAAATACAAAATCTGGCCAACACTGAATTGTTGAGATTTTTGTCGTATACAAACCTGTCACAAGATTTAACTCAGAATTAACTCATAATGAGAAATTAACAATTACAACTAATAATAGAGCAGAACAATTATTATAAAATATCACCATTAAAATTATATAAATACACTCTCTTCCTCTTTACATAGATTCAGCCGTTAATTGTAATATTTTGTGGAACTGTGGGAATTTGAACTGGTTATAACAAATTATTTTATTTGTTGTAAGTAAAGTGATGAGGTTTAGGGCCCCAAATTCCAGGAGAGATGTTTATCTTCTTACCTGAAGTCTTTAAAGAAAAGAAAGTAACTGATCATGTTATCTTTAGCCAGGTGGTACCGTTTCTTGTGGGCATCTTCTCTGTACCTACTGATTTATTCCATGGCTCTCATCAATTACTCACACACACACACACACACACACACACACACACACACACACACACATTCAAGGGACCAAGTTGCCAATAGAAAATGTCTTTTTATCTTTCACATATGGACCCAGAATAACACAGCTCTTTATTGCCTTTCTCACCTTGCTGACACTTGTCCACTGATCTCTTTACCTCTCCAAACTAGCTAAGTAATAAGTTTGTAAGGCACAAAGCAAAAGACTAGCCACACTTTAAAAACAGGACACTAAAACAAATACTATTCCACATTTATTTCCTCTTCCTATCCCAAGCACACAAAATAACAAGACCCAAATTATGCAAATTATTGCTTCTATTCACATTTCAATATAATTGAGAAGCCTGGACTTCATAGCCACACAAAGATTCCTTTGTGTATTCCCTCTGAGGCAGAGGTCAGCCTGGCATAAATTTGCATAAGTAAGTAGAACCCTGCAGACATGCTCCAGGGTGTACTTCTAAGTCTATCTTCAAGCAGGGGCTGATAATCTTTTTTTTCTTTTTTTTTCTTTTTTTTTTTAAGTCAAAGTAATAGACACTATAAATTTATCTTTTCATCTCTCATACTCCAACCCAATATGATTTAGATGTAGTTTGTCTCTATAATTATTTCATGGGGAGTATCTAAAAAGAAATTAACTGCAATTATCTCTGGATGGGTGAGATTCTGGAACATTTTTCATTAATATTATTACTATTAATAGTCTAATTTTCTACAGTGTTCATAATTCCTATTTGTTACTAAAGATATCAATTTCTGATTTCTGACATTATAAATAAGAATCTAAATAACTGTCTGACATATTTATAGTTGCACAGATATCCTTATATATACAATAAGAGAACTACCAATCCAGATGTGTCACCCCATAGGAAATTCGATATGAACATTCTAAATTCTGTTTTTTATACTAAGATCTTGTGAAATTGTCTAAAATATTATCTTTGAAGACTTTTCCTCTTCACTATAAATAAAAAAAAACCAGCCATTTATTTGTTTGAAAAGGTGTGGAAGAGAACAGATTTGCAATGGCGATATGTGGAGGTCAGAGCTATGATTTTCAAGGGTTAGTTTTTTTCCTTCCTTCACGAAGGATTTGTGACGATTGACCAAAACTGATAACCTACTAACATTGGGAGGTGGTGAACAGGACTTGTGACACTGCGTTCTTTTAAATATTCTGAGAGTTCCAATAATAAAACATATGCACGAACACAGATCTATATGTTTAAACACATATTTATGTGTGTTATTGTGAGTTTATCTGCGTAATTATTCATCAGTCTATCCATCTACTTACCAACCATATGATGGCATTTTTTCTACTTGTCTATCACTGGTATCACCATTTTTATCATTAAAATGATGAGTTCCTTAGCATTTCCACAACGGTGGTATAGATACAAAGGATTTGAGTGGCATTATCTATGTAATCTGCAAATGAGTTTTATATGAATAAATTAAACTAATCTAAAGAATTTACTCATAAACAGTATACTTTTCACAAGGTCTTTTGATGAATACTAAAGTAAAGAGTGCCTGTCTTTCTGCCCGGGGACTCATACAAGCAATACCCTTTTTCATTGTTGACCTCAGGAACATTGCAAACAGAGTTTGTATCGTTTTATTTCTATGGTCAAAGTAGTGATGACTTCACGTACTCCACCACTGTGTTTAAAGGAAAATAATGTGGTAAGTTCTTTCCACCTGTTAAACTCCAGAGAGTATGGACTAGTTCTTCCCTTTTCATTTTCTTTCCTTGTGCTTAATTTGCAATTTGTTCACAATCAAAGCCTGCTGTTTTGAGATACTGTTTTCCCCAAGATATTCCAAAGGCAATGAATTAAAACTACATTCCAGACAGTGGAGAGAACGTCTTCTTGACAGTTCTGCTGACCCAAACTTGCCCTGGCACCCAAGGGTGAAAGAGCACTTGAGAGTAGCAATCAGCATTTCATTTCCTCCCTCTTCTGTAAACGGAAGATATTAATTGTCTGATAGGCTCTACCCCACTGCCTAGACTCCCTCCCACAATCTCTTTTATTTTACCTATTGTTTGTTACCATGCTAGCGTGTCATATTTAGAAGCCAAAAAAGAAGAGCTCCCCTCATTTTAGAAGTTTGAAGCTGTTGAGCTGTTAAACAATGAGTGAGAAAAATTATTATTGTTTAACATGAAAAAAAATCAGTGGCATGGAATTTTAAGCCAGCATTTCCATTTGAAGCCATGAATAATGTAGTTATGGTAATATAGTTGCTATTCATAATTGCGAACACTTCATTCCTCCACATGTTCTCATGTCACACAGAGCAGGCTGGTGAGATCTGGTCTGCTTCTGATTGTTTTTGCCTCATTTTGCATTATAAATTATACTTCACTCAATCCCGACTTTCCCAACTGAATGGCAGCCATTGCCAATATTAAAGTCAACAGCCACATGTCTCCAAACCACCTCTGCAGGACAAAATGTGTGGAGTTTCATTTGAATCAAAAGTTAGAATTCCTTGGTATCAAGTCACTCATTTAACTATTTTAATAATGGAATTCATTTATTCTGAGTTTATGTATCAGTGTCCTTCCTATATATGTAGCATTTTAAAACCACTTGAGAATTTCTAGCTACTAAATATTTGTAAATTTTGTTGTATTTTTCTTTTGTATAATAGTGAAGACCACTGGCATTTTCTTGTATTACATTATGTTACAAATAATAGATTTCCCACTTTAGTTGACTCTGATATAATGCCATTAGAATGTATTATTGTTGTTTCAATTAAATATAACTCCTCAGTCTCTTGACACATGTCTGATATTATATAGTCAACAGAAAGTAATTGTATAAAATACTTATCAAAATGATCATTTCTTAAACAATATCTGTCTTAACCTGTTAATGTACCTCATGTCAGTGCAAAATCACAACTCCTACCTCAAGATGAAAATTAAGAGTTTTTTGGAGACAGATATGAATGACCATTGCCTGGCAAAATAGATTCAAGTAACCCAAATTCCATGTAAATGTAGTTTTATAAAATTTTTATGCTGAGAAAAAAAAATGTATAAATCAAGACATCTTTAAAGTATGTTGGTGGGAAGATTTAGCAGCATGGAGTAGAGCAGAAAAACTTGAGCTAAGGATTGTAGATGCTATATGTTGACTCTCAGTCTTTCGTTTAAGGAAACCTAGGATTTGATTAGCTAATACATTCTGAAGCAATTATATCTTTGTTAGCCATAGAATGTTAGTGCCAACAGGGGTAGGTTAGGAATGGACTACTTAGAGGGTTAATGATAGCATGAAACAAATTGTAATCAGGCTCTGGATCTATAACATTCCAACCTCTCCCTATCACTGAACTTCCTAGCAGTCAATCAGCCATTAAAGACAGAATTTCTTTCTAGGGATTTTTCTTCACACTCAGTGGGTAGACTTTTTTTTTCTCTTGCATATTTTTAGTGAACAAAATTTCTTTTCATACAGTATATTCTGATCATACTCTTCGCCTCTTTCAGATACTATCAGATCTTCCATACCTCCTAAGAAACCCAACTCTGTGCCTTTAAAAATTTAATTAATTAAAGTACTTTTACATCCATTCTATAGTTTCCATTTCCTCCCTGCCTCCCATGACCTTTCCTCACCTCCACTTTGTTTACCTCAATTCACTCCTCCTCTGTTTCTGTTCGGAAAGAGGCAGGGCTTCCATGGGTATCAATGAAGCATAGTATATCAAGTTGCAGTAAGAATAAGCACCTCCCCTTGTATTAATGCTGGACAAAGCCATACAATATGATGACTAAGTTCCCAAGGGCCAACCAGAACATTATGGACAGTCCCTCTCTAACTGTGAGGAGTCCCACAAGTTGACCAATCTGTCACCTATATATGTAGAGGGCTAGGTCAGTCCCATTCAGGCTCCCTGGTTCTTGATTCAGAGACTGTAAGTTCCTATGAGCCAGGTCACTTGTTTCTGTGCATTTTTATTACATCCTTTACCACTCTGGCTCTTACAATCCTTCCTCCCTCTCTTCAGCATGATTCCTTGAGTTCAGCCTTGTTTTACAAGTAGGACACTGAGTTCACTGAGTGGTACCAAACACCCTGAGTGTGGCAGTGCATACTTGTAATCTCAGCACTCAGCATTGGGAGCAGGGGTACCAGAAATTCAAGATTATCCTCTAATCATAGTGAGTTCAAAGTTATCTTAGCATACATGAAAACTTTCACAAAACCACCATTTCTCCCCCCCCCCCACAAAAAAACATCAAAACCAAACCTAAAAAAAAAAGCCTGTCTCCCGGTAACTCATTGAGATAAACATTAACATTTTCAAAAATCTAAAACTAAAGTATTTCTTTGTAATGACTTTTCAATTAGGTGGCTTCTCACTTTAAAAAATGTGTGTACATTTGACATTATCATATTCCTATTGTTCCTAAAATGGCTAAATTGAGATGATATTTTAAGTAAAAATAATGTTATATTTTAATCAATAGTCATCGTGTGGTATATATTAAGTGCTTATGCATAAGATAAATGGTATCTTTAATATAACAGAAATTAACTAAGATTGGAAAGTGAATTAGAAAGATTATGCTTATCTTCGAGCAAGATGTATTAGGAAATAGGTAAAGCCACAAGACACATTGGCAAAACATATTATTGTTTAAGTTGTAAGAGCTAGTTAGTAATAGGCCAACAGGCCAAATAATTTTAATTAGTATTATGCCTCTGAGTTGTTATTCAGGAGCATGGAGGTGGGAGAGATTTGACCATCTAGAGTGGGGTTCATTACAGACTGAAGGGAAATATTCTCAATGGATTCAAGAGGACAATGGCTAACAGATCACTGCAGAACAAATTACTTTCCTAGTGAGAATGACATCTTCATGCCCTACAATATTGTTAAAGTCTCTAGAAGTAGCTGCTTCTACTGGTGTGCATTTTTCTGTCCAAGTAATTAATGAGTCTCTTACATGAGGGTCCTAGATCTTTACCAGGAAGCCTCTAGCTAGATAGAAAACTTAGGAGATTTAGATAGTTGTCTATTAGTGACCTTTCAGGCCATTCAGAATGCTATATTTCTATCAAGATTTGGAGGAGGAGCTCAGATTTTATTCTTCTAATCAGAAATTAAAGATTTGATGTTTTGTATTCAGGAACTGACTTTGAGGGAGGATTTCATTCCCAGTGAACTTAAAAAAAAATTAATCCGTAAATATATTTCTAACAATCCACATCCAAGAATTGAGACTGTAAAACCATTCCAGACATTGGCATCAAGTGAAGCTAGTTACTTCCTGCTTAAAAGATTCAAATAAGAATTTTGAATCTATAATTCTGTTGATTTATTTCCCTGAGATTAGAATCTAGAGGCCCTATATAGGTAGCAGTAGACTGTTGTAGAACGATCTGAGGGAAGTTATCCTGTAAATAATCACAGCTCAAGTTGAAACAGCCATCAGTACATTAAATCTAAAAGCTGACATCATTGCTGAGATTATAAAGCCTGTAACTCATGGATTCTACCAGAAAAATCAAAGCTGTTTTCTCAAAGAGATCATGGTGTCTGGCATGACTTGAACTTGGAGAGGACATTACTACAAATGTGTAGATGAGAAGTAAATTAGTTCATAGACAGAGTAAAGATACAGTGAAATACTTGGCCATGGAGTCCCATTCATGCTCATTAACTAGCAATGGCTGAAGGACAAATCTCTGAAATACGCAGTTAAGAACAGTGCAGGAGGTCCTGCTAGATTGTTTATGGTCCTACCCATAATTTCTCTTAGTGTACACTGAACTTGAGTTTGGAGTTCACCATGTCTGTACAGCTCTCTGAGGACTTCCTTTCCAGTAGGACTCCCTCCCTACATGGAAAATATCTTTGGGCTTGGTTGCCTGAACTTATATGGAAGCGTCTTTAAGTTTGTATGTCTGAACTATCTCAAGTGTGACTTTTGACACTGGTCTTTGCAGATGCACTTTCCCTGCTGCACATGGTAGGACCTTGCTGAGAAATACAAATCAGGTGATGCTCTAACTGCTTTTTCCATCATATATATTTCTTTTTACTCTAAACCAAAATTGAGCTGTAACACTAAAACTGTCTCCCAGACATTTTCTTCTACCATACCTATAGCTGTCTGAACCCTGCTAACATTCTCTGCTCGCTCTTCCCTCATGTACAAATAACCAACAATCTTCAAGGAAGAAAAAATGGAAACTTCAAGATTTACCTAATGTTCTGCCCATTCTGATGGTGGTGATAGCTGAGTGTCAGTGGCCATCCAAAACTGTTGCCTTTCTTACGCCAGAACAACATCTGGGACTCTGATCTTGTTATCATTAATTTTCTGGTATGTTCTCCGGTGGTTTGTCTTGTCTCATTAATGGCAAAGAGTCTTAGAAGTTGCCCAAGAAGAAAACATGTTTAATTCCAGTTGCCTATATACTGCCAGACACAGTATTTTTTATGGTCTACTTTTTTCCAGGAGGAGACTGAGGGGATATCTCATCTCCAAATAAAGCAGTAAGAAATTCTACACACCCTTTTGCTTCTCCTCTTTCTCTCTCTCTCTCGGTCTCTCTCTTTCTCCACATCTCCCTCCCTTTTCCTTTTACTCCTCTCTCCTTTGCCTAAATCTTGGTTATAACAATATTTAGAAACCATTATTTTGAATTTTAGTACCCAAAGACAATTATAATATCTTTGTGATATCAGGAGCAGATCGAGTATAAAACCATCTGAAAAAGCATCTCACCTTCAGAAGACAAGAAACAATTGCTGTTTACCTCTATATAACTTTTGTAAAGTGTTCTAAAGTGCCAATAGGGTTATCATCAGTTTATACATACTGGTCATTTCTCTTCAACATTATATTTAAATTGTGTGATTATGTTGATTGTTTTAAGATAAGTTAACCAATTCCATTCTAAAGTTTATAGATTAAATTTGTCTCAATAAATGGAACACAAATTGGAAAGGAAGAAGTCAAACTATCTCTATTTGCAGATGATATGATCATATGAATAAGTGACGCCCCAAATTCTACCAGGGAACTCCTACAGCTGATAAACACCTTCAACAAGGTAGCAGGGTACACGATTAATTAAAAAAAAAATCAATAGTCCTCCTATATACTAAGGATAAGAGGGTTGAAAATAAATATGGGAAATATCACCCTTTATAATAGCATTAAATATTTTTGGAGTAACTCTAACCAAATAAGTAGCAGACCTGTTTGACAAAAACTTTAAGTCACTGAAAAGGAAGAAAGAAATTGAAAAGGATATGAGAAAATGGAAAGATCTCCCATGCTCCTGGATAGGTAGGATCAACATAGTAAAAATGGCAATTTTACCAAAAGCAATCTACAGATTCAATGCAATCCCCATCAAAATCTCAACACAATTTTTTACAGACCTTGAAAGAACAATACTCAATTTCATATGGAATAACAGGAAACCCAGGATTGCCATAACAATCATGTTCAATAAAAGAACTTCAAGAGGAATCACTATTCCTGACTTCAAGCTATACCATAGGGCTAAAAGTAATCAAAAGAGCCTGGTACTAAAATAAAAACAGACTTGTGGATCAATGAAATCAAATCAAAGGCTGCAACATTAACCTACACACCTAAGAACACCTGATTTTTGACAAAGAAGGCAAAAATATTTAATGGAAAAAGATAATGTCTTCAACAAATGGTGTTGGTGTAACTGGATAGTAGTATGTAGAAGAATGCAAATAGATCCAAACCTATCACCCTACACAAAACTCAACTTCAAGTGGATCAAAACCTCAAAATAAACCCAGCTACACTGAACTTGAAAGAAAGTGGGCATACCCTCTAACACATTGGCACAGATGTCCACTTCATAAATATAACACCAGTAACACAAATACTAAGAGCAACAATCAATAAGTGGGATCTCCTGAAATGAAGAAACCCCTATAAGGCAAAGGAAAGTGTCAATAAGACGAAACAACAGCCTACAGAATGGGAAAAAAATCTTCACCAAACCTACATTTGAAAGAAGACTGATCTCTAAAACATATAGAGAATCAAGAAACTAGAACTTCAAACCTAAATAATCCAATTAAAAAATGGTGTTCAGAGCTAAAAAGGAATTCTCAACAGAAGAATTACAAATGGCCAAAAGACACTTAAAAATTTCCTCAACATCTTTAGCCACCAGAGAAATGCAAATCAAAACAACTTTGAGATACCACCTTACACCTGTCAGAATGGCTAAGATCAAAAACCCAGATGACAGACCATGCTGGAGAGGATGCAGAACAAGGGGAACACTCGTACATTGTTAGTGAGAATGTAAACTTGTGCAGACACTTTGGAAATCCATAAGGCAGTTCTTCTAAAAACAGAATCAATCTCCCCAAATATCCAGCAATATCACTATTGAGTATCTATCCAAAGGATGCACATTCTTACCCCAAAGGCATTAGCTTATCTATTGTTATAGCAGCATTATTTGTAATAGCAAGAACCTGGAAATAACCTAGATGACACTCCACTGAAGAGTGGATTAATCAACTGTGATACATCTACACAATGCAGTACTACTCAGCTGAAAAAAAAAAATGACATCCTAAAAGTTTCAGGCAAATGGATGGATTTGAAGAATATTCTCCTGAGTGAGGTATCACAAGCCCAGAAAGATAGGCATGCTATGTACTCACCCACAGTGGATTTTAGATAAAAAGCAAAGAATACTCAAGCTGCAAACCACAACTCCTGAACATCTTGGGATCAGAAGGTACTTAGGAGAGATATTCAGAGATTTCCCTAGGAAGAGAAAATAGAGAAGATCACCTTAGAAAATTGGGGTCATAATGGGTTGCCACCAAGACAACTCTTGAAAGAAAGAGATGGTTGAGTGAGAGGAGCAAAGAGGGAGATAGAAAGAGATGGATATTTTGATAGAGGAAATCAATGTGGGATTGGAAAGAGACTGGGTGCTAGGGAAAAGTCTAAGAACTCACAGGATGTCCCTGGCCAAGTTTCCAAACAATAGTGGAGGGGATGCTTAAACAGGACTTCCCCTATAATCAAATAAGTAATCACCCTAAGCGTCATCACAGAACCTACATCTAACAAAGAGTAAAGATGGAGGCAGAGATCCTTGGCTGAGCACTGGGCCAAGCTCCTGGTCCAACTGAGACCAGGGAAGGAGAGTTTGTATGAATAAGGGTATAGGAATTATGAGGAAAATGCCACTGTGATGGCTACCTGGAGCTCTGGAGAGCTCACTGAATCAAGACTAGCCACTGGAACATTCATCAGGAAAAACAGCCAGGCCCTCCAAGGGTAGCAACTGTCAACTGGCACGAGCAATATGAGGAGACTCAAGGGGTGGGATCAGACTGTGTTCCTATGCGTGGGCTGGCACCTTGGAGCCCACTCCCTGCAGAGGAACACCTAACCCAGTCTTAACTTTGGGATGAGTAAATCGGACTTTCCTGGAGTGGATGTGCCATGCAGAACTGACCCACCTTGGGACTTCTTGCTCTTTTGGGGAAGAGAATGGGTGGATCGAGAAGGGCAAGGTTGAGGAGTTGAAGGTTGACTGGGAGGGATTGAAGGAGGGAAGGGAAGGGGAACAGGGGGATGCATAGATAAAAATGACAAAGACTTTTTTAATAAAAAAAGAAAAAAAAGTCCCAATTATGAAGAGTACATTAAAAGGTAAAAGAATAAGAAAATCATCTAGAAAATAAAGAATGCTTATTAACTGTACTTTTGACAGGAACTAAGCATGCTCAAGACTTCTGAGTACCTCTTTACCTTTTGCACCTGTGCTCATGACTTTGAACTCATGATACCCAGAAACATATTTCCTCTCTGTCCTTGTTTATCTGTAATTTACATATGCTCAACAAAATGATCATTCTCAGAGATGTGCCTACCTCAACATGCTTTTCTATATGAACATATATAAATAAACCTTCTGAGTGAACTCCATGCTTACTGTGTATCAGGCAAACACTGCTTTGGAAAGGAATGCAGTGCTCAGTGTCTCCTATAGACATGAACTTGTTCTAGAATCATTTATCTTTCATCTGTGCTGTTTGGCTCTGCACTGGTCCAGATGTGAGTCCGTTTGATTGCTTACTTTTCTGTGATTTACTGATCTCTTCTCAGTGTTGTGCTTGTTACTGGCATAGGTCTAGGACACTCAGCTAAATCCTAAGCTTTACCACCCAGAAAAAAATCACTCTCTTCTCATAAAAGAATTAGTAGCAAATAAATAAATAAATAAATAAATAAATAAATAAATAAATAAATAAATAAATAAATAAATAAATAAATAAATAAATGTGATTGGTTTTTATCTAGTTATCTATCTCAGAATAAATAATATTAGGTTAAAATATTCTAATTTCCAAAATGATCAGCTTTTTCCTTTTTCTATCTGTCCTTCTTTACACCTTCCTTATCTCTAAGCAAAGTTCATTTTTGTCCTAAAGTTTATAAATCTCTGAAACAGAAGCAGCGAATCCCAGTAAGGTGAAGGATGAATGATGAAGTAGCATCCTATCCAACTACTTTCAGAAACATTACTGTAACTCATGATTATTGATTGCCTGCTGAGTAAAAGACACTATGTTTGGCTTTCTAAGTAAATTAATATTTAAAGCATTTGAGATACACTGTAGGTAAGCCAAGGCTATGGAATACGTAAACAGTATCAGTCTGCATCCAAAATTATTCATTTGCTAAATTTTCAGTGGAATTAGAATCTTGAATCTTAACTTGCTACATGCTCTAGCAGCTGTGTCTCTTGGATCAAATTGCTTAACCTCCATGAGTTTGCTTCAGTGTAAAACAAATGCTAATGATGCTTATCACTTCGCTTTACTCTGAGAATTAAATGAGAAAAGAGTGCTTAGTGATGAATAAATGTTAATTTACTAACCTCTGCTAACAACTCTAGCCTTTTGTTTTTTCTCAGACTTTTTTGACCGAAGTAGTAAATTTAAAACTTCTCTTTTCATAAACCCCAAACCAGATTCTTTGCAAATTTCAGCTTAAAGGTGAGTTCAGAGCACTTGTTATTATCTTGGAAGTCAAGGTTGCAGTACAAATACCATATTAATATTATTTGGGGAGTAAATAATATTATACTTTTCCTTAAAGCTATAGTATAATTATATATATATATGTTGAAGTTTTTACATTGACCTCAAGAGTAATGTGTAGTTCAATGGAAGCTTGAGAAAGAGAGAAAGATGAAGTAAAAAAACAATACGTGAGACTGTATCAAACTAGGTCTCAAGATAATTGATGGTTCATGTTGGACAGTTAAAGAATTGTCCAACATTTAAATTTTCTGTAGGAGTGGTAAATAATCATACTCAAAGCTACCTTCTTCAGTCGTTTCTTTGCATTCCTGCAGGAGATTGATTTTCAAGAACCCTGATTGAGCAGTTCATCCTGAAAATTAAGTATCTTTGCATAGAAGAAATTCCTTACTTTGTGCTGCTGGAATGTTTTCACACTGGGATGATGGTTATTCTTCATTTTCAACTTGACCAATCACCTAATAGACACACCTATGTATGAGTCTGAGATAGTATTTTCAAAGCGACTTAACTGTAAAATGGTCCACCCTCATGTGGTTGGCACCATCTATCAGATAGATAAACTATGTAAGACTGGCAACCTTAACTGAACAGTGGCATCCTTTTTTCTCCTACCTGACTAAAGGCTCAATGTAACAAGCTATGGCAAGATCTAGCTGCCATTCCTTTGCTGCCAATTTGAATTGCATTCTTTCAAGCTGTGAGCAAATCAAACCCCCCCTTTCTTCAGCTGCTTTGATCATCTGTCCTGTTATAGCCACAAGAGAAGTAACTACCACCAACTCAGTAGGCTATTAAGTAACAGTGTAGTTATATATGCTGTGGAATTTATGAGAAGTTGCTTTGAAAAACCTGTAAAATAAAGGTTATGCTAAGGGAAAACTTGTATTTTAATCGAGCTTTAAAACTGTATTCAAATGTAACTCATCTGAGAACAGGTTTCTCTGTCAATGAATCTTTTACCAGAAGGAAAGCTACTGTAAGCCCAGCCCACCTGCTTGACACAATTTCTATTTTATATATTGTGGTGGCTGGGCATAAGTGATGTACCATCTGCCTGGTTTTCCAAGCAATCTAGGGAAAAATAGCCTGGGACTGAAGTTCAATGACAAAGCACAGATTGGTAAGACGCCGGTCATATCCTGAACCAGAATCTTTTAAAATTCAAGTTAATTTTTTTTTCTAATGTTATAGCAAGATAAGCATTTTAAGTTTTATTCTAAATGTATAAAATAATATTAAAATAATTTTATAACTTGTCTGAAAGCATACAGATTTAGAATAATTTATTGTTTGCTATATCCCAAAGCAGAATTAGATCTGATTAGAAAGATCACTTCTAATTTTTCCCTAGACTAAATAATTCCTTTTTTCAAGATGTACCTTACAAATCAATACCATGCCTGTTGAGTATAGAACATTGTAACAGAATACAGAGACCAGAAATAACGCACCTGTAAGCAGTCTTTCGGTTTTCTGTAGATGCAACAGTCACACATAAAGCAGGGGAAGTGGGGTGCTCATTAAACAGAGTTATGAAGAGTGTGGAAACACAGATGCAGGAAGAAATGGACCCTATTTCACAAGCACACACACAAAAAACTCTTGAATTATTTCTTAAAAATCTAAAATTTAACAGAAACCTTACAACTATTCAGAGAAACCAGGAAAAACAATCCTTTTGATATTAATATTAACAATGATGTTTTTCATGTCTCATCAAAATTTTAGGCAACAGATAATAATAAAGACGATATGACAGAAATGAAAATATGAACTGAAGGAATTGAAGACAATGTTACTATCCATAATACATTATGTGTGTATATATGAGCTTCTTATATATTTAAGAAGCTCAGTTAAGTAAATAAACAATATATTTAAAATACTATTTGAAGAAATCTTAATAATATTTTTCTAAAGTAGGCATAAATTAGTTGACAGGTAAATGATAAGGTGAATTAAATCACTAATCATTAGAGAGAAACTTATCTTGAAACCACAATGAAACAACACTGTGTGTCTTTAAGACAATCTTATCAAAAAGACAAAAATTAACAAGTATTGTTTGGCAGTGTGGAAGAGAGAATGCATATTACACTGTCAGTCACAATGATAAGTGGGTACAACTGTACTGTAACCACTGTGAACAATACCCATACTTTAAAAATAACACAATCCAATACCAACCAATCACTTTTCTGGGTACCTACCTAAAGAAATTAAATCAGTAATAGGTGAGGTTGTTACACTTCCATATGAATTGCAGCATTATGAATCATAATGTGGAACAGAAACAACCTCAGCATGTGCTGTCGATGTATAATTTAGTGTAGACAAATAGACCTGAAACATGTTCTAATTTTTATATAATGAAATAAAAATTCTATTTTTTTTACTTATAGTCAGTTATATGAAGAATTTTTATATAGGTTCATTTTAATTACCCAATCAATACAACCTAGAATCATGTGGCAAGAGAATCTCACTGAGGAATTATCTAGATTAGGTTGGCATGTGGACACATTTGTGGAAGTTTATCTTCATTGTTAATTTATGGTGCCATTTTGATGGCACCATTACTTAGGCAGGTGGTCCTTTTAAATATAAGATGAGAAAGCTAGCTAACAGTAAGAACGCAAGCCCAGACTTCCCCTAGAATCAAATGAGTAAACACCCTAGGTGCCATCACAGAACCTACACACAACAGGGAATGGAGGTGGAGGCAGAGATCCATGGCTGTGCACTGGGCCGAGCTCCTGTTCTAGCTGAGAGCAGGGGATGAGAGTCTGTATGAGCAAGGGGGATAAAGATTATGAGGAAGTTTCACAGGGTGATGGCTGACTGGAGCTCTGGGGAGCTCACTGAATAATTGCCACTGGAGATATATCGGGTTGGGGAGCTGGTCCCTCCCAGGTGGTGGCTTTTGAATGGCATGAGTGTGTGGAGTCACAAGGTGTGGGATCAGGCTGTGCTCCTGTTCATGGGCTGGCACCTTGGAGCCCATTCCCTATAGAGGAACACCTAACCCAGCACTGACTTTGGGATGATTAAATTAAACGTCCCTGGTGTGGATATGCCACGTTGGGCTAGCCCACCTTGGGACTTCCAGCCCTTTTGGAGAGGGGATGGGTGGATGGGGAGGGACACGGCTGAGGGCTGTTTGGGAGGGATTGGGAAAGGGGACGAGAGGGGAGCAGGGGGATACATTGATGTAGATGACATTTATTTTTAATGAAAATAATAATAATAATAAAAAGAACACAAGCTAGGTTCCGTGTGTTCCTTCTTCTCTGCTATGGATATAGATAGAATGCTTAACAGTGGACTAGAACCTGAAGTTCTGGCATGCCAAATTACTTCTTTCTAACTGAAATTGTTTTGTCAGGCTCTTTTATCAGGGCAACAAAAACAAAACCTAAACAAGTTTTATCAAACATAATGACAACACACTGTTCAAACGTTCCTCAGTTTTCAATAAGTAGTTACCACTTAAGCTCCTGCATTTCTGTTCTTTTCAAATTTTGGTTTCTGAAATAAGTAGCAGCCCTCTCTTGTGCAAAATACATTCCTTGGTCAAGTGCTTGGAGAAGAACTTGAGTAAAAGAGAGAGCATCATTAGCTTTCTAAGATAGACTAAGATGCCTGAAGGGAAAAAAAAAAGTATCTGTTGAATATTACATGGTACACATTTCCTGCATGTTTTCCCCTCTGGTTGGTCATATTTACATCTTTTTTTTATTGGACCTTGGATATAGGACTCATGACTAAGATGTGGAATCTTCTTATTGCTCCTATAAAATATTTTCTGATCCTTAAAAGGACTGTGGTTTTACTTTGTAAAGAAATCTTGTGATAGGATGTCAGTGCAGAGGTTCTTCCATCTTGAATCTTGCTGAGGCCAATCCAAGTTTAAGTAGAATTGATCTTCTTGATAGGGAATCCCTTGGAAAACTACCCAACTCTCTATTGAGGACCCAAAGGCCAAAATGTTCTGGCTAACTCATCTTAGTTTCTGCTCAGCTGCCTACTTCTATTAAAACCGTTTGCATCAAACTGCTTGCTTCTATGAAGTCCCTCTGCTGCTGCCAAGTGATATGGTATGATATGTTTTCTGCTTTAAACAACCCTGTTTTCTGCACATTCAAGTTCATATTTAGGTCCCCAAATATCTGAGAGTGGTCCCAGCCAGCTGGGATAACAACATTTAATTGACTATAGACTGTATCTTGAGTGGTCATCTCTGGTGGGCTACCTGTGAAATGCTTAGATAATAAACAAAAAGCTCTATCAAAGTTTATGAAGGTCATAAGTAAGTGGGTATGTACTTATCTCCATATTTATGTACTTTAGATATATCATTGTTTCCACTGTCAGGGAATACATGGTCAGAAATAATTTCCAACAGTCCTCTCTGACTATTCTGATGCTCTCAGAGTTTTAAGGATCCCTGGCCTAATCCCAGTGACAGTTTTATTGACAGAACAAGTGAATCCAGGAAGATGACATGCTTTTTGCTGGTAATCATGCAGTCTGTGTACTATTATAGTAATATTTCTACAGTAAAATGTATTATCCGTATAATGGTGCTAACCTTCTTTATTTATAATGGCATGCTTGTTTAATGATATCTGAATTTTCTTGTCTTTTTTGAACACTCTGCTTCTAATGAGCTATGATATTTATATTGCTATACAATGATACAATTATGATTTTGTAGATAAACATGCTTTATCTAGAATAAATATATTTAAAATAAGAAGAGAACAGAGGATTCCATAGTAACAGGATTTAGAGTAAATTAATGCTGGAGAATGAATACAAATGATTCTTGATAATTTGAACTGTGATGAGACAAATTTTCTTTGAACCTATGCCACTAATAAAATGTAAATTACAATATATTGTTATCATAGTTCATTCAATATTAAAATTAACATGAAAGCTCCACTGAACGTGTGGGTACATTATTACTTACAGGATTATGAAATGATATGTAGATGTAAGCAAAAGAAAAAGGGAATTAGTTCAAAACTTTAATTGGAAATTTTGTAGCATATTTTTAAAAGTACATTCTAACACTGGACAAAACTTTGATAGAAATGTCACATACAATTGAAAGACTTAATGTGTTCGGAGAAAGAAACTTCTGGGTTTGGGGGTTTTTTTTTTTAGTAGTTTGTACATAAAGTTGGTCAGTCCTCCATCTTTCCTTTCTACCATATTCCTAATGTATATACTGTTTCTAGCATATGCATATGTGGGTGGGTGTCTACACAATGAATGAGCCCCAGAGAAGTTCTACAACACAGTTGCCTATAGGTACATTTACATTTTTGTATTTTTGTTATGTTACTCAATATGTTCACATATTCTGCTCTAAATTCAGATGTAAATTATATATATATATTAATATTGTTCCCAGTTAACTTTAAAAACTATCATTTTGAATTCTCAGAAACCAAAATTCTAATTCTGTTTCACTATCACTCACTGCATTTATCTCTAAAATTATAAACCAGATCAAACATTTCTTTCCATCTCTTCTTAGAAGCAAGTACTTTTCATTGTAAAGATAACAGACATCCCTATTTGAAGATAATAGTTTAAATAAAAGATATCTCTATACTCTTTGAAGGAGAAAGGAACTCAAAAAGAAGTAGTCAGAATATGAAAAATGTGATGTGTGCTGTAGAAAATTACAGAATGGTAAAGGTAAGGCTGATAAGACATAACTGGAGCTGAAATGGACCAATCCATTTAGAAATTGAACTTACTTGTAGATTAAACCTCATTAAGAGTCCATATCAGTCAAATTATTTTGACCACCATAAGAAATACAAATGTCAACTACTAACACGGAAGAAGGGTAAAGGAAACACTTATACACTATTGATGGCAGTGTGAACTTGAATAACCTCACTGAAATCCATCTGTTGTTTTCTCAAAGCAATATAAATCAACTATACACTCCTTATCACACACCTGAAGGGCTTTATATCTTACCACAGGGTTAGGTGCTACATGCTTGTTGCTTCTTTATTTGTAATAGCTAAGAAAATGAAACAGTTAATGGTCATCAACAGAGTTAGTCCTGATCAAAGTTTGGAGCAGCAAACATCTATGGATATATGGATACTTACAAAGCAGTTTTGTACAATATGATCCTTTAGATAAGCAACTCTCAATCTGTGGGTGTGATCCCTTTGGAGTTCAAATGATCCTTTAGCAGGGGTCACCATAAGATCATCCTGCATATCAGAAACTTACATTACAATTCATAACAGTAGCAAAATTACAGTTATGAAGAAGCAATAAAAATAATTTTATGGTTGAAGGTCACCACAAAATGAAGAAGTGTAGAAAGGGTGAGAACCACTGTTTAGAAACATTAGTAAATTCTCCCTCAGAGCTTATGACTTCCCTATCAGGGAAGAAAAATCCAACATCAGTCATAGTCCATTTCCTCTTTATTTCTTCATTTCCTTTTTTCTCCTTATCTTCCATCCGTGATTTGATTTGTACAGACTTCTCAGTAATTGTATTTATTATTTTATAATCATTACAATTATATGCCACATTTACATTTCTGTCAATATACAGTCCAGATAAATGCTGAAGTCCACGGCACACAAAATAAAGATGACAACAGAGTTCCTCCTGATCTTGAGAATTTTATACCTTCACCCAGTACTATTTCTCATGGGATAATGCACTTTTACACTCTAATTTTTTTCACTTGACTTGGTTTAATAAAACACTAATTGGCCAGTATCCAGACAAGAAGTAGAGGCTGAGTGACCAGAGTAGGAGAATTTTGCGAACAGGAATAAAAGAGATGCAGTCATCAGCCAGATGCAGAGGAAATAAAACAAGGATGCTAGACTGAGGAAAGGTACCAAGCCACTTGGCTAAACTTAGATAAGAATTATGTGTTAACATAAGTGTAAGTAATAGAGAGTAATAAGACTGAGCTACTGGCCCACATTTACTTTAATACTAAGCTTCTAGGTCAATTACTTGGAAAGCAGCTGCTGGGTAGTTGAGAGTTTCTGGTAGGACAGAAACTTCAGACTATAATTTCTTTTCTAACTCAGTGTTCTTTTGGGTGACTTGAACAACTAGAAATAAGTCTTTGGATTCAAGGAAATCCTAATCTAAAGCACATTGGACTAGAGAGTAAACAAGTCTATTATAATAACATGTTGTCAGGCTCTCAATTACCAAATAATATCCACTAAGACCCCTCCCCAAAAGTCTTTTTGCTGTCAGGTTTTGTGGCTGAACATTAAATTAAGCCTCTAAAATGAAATGACTTCAAATGTAACATACAACATCATTAACAGAACCTCCTAAGATGCAAACCAAGGCCATCTGATGAAGAGGGTTATTCTTTTACTCATAAAATGTCACCAAGGGAATAATCACTAAGAAGAATAAAATCTATCAGAAGTTTATATCTTTTGAGAAGAAATAAAGTCTTACAAATACTATGCTGATAAAGAGATGATACAAAATCTTCTAGCATGACATGCATCATATCAGATAAGCCAGGATGGACCATGCATATGCAAGTAACAATAGCGATGGTCACTGGCATTAAGGATAATACTCCAAAATTATTTTGTGACTCTAATATTTAAAAATGTGTTTTATTTTTCTAAATCCTATTGAATAAGGAAGATAGGATTTAGAAGATACTAGGTTTAGATACTTAAATTATTTTGTAATATATTAATAAGACAGTATGAAATTCTTTCTAACTACTGAGCCTAATTCCAAGATGAAATATCCAGATAAAGGTCACTTGATACAATAATGTTTCAATAAGGTTTCTGACCCGGTCTGGCCAGAGGTCCAGACCCACTCACCCGCTGTCCCAGGCCACTTAGCCACCTGCTGCTGCTTAGGGCCCCCAAAATGACTCAGATGCTTATATTAACTTTATGCTGTTTGACCTGTGGCTTAGGCATATTGCTTGCTAGCTCTTTCATTTAAACTCAACTCATTTTTATTAATCTGTCTGCCACATGGCCTATGCCTCAACTGTGTTCTTCACATGTTTCTTCTTTGGGCTTCTGGCTCAATCTGATCTGACTCTGCCCACCCCCCATCTCCTAACTATTCTGATTCTCCACCTACTTCTTCTATGATGCCTGCCATGGCCAAAATATTCCTTTGTTTGAAGATTGATATGCACAGCATACAGAAAGGCATTCCAATAACATAACAAAAAATTACTATTTTGTCTAATCAAAAATAGTAGCTATTTTGTTATATATAATTTTGGTATGTTAAAATTAAAATCTTCATTTTGATTAGACATAAATAGTGAAATAATGTAGGAATGTTTTTCTGCATGATGTGAATATCAATCTTTAAATAAAGGAGCTGTTTTGTTTCATGACAGGCACCATAGAAAAAGTAGGACAGGAAATCAGAGCATAGGTAGAAGGGCAGAGTCAGAGACAGATTGAGCCCCAGCCAGATGCCAAAGAAGAAACATGTAAGGAAGACAGGTGAGCCACAGGCCACGTGGCAGACAGATTAATGAGAATGGGTTGGGTTAAGATGTAAGACATAGCTAGCAATGTGCCTGAGCCACAGGCTAAACAGCTTGGAATTAATATAAGGTTCCAAGTCATTTGGATGAGGGGCCTAAGCAGCTGCAGGTGACTAAGCAGTTTGGGGCAACAAGTCTGTGGGTCTGAACCTCTGGCACCCTGGACCAAGAAGCCTTATTATAGCAATCACTATATTACCAAAAAACAAAAACTGCCAAGAATCTATGTAGAAAAACTTATTTTGAAGGAGGAAGAACAGGTCCTCGGTCTTTTAATAAAACTTGGCTAGATCCAGGGGCACTGTCAAACTGTAAATAATATGAGTCCATGCTTGGTTGTTTAGCCTATTTGCAAATACTGCTATTCCAGCTTTGTCTAAGTAGTATTTACTGAGAGTCCAGAGTCACTGTAACAGAACATTGTGCTTTCTCGTTATGTATTACATTTGTCAGTCATTTGAGTCCTTCCCATAGGGAAATAATATGTGGGCAGAAATCATCACCAAAATTGCTAGGTGAACACTACAATCATGTGTGAAATGCAGCAACGAGATTTAAATGTTTTAAGGGAACAAATAATGACAACTAAGTTCTTTAGGATGGTTATTGATTTATGGGAACAATGCATCCATTGACGTTCTATCTTGTTTTATGGTGTCCCATAGGTATCTTCCATTATATTCATAGTGTGAGTCAAGGAAATGAGAATAGTCATTTTACATAGATAATTTTGCTAAAAATAGTCTAATAAGTAACATAGTTTATCAGTTTGTTTTTACTTAATTTTTTCTAATAAAAATGCATAAAGAAAGAAAGAGAGAAAGGAAGAAATAAAGAAATTAAATGATAATTTTGGAAAATGTATTTGTCTTGTGTTCCTACAGCCTGTGATGTGTGTCTGAGCCTCCAGAAAGGAAAATAGAAGCATGTGTATAACAATGTAGGCCTTTAAAATGTCTGCCCCAGCTGCAGCTCTAAGAAAGCTTACCCCAACTGTAAAATGAATGATTCAATCAGGCATACATCTGGGGTCTTCTTAGGAAGAATAGAGTCTTTCTGAAAAAGCAGGACGAGAACAAATGAGCCACACAAGACCAGAAAAGGCACATTGCTTTTTGCTGAAGTCATGGAAACAGGGTCAGGAATCGGCGACGTCACTCAGGGCATTAAGGTTCAGCTTACTCTCAGGTGAATTATAGAAGGAGCCCAAAGAAACAACTGTCCACTGGCAATGTGGCTTTTGACAAAGAAAAAAATCTCATTTCTCATAACTTTACAGACCGATGTATAAAAAATATTTTGGTTTGTCCACTCTGAAACAATGCAGAGCTCTTTACTGGTTTTCATCCCATGAGATGTCCACCTACTTGTGGTATTGAGATAATGGAATCAGATTCAGTGTGGGGCACATCCTAAGAATTAAGCTCAGTCATTTATGAACAAAATATTTGAAATGGTATGTCAAGTATTTAAGAAAACATATAATTAAAATTCATTGTCAGCACTGAGGCAACAGTGGGAATTAGATACCCATAGAATGTAACCTAAAAACCTAAATTTAGGTACCATTTACATTTCATTTATTGCTAATTTGTGTGAGCACTGAGAATAAATTTCTATTAACCTACAAACATTGAAGCATCCATTCTCAAGCCATTCTTCTCAAGAATGAAATAGATGAACTTCATCATTGGTAAAGTACAAAGCCATCCGTGAGACATAGCTTCTATTAGTACTTTAATTAACTAGAAAAGTGCAATCCAAATTTAACATGCCTAATATTATGTAGAAGCCCTGTAAAAACAGTCTGACTGGTTAGACCTGGAAAACATCTCACGGTTATGAACTTGTACTAAGTATCTAGGTGAACTGTGATAGCACTGATCCACATATCACAAACTGACTGGCAAGGGATAGGTCACTGTCCTAGTTACACATAATCATCAAATAGATAAAGTTCTAATTCAAAAGGAAAAACATACAGAATATATAAATATAAGTATGTAAAACCGTGAGCTTCAAAGGAATGTTACTTCTGTGGTCAAAAATTAAGACATTTTTATTGACTGATAGCAAATTTTAAGGTAGTTTTATTTTTAACTTCCATTATAATTTCACATTACTTGATTTTTCTCTTTAAAATAATAAGTAAAATCACATCTTTGTATTGGTTCACAACCAGTCTTTTTAAAGTAGCAAATTATTTAAGGTACCGTAACTGTTGATTTCTGTTTGTTAGTAAAATCACTGGGCCTTCCTGTGTGTTTCTCTTGACTTCTTGCTACCTAATGCAAATCTAGAATTTTATTCAAAACTGGAACCAAGTAAAACTTTAGAGATGGAATTGGTGTTATTTTTCGTCTGCCCCTCCAACCTCTTTACACAGAGCCTCATCACAGTCCTTTACTCTAAATACCTTATGTAAGTTTTTTTCTATATTTAAGTTTTAAGCCCTTACTATGGAGTTATGACAGGATTAAGAATAGACTGTTATTGCAACAATTTAAAAACAGAAATACTTGTTATTCTAATAGGAACTGAGGATAGCAGGCATCTCATTTTTAACCAGGAGGCAAAACAAACAAACAAACAAACAAACAAAAAAACATTGGAGAAGAGATAGAATCTTAGCCAACAATGGTGATGGCCAAACTGAATAGCTATATGCGGAAGAATGAGATTAAATTTTTATCTCACACTGCAAAAACCCCTCAACTCCAAATATCCTGGACTTTAACATGAACCCAGATACTCTGAATCTGATAGAGGAGAGTAACATCTTGGTAATGTAAATCTAAAACCGTGACTTGAGTAGTCAGGGCTCCTAGAGGAGAACTGACTACTGTCTTTTCCCTAATCCTGTATAATATTTAAAATACTTATTTTTATACCTACAGATTCTGAGGCTATCATTCTTCATCAATTATAGATTCCCACATTGGGCCAAAATATAGAAAGAACTGCTCACTGTGAGGTGCTCCCCTCAAAGTTAATACATATACTATATGATACAAAACACCTAAGCATCACAAAATATCGCAGAAAATGAGATCGAATGAGAACTTTATGGCCAAGATATGTTGTCTAACATAGTATGCTCTATACATAATAGGTAAGCTAAGCCCATAAAATCTTAAAATATGATCAACTAAATAAACGCACAACATCAGTTAGCATGTCAGTGTGAATGCGGGCAATTGGAAACAGCCCCTATGTCTAGATGAAGAACTTCAGGCAACGAAGATGCGATGCAAAGGAGGGTAGAAGGAATTTGGGGAAGACTAATTTTCACTAAATATACTGCAAATGCCCATTAAATATGGAAAGCTTCTACTGTGGAAGCTTGTGTGTGTGCGCACACGTGTGTTTGTGTGTGTTCCTTAAATGAGAAATAACCCCTTTCATATACAACATGGTTACTGCTGGTGGCTGTATCGGAGAAGCAGCTGGTGACATTTGAGGTTTAGGGTGTTGTCCTCCCAGAAGGCAACCCACTGATGGATAATTCTCATTAGGCAAGGCCCCTCAGAGACCACAAATTTCAGAATATCTGTCTTTCCCTTCTGCTGTGTCTTTACATGTTTGATTTTCTTGCTACCTTTTTCTGATATCTGACAGGGTTGAGTTGGGTGTGGGAAATTCCTTACCCACTGTAAGATAATGTGTGTTTATCTCATAAAAATCTTCCATTCTACTAGGCATTTTTATCTGCAAACTATTATGAAGATGATGTCCTCCTTAAACTGTACCATTTACTTGATAATAATGTTAGCTTATAGAGACCTTTGATGAATAAAAGTAAGTATAAGGATATGTTTCACAGCTAAAGATTATGGGTTCCACCTAAAGAGCTGCTTTAGATAACAGCTTAGGTTAATGATTAAGAAAAATAATTGCATTTCCCTAAGGCCAAGCTGGCTCTATTTTTCTTAATGCTGATAATATGCAGTCACAGGTCTTGATGTGCATCATTAGTTGAAACAAAGCCTTGTAATAACTTCAGGTTAGATCAGATCAAACAAACAAAAACCCAACAAGAATCAATCTAATGTCCACAGGAACACATAGCTGAGGCCAAAAATATAAACAGCCCTATTGTTAAGGTTGGTTGTTGATCAAAGATAATGATTAACTTCTTGTATCCATTCCTGCCCTCAGTTTTCTGATAAAAGAAGCTATTAAAAAGTGGGCATATGCCCTAAAGAACTAAAGTACAGCAGATTAAATTGTCACCCTGGGGGCTCCTGTATTATTCTGTATTGCATATAATACATAATAAAAGACTTTAGTCAGGGAGGCATTTTTCCCTCAATAATTACAACATGTAAATTAAGGTTAGGGATCTTGGTCCTAGAAGATGCTTTAAGTAATAACCAATAAATACACTTGTGTATAGCTGTTTGAAGTTCAGTCTAGTCAATCTATCAGAAGAGGCTAGATCCTGTCTGTGCCTTTAAATAAAGAAGCCATCAAAAAAAAAAAAAAAAAAAAAAAAAAAAAAAAAGGTGTATCTTTTCCCAACCTCCTCAGTTAGAAATCTAATTCATGATAACCCCGAATTTCCCTTCAAGCCCTGGGCTGTCTAGAGGCTGGTACCCAGACAGCAATTGGTTATCAAATAGATAAGCAAGTTCTAAATATAGGTTATTTCTTTAAAATTGCTGGTCAATAAGATACCAGGGACACTGCTCTTAAACAATACATGATACTGACATTGCTTTTGGTTACCTTCCAGGACTGGAAGGTAAAACCCCATTGCTGAAAAGACACTATATTTTCAGTCATAGTAAATGGAGAAATTAGACTGGTAAAAGTCAAGATCTCTTTTGTAAAGCTGTCATATTGCTTGAGTGTTCAATCCTACGTACTAATGAGATGAGTCATCAATGGTATTCAGTATTCAGCTGGGAACCTTAAAAGCTAAAATAGAGACTTGTATGATGATATGTGCCCACTGGTTCAATACTGACATAAATATCATATGAGTAAACAACTTTATGATGATATTTAAGGTTTGTTCTACAAGAACCTTGCATGTTCCTAGATCAAACACCCATAGTTGACTAGATCATAGAGACTAATTAATTAATTTTAATATTGATAGTCTATGATTAAGTCTGTTTTATCATGCTTTTGTCATTTCAAGCTTCCTTTTCTATATTTTATTTTGAATTGACAACAGAACTTCTGTTCCCAATTTGTCCTTCAGGTGACTTGTGTCTTTTTCTTTATAAACTTGTATTACTTGTGTTTTTTATTTATAATTGCTTTGAGTTTTAAAAATTGTATCCTCTGATTTGTGTTTGTTGTTGTGGTGGTGAGTTAGTCAGGCTTGTCTAGCAAGTGTCTTTTAAGGGTGAACAATCTCATCATCTGTTATTTATAATTTTTCCTATACATAATTTCTGTTTCAATTATCCAATTATTCTATAGATAGATGTATTATTTCTCCACTGTCCTCATTTCTCTTTATCTCATATGCTAGGATTTTATTTCATTTGTTATTTTCTATTTTTAATTTCTTTATTTAATATATCTATTCTTTACTTTTGATGATTTTTTTTTCTCCGAAGACACATTTATTTATTAATTTGCTGTGGTCTGAAACCTGAGTTTTATATATCAATACAAATGCTTTACTTGTGAACTGTGTCCTGAATCCTTCATTTTCTCGGGTTATTTTGAATTACTCACTGACGTATCTTAACAAAGCATGTGCTGCATTATAACTCCTCGTGCATTTGCCCATGGGTTCTTAGCTAGGATGTCCACATTACTGATATATTTGTCCTCCAGACAGCAGAGGGTTAGGGTTGACTCTATTGCTTCTAGTCAATGTTTAAAAGTTCTGACTTATTATATAGCTTCTTCTAATGCTCCTCCAGTGGACAGTAGTGGAGTAGCCAGGTTCTTCTTGGTGAAGGTTGTGTTCATTACATTGATATTCCACTTTTGCATAAGAGTGTATCTCATTATCTTCTCCTCTTAAAAGAAATCTTGGCTGCTCCCTCACATTACTCTTATAATGAATCAGTGTCATTATATTTAATTTTTATGTGTTAGCTGTAGCAGAGCTACTATTCTAAAAGTTTTTAATTTTTATTTTTATTTGGAAATGTAGGGGTTCCATCTGTGATACTTCCACATTTTTGGCTTTGTGATATAGGAAACAAACAGGAAATTCAAATAATCAAATATTATTTCTGTGAAAACAGAGTTTTAAAATAAATCAGTGATTTTAAAATTGCTTAACAAGAGTAAATGTATTTGTCTTTATATTATATTATGTACCCATTTTAAATTTTTTATTAATTGTATATTTGTAATGCATAATCATTGTAATTTTCTATAAATTAGAAAATAAGTTTATATATTATCCTATTTTGTGTGGTTAAAATAGATGCCTTTTGTATATAAATATATTTATATTAAAATTACTTATATGTGTATATAAAACAATGTGTCTTATTTACCTGTTTTCTTACTGGGATAAAATGTTCTGAAAAAGAAGCTTAAGGAAAAGATGGATTATTTTGGTTCACAGTTCAAGGTAGTCTACACAGTCAGTGCTAGGAAGGTTGGAGTTTCTGGTCACATTGCATCTACAGTCAGGATAAAGGTTCACTGACTATCGATGACACCTTCTCTTTTTTTTGTCAGCCAGGACCCAGGCAAAGGAAATGATGCTGTCCAAACTTTGAGCATGTCTTTCATCTCAGGTAACATAATTAGATAATCCTCCACTGCTATGCCAGGTGACTGTGGGTCTTGTCAACTGGACTATCAGCATTAACTATCCTTACATATATTTGTAGCACAGCTAAGCCTACTTGAAATATTACTTAGAACTCTAATGTATTTTTATGGATATAATTGTTTGTTTCATGGTGCATTTACAAGTGAAGTATTTCAGCAAGTAAGGTGCTGAAACTCCTTTACTTAGAACAGTAGTTCTCAATTGAAGAAATGCTATGTGATGAGGCTTAGGGGAGTCAGTTTTTATTGTAAGAAGTGGCTGACTATTCTCTTATACATCGAGTCCAGCAATCTTCTAAACATCTAAGCTACATAACTGTCTGCCCTTCCACTTGTCTACAATAATGAATTACTCAGATCAGAGTGTCTAAATGGTCCAGGTAGAGAATCCTGAAATGGACAAATATGTTTAGGACCTCACTGGATGCTGAAATACTTTACTTTGCCAAATATCAAATATGCTTTTCTTCTCTGACTGCTCTAGACCTTACCAGATACTAGGTGAATACGAGACTCAGAACATGAAGTTCAAAAAATGATAACTATTATAAACAGAGCAAGCCATATGTTTTCCTAGTATTAATAGTTCTAAAGAATGCCAAATCACTTAATAGTATACACTCAACTAGTAGACAAAAGGAATTTCTAAACCTCCATAGCCACATTCAGTCTGAGTCCTGACATATCTGGGAGTATAATGCTTTTTCTTCTATGGTCTTTCTATGAGCAGGCCGCATCCATAGACCAAATGTTTATTACCCAGTTGCTTTATTTCTTGCTGAGGGAATATCCAGAAAGAATTCCCCTAAAAAGCAAAATGATTTTAGTCTAATTTGTACTGAATTTCTTATTTGGCTGCCACTCCTTTCATGACACCATCCTTCCTGAAAACTTTTTTTTTTGCCTTCTCTCATTTTATTTTTGGAAAAAAAATATAATTAAGGCATGATTTACATACACATTTTAAATACATTTACAAAGTTTTGCAACTACAACAGTAATGTAGTTTTAGAACTCTTTCCATAGTCACAAAGGATCCTCGGCCCTCCTTTTTTTTTTTTTTTTTTTTAATAATTGTAGATGGTGCATTGGATTGTAGTAACAAAAATACTCATCCCTTGTCTTCACACATTAAGTGAATAAGATGATTCAAACTGGCAAGTGATCTTTGGATGAAGCCTGTATATTTCTCTGCCTTAGTAATAAGTCCTTAGACTGTCAAGCTAAACTGTCTGTGCCACCCCCAAACTCCTCTTTAGTGTTTGCTTTGGGATTGAAAAAAAAAATGCATCCTGAAGTTACTTTCTACCCAGGCTGCTAAGCTTAAATTGAAGCTTAGCCAGAATAAAAATGGTCAACATTGTTACCAGAACTTTTAGGATGGGATCCTGGACTTCAGCAGCCCTAGCATACTAGGACTGGTCAGCTGTCTACAATGGACCAACTAAAGAGACAAATTGTAATGAGAACCAAAGGGTGGAGACATACTCAATGTGGCCACATTCATAAGAGAAAGAAATTTAAAAGTATAAGGTTTCTCACTCCACAGTCCATCTTTGCAGTCTTAACATGAAGTTGAGGTTTAATACCAATAAGAGTTAAGTCCGATGAAGCAGGACTCTGTGTTGTATGAGGTTTCTGGCCCAGATTTTCGGGCCTAGCCTCAAAGTTTGGATCCACAGACCCACAGTCCCTCAGTCCTGCAGACACACACAGACACTTATACATTAATTATATGCTGATTGACCTGGGGCCCAGGCATATAACTTGCTAGCTCCTGTTTTTAATCTAACCCATGATTCTTATCCTGTTCAGCCAAGCAGCTCGGTCCCTTTTCTCAGAGCAAAATAGTTGTCCTCTATGTCTGCTGGCTTCTCTTTGGCATTTCTGCTCTGTTCATCCTGTTTCCAGAGTTTTCTTAGTCTGGTAGCCCCGCCCATATTTCATGTTTGCCTTTGGTCAATCAGAGCTTTTTATTAAACTCATAGGCTGGACAATTATTTACAATATAACATCATAAATCCACTACAGCCCTGTGAAAGACCTGTTACTCATCCCGTAAATGTCTTGGTTCCAGTGTCTCCTGCATGGAGACTTGTTAGAACTGGATGAAATTTTTTAATAGAAAAGAACTTCCTTCTCTTCTTGGCACCACATTTGGCTATTTTCTGGTCCTAAGAAAATAATCCTGCAGAAATTATAGTGTTGTGGGGCCCACTGTCACAATAGTCTGATAGATAAATCTAGGGGTGTAAGAATATCTTTCCTCCTGCCAGGGCAATGTGAACAGGAATTCCTGGAAGGAAGTGGAGTCAGCAAAGGCTGACCGACTAGATGTGCAGTGACAGGGGCAAAAAGAACTTGGAATGCAGCAAGTCGAGGGCCTGATAGTAATTTTTCTTGTGCTGTCTTTATCTTCTTAAGTAGCCATCCCATGTCCATGGCCATGTCTGTCCTAATGTACTATGATTAACAGACAAAACCCATTTATAATGTACTAACCTGAAAAAAAAAACTCTATTTTTGATGAACCAAAGCGCAGAAAATGTTATCCAATAGCACTTGATATCTCCAGGTAAGGTGTCTCTGCTTGACTGATACTTCCATATGTTCTGAAACACTTATTTAGACTTATGGCTCTTTTGTGATGTTACTATAAAAACTTCATAGAAATGCTTCTATGTTAGGACATGAAGTTTGAGGTCACCTCATTTCATGCTTTGGGCCCATTTTTACTCATCCTGGGCTTTTAAATTTATCTTAGTCTATTCCCTTAGAGGTTTGCATTATGCTTTTGTTGACAACAGTCACTGACTCACTTAGGCACTCTTCTAGGAAGAAGGAAAATTAATTGCAGGAGATTAATTGGAATCTTTGATCATGAACACAAAAATTCAACTTGTATGTTTTAGTAAAAGGCTATACATTGTGCTGCATCCCTGGAAAACAGATGGAGTCTACTTCCAGTAAAACTGTATTTACAGTTGTAAACAATGTCACCCAGAAATCCATCCATTCAGGTATGTCACTTTTTTTTTTTAAAGTATTTTCTCAATTTATTTGTTTGTATTTATTTATTTATTCTGGTGTTTATTTTCCAAGTATCAGGAAGCAGAACCTTTTCAAGCCATAACAATACTCTCATAATCATCATTATCATGATCCAAGTCAGGAGCAAACTGGTATCTGCCATTTTTATTTGTGTGTACATCAAGAGTATGATGTAAAAATCAAACAAACAAATAGACAAAAAACTCTCAGATCTCCTGTAAGTCACATGTGCAACACTGTGTTAGAACAACTGGAAGTTAACTTATTAAAGATGTCATGGAGTGCTTAGAGAGCCACCCACCAAAGCTATATTATTGGGGTAAAAATAATCTGAGTTTCATAAATTCAGAAAACAAATGTAAAACATTTCTGATATCACTTGGATAGTAGGATGTAGTTACAGGTATAGGATGTATTGTGTGTGCATATTCAATTCATTTACATACGTTTATAAGGCAGAAATAGCAGAACTATATTAACCTTCAGACAACCTACTCTAACTTAAATGTACTTTAGCTACTATGTTTTATTTGCCACAACTCTATTTTATTTTATGGCTTTTCTGTATAGCTTGGCTGTCCTGGAAGTTGCTAGGTAGATCAGGCTGGTCTCAAATTCAGATATCTGCTTCCCTCTGTCTCCTTAGTGCTGACATTAAAAGTGTGTGCTGCCACACCTCCTATGTTCAGTTTAAAACTAAAGTGGCTTGCTGTTTCTTAATCAAACATACTTCTTTCATGAGAATGTTCTTATAACTAGCACCAAGATCTCTCTAACCACACTTGGTAATACAGACAATATAATTATGATAATTAAATTGAATTAATACCAAATATACATATGCATATAAATCAATTCGATATGTATTTGGTTATTTGCTATGTATATATAACTTAATCTTCTCTCATACATTATAGACCAATATCAATTTCTCCTTTCTACTCTTGCCATCTCCTCAAGATCTACTTTTTCTCTATTTTCCTTCAGAAAAGAGCAGGCCTCCCAAGAATATCAATTAAACACAATATGACATGTTACACTAAGACTAGGCACAGACCCTCATATCAAAGCTAATATTTTAAGCACCTGTAACTTTTGAGTTAGTTATTTAAATGAGCTTTAAAAGTAGAATCTTTGTGTCCAAATACTGGAGGCCAAATAGTACTTAATTCACAACATAAAACAATGTATAGGGGTAACAGACCCTGTTTATAACTTCCCATCCCATTTCTCATGGAACCTATCAGGCTAACCTTATTCTCCTATCTTATTTCTTCTTAATTCAGCCTTTTCACTACATTGCATTTGTAAAAAGTTTGGGATCTCTTTCACAAGTTCACAAGTTGTGGTGTCAATATTTTTTTTTTATTTACTCTGTGCTACATTCAAAACTTAAGTTTATATGAGAATTAATCAACCTGACCACCTAACTCCTTTGCGGATAGCAAAAAAAGCCCCTTTTCTCTTTGCTATCAACAATGGGAAACAGAAAACTTAAGAATAATGTAGTTCTATGAAACTGTCTAAGAACGGTACTTTGGAAGACTTCAAAAAGGAATAAACACAAGATCTCCATAGATCTTCAAGATGTGTTCAAGCAATTCCTTACACCCGGCATTTATACCAGGGGAAAGTTCCCATTATTTTTTTAAAGGTTTATTTAGTTTCATTTTACATGTGAATATTTTGTCAGCATGGGTGTCAATGAATCACATGTGTACAGGGCCTACAGTGACCAAAGGATGACATTCAACACCCTAGAATTGCTGTCACTGTTTTGGGTCTCACTATGGGTGTTTGGAATCACACTGGGTTCTACAGAGGAGCAGCTAGGTCCCCTTCCATAACCACTGATCCATCTCTTCTACCACTTTATTTTGCTCTGTTTGTTTGTTTGTTGTTTGCTTTAAATAGCTAGTGACCGTGTCAAATTCAAAGTGTTATAGAGTCTGTACATAACAGTCAGGAGAATATGATGAGAGCCTAAAGGGTAGGTGACATTAACTAGAAAGCAGTTCTAATGTTCTTAAATAAATAAACTAGTCTACAAACACATTTTACCTTGGTAAAGGAAATTCTCTAATCCTGACTCAATGTCAAAAACAACAAATACAAATAATTCATTCTATTTTGCAACACAAGCCAGAAGTCAACATCAATGATAAAATAGAAAGGAGAAAGTAAAATATTAACAATTTAGCAAAAAAGATAGTTTTTTTTACTGAATTATGAAATGATATCATAATTTATTATCAGTTGGTTACTATATCAGAGTCATCAGCAGTTGAGAATGAGGTGTTCAAACATATGAGCCTATAGGGAATCATTTATATTAAAATCACGTATGGTTGACTTTATGGTTTTAATAGTGGCTTTTCCTTTAAAGGCTACCTTCCCATACAGTAGTTTGCTTTCTACTTCCCTTATGTGTAGTTTTAATAACCACATACAACTAAGTTTCCAAAATTCGTCCTTTCAATCACCTTTTAAAATATTTTTACATATATATTTATTATATATATATATATATATATATATATATATATATATATATATACACTAATCTCTGCATATATGCCCACATAACAGAAGAGGGCATCAGATCCCATTATAGATGGTTGTGAAACACCATGTGGTTTCTGGAAATTGAACTCAGGACCTTTAGAAGAACAGCTAGTGCTCTTAACACTGTTTATTTCTGACAGAAAGTGTAATATCAAAAGATTGACCTTAACTTCACTTTGTAGATGAGGATGACTTTGATTGTTGATTCTCTTGCTTCTCATCCTAAATGCTGGGATTACAGATAAGTGACACCACACCCAACTTACACTAAATTAACCTAAAGCATAAAGTGCCAAAGATTACCAACCATGGCCAGAGATGGGTAGGACAAATCATAGTAATAGAAATACCATAACTTTATAATATTTACAGAAAGATTCTTTTCAAAACTTGCACAACCTTTAAGACTTTCAAAAAGGATACACTTTAATGTATGTGAATTATACCTCAATAGAGTTGACCTTTCTATTTTTAATTATGGAGTCGGGTTTGTGATCTTAAGATAGCTTTTGACTTCATCCTTTTTGCCCTTTTAAACAGAGATAAAATGTGAGAAAGTGCTTAAAGAATTTTCAAATGCTGAATAAAAATTTAAAGATAATTATTAACAATCGTGTTAATATTCTTTCAGTGGCATTTTCAATGAACATGTTTATTAAAGGGATAGATTCATACATTTCCCTAAAGTTTGAGACATATTATAAGGAATGACACATTTGCGTTTTCTTTACTGTATGAGAATTTTTACATACACTTGCTTGCTTATTTGTTGTGGTAGACATGGAGAATTTGGGCATTGATAAGATCTACAACATGGGTGACTTTATGTAAATAGGAATGATTCACAACCATCTTTGGCAATTGCTCTTAACATTCAGATCACTTTCCCAATTAGAGTAGAAAGTGTTTGACAAACTGTTTGGGTTTCATCAAATTTGCAATGTTTGAAGAACAGATCAAGATGTTTGATGAAAATAAGAAGCAGCTGTATTCGCCCTTCCTTGTTGCACACAGAGTTATTTGGGACTTGTTCATAAATCCTTATTGCTCACCGACTCAGGGAACAGATGGCTTTCGGAGGCCATGTTGATGGCCACGAAATCATCTCATTATTATCATAAAAACATCTTCCACTCCTCATCTAGATGAATGGTACAGTGGTATTTCTAGCACCAAAAGGTGCTAATTAAAATTAAACAGTTATTTCTTTATATCATATGGAATCCTGATGAAAATCAGGGCATCACCCAGACTTTAAAATTTCCAATCCTTTCTGTTAAGATACTTGATTTTAATCTCCAATTTTAAATTCTTAATCTTCAACTAGACATGTTGGCCCCCATCTGTCATGCGACCTTCCAAACATCCATCTTCAACTATATCACAGATGCTAGAGGAAGAGTGGGGGAGGAAGCAGTTCTTATTGCGTGCAACATAATTTGTATGCATTATTGCATGCTTTTTACATAAAGATGGAAAGTCTTTGGCATCAGTGAGTATATACAAGCTTTAAGATAAGTTCCAAACTAATTTAAAACTACTTTGAATATTTGTTTTGCTGTAAAAATAACTAAGGCAATCTGGCTTAATAGAATGAAATGGACTTTGCAATCTAATTAACCTGGATTCAATGCCTTATTCTATTCTCACTAATCATTTGACTATGAAAAAATATCTTACCTATTTAAATATATATGGAATGGGGAAAATCGAATTCTTGGTGACTTTATCCAAATGTAATGAGCAGACATATGTGAGTTTATACGTGATCTTGGGGCACAATTGGCATTTATTAATACAAAGAACTTTTGTTTTGCATTAAAATTTGATGCCAATCAAATCACCTGCAAAGTAGGAAGGTATGCTGTTCAAAGGCTGATTTGAAATTCTGGTTAACTTGGTAATTTATGTCCCAAGACATGACAAGGAGTATTATTTGAAAGTTTAACCTAATGCAAGTCTTGTTTTCTGGAAACAGTGTGTGGCAATGTTCAAAAGGTAAATTGAAGTAATATTGGAAATATATCAGTGGATCATATTGAGGTTTTAACTTACACGTAAACCTGTATTTTTCCAGTGTAAGGCGATATACTACCTGCACTAGAAATATTATTTAGCAGCAATCGGTCCTACAATAATTTCTATATTGAACACACAATACCAAGGATATAGAGAAGTTATAAAATAGATATGGTATAGGTACTCATTTAATCACAAAACATCACAACACCTGAAACTTTTAGCCCATGAAAAACTTAAAATCTGTCTAGTTTGAAGAACCCATTTTACATCAATGCCATCTTGCAAAGAAAAGAAAGCAATGTGGAAATACATCAGTCTTAATAAACACTACTCATGTTTCAGACTTTGCTGTCATTGTGTGAGTTTTTCCCACAGAGCTGCAGATGGGATAAGTTGGACAGCATTCAGATTGGTGAATCAGCTGTTAATGAGTAGACATACAAGATTCTTGCTGTGGTTAGGTCAACATAAAATAACCTTAGACTAATGGGAATATCTACTCATGCCACAATTACAGCATATTACAGAATTCTCAGAATGAACAAGTAGATATCTCTCCTCTTTTACATTATCCTTTAGATTCCTAATGGCACCTATCCTGTCTAAAATAATGAATAAGTCATGTTACTTTTATATAGCACATTAGGTTTCAAGTATTCTCTCATAAAAAATTCAAATATGCAGTAATTTAAATATTGAATTCTTATATGTAACATATTTGGCTCAGCTCCTGTCTCCATAAACTTGATGCTTTAAGAAATGCTGATCTTAACCATGGTCTTTTGAAGAAGACAGAGGAGGAATTGCCCTATTATATAGAATACTGAAAGCAAACATATACAGTTGCTTATATGGGTCTGAGACTTGGTAGCATTAAAGTCAAATACTTTTATTTACCTGTAGCTTTGTTGTCAACTCAATGTATTTATATAGCTCCCCAGTCACACCAACATTCAACTTAAGGAACACAATTCAATATTCACCTCGATTTTTAATATGATCAAGTTAATTGTCTCCATTAGGGCTTTAAAAATCATTGTGTTTGAAGCAACTTGCTATAATGGATATAAATCTTAAATTTCAATGCTAAAGCCAAGCAAGCCCTTAAAACATGTCACCCATTGTAGAAAATAGTATTCTCTACCAACATGTCATTTGAAAGTAGTCCTTTGAATTGGATAACATAAATTAAAATCTTTTAAATTTTATTATTTTGTCAATTTTGTTGCACAAATCATTTTCCAGACTGGGAAACTTTGAGAACAGGAAGAACTGAGCTGAGATGGCAGAGAGACACCAATGACATGAGATGCCAGCAGACACACTAAAAGGTTAAAATGCTACTAAAAAAAGATACAAAGCTGCATGGCTAAACAGGATAAAAATTATAAATTAGTTTAAGAGTTAAAGTTAATGTTATATGCCTATGCTGTTGTATGAGGTTTCTGGTCCGGACTCTCTGGCCTAGCCTCGAGGTTCAAACCCGCAGACTGGCAGTTCCACAGAGACACAAAGACACAATAATTTTGTGCTGATCAACTTAGGGCCCAGACATATAACTTTCTGACTCTTTATCCTTAAACTAACCCATGATTCCTATTCTGTTCAGCCATGTGGTTCAGTACCTTTTCTTAGAGCAGCATAGTTGTCCTCTGCATCTGTGGTATCTATGGTGTCTCTGTGGCATCTCTACTCTGTACTTCCAGTTCACAGAATTTTCTTAATCTGGTAGCCCTGCCCACACTTCCTATCTACCTCTGGCCAAGAAGCATTTTTATTAAACCAGTAGGCAGGACAAGTATTTACAATGTAACATAATCTCACTAAACTAGGCTCTAGGTTGATCAACATAAAATGGATATAAACATCTGTGAGAGACATCTGCAAGTCTATGAGTCTGTGAGTCTACAACGCAAAACCTCAGGTATAGGCCTTAAAGTCCCAACAAAAAACTTAATACTGTACACCAACCATGATTCTAATAGTAATTGCTGCAACCTTGCAGGTGCTCTACCATTCTGTGTAATGCTCTCTTTTCAGGCTGCCAGGATGTTTGGAACTGCCATTGTAGTGATTGCTGAGTGTTTTATGCTCTCCTTACATGTTTGTCTTGTGTCTCATAATAGAAGCAACTTAAATATATGATTTAGATTCATGAAGAAGTATTCAAAAGAATCTTCTAATAGAATAATTAGTAACTATCACACTAAAAAATACATTTATGAGGTTTTGGAACACTTTGGAGCTCCATGTCTTCTACATGATTCTAGACTTCAAATAGATAAAGGAGCTATGCTTGTAGAAGTGATATACCACTAAGATTGAAGGCATTCTTATATTTGTTTCTCATAGCAATCAAAATATCTATTTGTCTATCTATGTATCTAACTTTCATCTGTCTACTTCCTCTATCATTTCTAATGAACTTTTTAAAATGTCTCAAATATTGGAATTACATTCAGAGACAAAAGAAAAATAAAATTCTAGCATACCTGATTAGTGTATATTGGATCCTTCTCTTGAAGAATTATGATATAGGTAATGAGAGCATCTTGATGTTTCCTTGAAACGACTTATGTTCTAAATTTTATTTAAAATTATGATACTTGTATGTCACTGTATTTGAAGAATATCAATATATGTTTTAGTATAATCATATTTTAAATTAATAACATACACACTATGTTCTTACATACAGAAATATTTTATTTTATTCTTTTATGTTCTGCAGTGAGTCAGAACAACACCCACATTTGGAAGCAAGTTCACTTTTTCAGGTTATCTCTATTCCTTATAAATACAGGTGTTTATTTCCATAGATCTTCAATTCAATTTAGTTAAATTTTCCAAACTTTGTCTGTACACTGCTTATGAGATAGGATTTTTTTTTTCTGGCAGGGAGAAATAAAGTATAAAGGTCACAGCCTTTTCCCTTAAGAAGTTATGGTTTCTACAACCATATAACTATGGTAGAGGTAAATATAAGCACAAATAAAAAGATTACTTGAAAATATCTGCATTAATCTATAAATGTATCAAATTGATGCAAATAAGAAGGGGTCAGTACACATGGTCATCTGTTTCTCTTGAAACATTAAATTATCACAAACGTGGAAACATATAGGAAAACTTTATAAATATTTGGATAACTTAAACTCCAAGCATTAATACCTTTCTAATTTATATTTTCATGTGTGTGCTAATTTTTCTTTCATTTAGACCATGTCTTGCAGCCTCTCTTCTGGCTTAGGTCATTTAATTAAGTTAGATAGGCTAGAGTACTTTCTGCTCTTGCGGTAATTTCAAGTTCACATTAATGCCAGGTTACTAACAACTGTCAATACCTGTAGAATCAACGGACCTTGCTTTTCACCTGACCTTTGTAGGTGCCTGTGCTCACGTAGGCACACCTCCTCCTCATAATTCAAAGTTACATAAATCTTTGACACAAAAAGGCAAATGAGTGAGATCATTTGTTCCACATTGGTTTTGAAATGTGATACTTTTAAAAATATGGTCCATTTCAGAAACAAATATACTGTCAAGAGTAACAGAGAACCAAATGAGTGAAAGTATTTAAGGGATCAAAATTTTGTTTGTAATTTCTTTTTATGGGATTCAAGTCAAGAAGCAATTTTATTACTTAAAGAATATAGTATGGTGATTCTTTATCTTAATTGACAGTATACATTATATTACTATATGACCTCTTTCAACAGGGTGTGTCTCTTCCCTTAACGCATGTTATTTTAATCATATGCATGCCCAATTCTCCATAGGTATTAAATAAGAGATTCTTCCTAGAAGTCCATTCTCAAGCAGTTTGCCTTATTGTATATTCACCCAGTCTGTGCTGGATCAACTTATTGTCCCTAGTTCAGGAATTGTGCTTCAGGTTGTGTTCTTGAGTAGAAAGGGATGTTATCAAGGGGTTTCAAAGAAGGATACAATATTTTTATTGTTTCAAGCAATTCCACTTGAAGCTTGATGAAGGTGGGGTCCTAGACTGCTAAACAGAAGTTAAGTACAATTTTCTGAGAATAATGTGTATGTAGCCCAAGCCAAGGGAGTTGCTCCCAGGTTGCTCAACATTTTCTTCTACTTGTCTGCCTAGCTCGTTATCTCAGCCCTGGTTTATTTTTGTTGTTGTAATAAAATATCATGATAAAAGAAGTTTTTGGAGAGAATAAATACAACTTTGGTTTATAATTCATCATTGTGGCCAAGTAATAGTGGTCTCAGTTTGAAGTAGGTCACATTTACGGTCAAGATCAGAAATTTATAAATACGTAAATGCCTAGTGTTCAGTTAGCTTTGTCTTTTCTTGTACAGCCCAGGACTCTACAATGGGAATAGTTCTACTCACAGTTAGACTAGATCTTCCCACAGCAAGCAAGAAAATCCAGACAATCTAGATAGTCCCTTCTTAGTCTCTTTTGCCAGCTAATTCTAGGACATGTCAAGCTGACAAGCCAATGGGATAATTACCCTGAGATTACACACCTCTTAAGGTGTGTACACAATGAGATGCCAACCAACCTTTAAAATACATGTAAGAACGACTTCTACATTTGTTCACTTTAATTTTGATAAGGCTAGTATATCTTTTCCAGAAATTTTCTTTTTCTTTTTGTTTATTTTTCCTTTTTTTCTTTCCAATTTTCATTCTTTTTTATTTTTTCTTTCTTTCTTTTACTCTTGGAATTTGAATTTTCATGATCAAGCAGAACCTAAACTGCACCCCTGTAACCATTATTGAGAATAAATATTATGACTGTTTTGCTCCCCTAGCAAGTGGCCTCTTAGCCCCAACCCACGTGCTGATAATCACATTTTGTGTTAATGGGAAAGCATACTCATTATCCATTGCCACACAACAAAGTTCAAAATTGCAGTTGCTACAAAATTATTCTTTTTTTATTTCATTTTTTTAAATATAGTGCAGGGATTTGGATATTTGGATTCACTATTAAGTGTTCTCAGAAGTTTATTGACAATCTTGATTTGGATTAGAGTAAATCATTGGAGAGTTTAGTTTTACGAACATTCATGTGACTTCTGGAAGAAGCCAAACACTGGAAAAATGCTGTCTACAGTGCAGAACTTGGGCTTCTTGGCAGATCAGTTCTCAATATGGCAGTATGGTTCTACAGAGCAAGCAAAAAGACCCACAGAGGATGTGAGCCAAGATGTTAGTGGTAGACCTTTGAAATCCAACTTTGTAAATGGCAACTTTTCACTTCTGATGTGCTGTGCTCTTTACAAGTGGGTCAATAGACTTGGGGCATGTGAAATAGTGATAACATAGGAAAAAAGCAGGTTCAGAATTTAGGTATAGAAAAAAATATTTCTCACATATTTACAAAATTGTATCTATAATCTTTTTAATAAATTACAACTGATTATAAACTTGGAAATTATGGAAATATTCAATGACAGTAGAAAAAAACATTTTTCTTATATTTACAGTCCCCCAAAAGACTAACCAGGAACATACCTATTACTTTATCAAGGTTCTAAAAGATTAATATTATGCAAATAATAATCCAAGGCATGTGACAGAGTAGGGTTTTTCTGGATCTTCTAGATCCCATAGAAGCATGTATTGTCAAGAATACATACTTGGATAAGAAACAAAAGGTGAGTTAAAGAATATTCAGATTTTATACATTATAAAACTGCGTGCATATCTTCAGAGCAAGTATTCTCTCATCACTTAGCATTAACGAGACAGAATTAGGACTAGAATATGGGCCCTTTAAGTTTCAACGGCTTTCTCATTTTGCCATTTTTCAACAGTTTACTATCTTAAAAGACCAAAGTGGATGGTGAAGTCCTAGAGTATTCATTTGTAAAGGTACAGACAGATTAAAAGAAAGGCAAAGAGGAGACTTAAAATTCTATGAATAAGCAGACAATTTCATTTGGTAATATTGTTATTCTGATATTTTTGATAGAAATTACTCCAGTCAGAATACATTCACATTATTCTCAGAAATGTATTAAAATAAAAATGAAAAACTGTGGACCCTTAAACAGGAAAAATGAACTAATTTGGTCTGTGCATAAGGAAATAGAGTGTAAATTCTCAGTGTTACCTTCATATAGACTTCAAATTGCATCACTGTGACCAGAAGATTTTTACATTAAAGATGAAGTCACACATACACTCCCCCCACACTAATACCTGTGCATAAATTTACACACACATACAGAGGCACAAATGCACACACACACACTCACACACATGCATAAACTTTAACACACATTAAAGTAGTCAAAACTCAGACTACTAAGTCATATTGTTTATGATAAATACTATCACAGCCAAAATGAACGATACTCATTCCATGAAGATGACAGTTGAAAATTAATTTCTCATATCTGGAAACAAGTGTTTTTATCAGGGGAAGGTAAGAATAACAAAGATTTGTGAAAATGGCTAAGGAAAGTGTACGAATATGGATGTGTGAATCATTTTATGAAGCAAGTTCACTTTACTTTACTGAGTGATGGTCATATTAAACTTTAAAGCAGGTTCAAACCTCCTTATCATCACTGGTGAGGGATTTGGAGTGACAATTCAATATATGGTGTTATACTTTATTTATAATTCACAAGTGGCTTTGAAAATTTGACTTTACCCTTCCTACCGGTTACTGTCAGTTTCTATTACAGCTGACGTCTAAAGGACAGATTGAGTACAAGAGAAAAAAAAATAATTGCTACAGTGAGCTTTGATGATGTCACCAACTTATCAGATGACTGGAATGTGTTTTATTTTCACTTTTGAAGGTCAAATGAAACCGTGCAGTCTTGTTCTTTTGTAATAATGTGCATGATTCACCACATGTTACTAGCTTCTAATTCATCTTTCCTCTTTAGCTTTTAAATGTGTTTCTTTACACACATAGCTCTAAATCTTATACATTGCAACTCTAAGAAAATTTCACACAGATTATTCTCTGTTGGGAAAGATGGGGACTGTGGTTTATCCCTGTAAAGACCTGTAAGGAAACTGAAAGTATAGTTAGGACAAATAACCAAATAGTGGCATAGTTGAGTGTATGTCATATGTACATATGTGGGTATATATATAAAGATATGTTTATATATATATAAACTGTGTATATATATGTGATAAATATATATGAGGTTAAGAATAATCAAAAGAAGATGGAAAATCAATGAAGCAGTCTGATCAATGCAACAAATAAACCCAAACCAATTCCAACCAAGTATGCAAACAAACAAACAATTTTTTTTTAGCTTATCTTATATTTTATAGTGTTTCTTTGGACACATCTAGCTTTGTTAAATTGTATGCCTTACAATGTTATCTTGGATCCTGGTAGGGAAAGGTTCTCCTAAAAAAATAAAAGGTTTAGTTATTGTTAACCATTACACAAATTATTGTATAGATAATAAATAAATTTATTAATAGCGGCACTAAAAGGGAATTTTGAGAATTATGAAGACATAGTTATGTAGATTTCTAAATCTCATGCAACTTGTAGTATATTATTTACTTTTTTCAACTTTATGAAAAAATAGTCTGACAAAAGTAACTTAAGGAATAGAGAGATTGGCTCATCTCGGTGGGGAAGGCATATAGCAGTAACTTGAGATACATGGTCTCCTGGCATCTTCAGCTAAGAGGAAAAGAGAAATGAATGCTAGTCCTTATCTGATATTACTCCTTTTTTCTTGCATCCATCTGTAACCCCACATTGACAATGTTATAGTATTACCTACACAGTAGGTTGTGATGAGATATATTTAACACAATTAGTCTGAAGTATCAGAGAGTCAACCGCTCAGTAAAGCCATGAAAGCCAGGCAGTGGTGGTGTGCATCGTTAGGGAGACAGAGTCAGGAGGATCTCTGTGAGCTTGAGGACAACCTGGTCTACAACGTTAGTTTCAGGACAGCCAGGACTGTTACACAGCAAAACCTGTCTCAAATAATCAAAACAAAAACAAAAAGGCTGGGGGGATAGCTCTGTCCTCTGACATTCTAGACTCTGTGGTTCTTCCTGTCTGAAAACATCCACCAGATATATATGCCTAAAGGTATTTCTCCTAGATGATGGAAAATCCAGAAAAGTGACAATTTTATCATTTAGAATTCTGTAATATGATTTTATTTTTAGAAACATAACAATAAAAAGTACAAATCAGAAGAGCACAGACTTGAAATCATGTAAATATGAATTTGAATACATAACTGATATTTTTATTGCTTTTAACTTTTGCTGGTATTTAGTTCTATTTATCCTTCTTATGTTAAGAGAAAAATTCCTATATAAAATTTTGCTAAAAATAATAGGATATGATGTGTTAGAGATTTGGCACAATTATTTTGTAGTGAATTCTTAATAAAAGGCATGGAGGAAGCAATAGTCTAGTGTGTTTTCAGGAAAGCTTGTAACAAAAGACTCAAAAGTAGATCTTAGACCCATAGCAAGGAAAAAAATGGAGTTTGGGAGATAAAGTAGAAGAAAAGATTAAAGATTTTTAAGAGGCTAAACTCATCAGAAATTAAAAGAACCTATCTCCAATTATTATCAACTTTTGATTTCACACTTTAAAACAGAATTGTGCCAAGGAGTGTAACATTAGAACAGAAGCAGTGGATTTAAGCACTCTGCTCAGGAATGTGTCACATCTGCCTTTTGTGATCTTCCTAGTATACTTTTCTTGCTTCTGACTTGGCAAACTTTCACAACTTATTACGGGCGCACTGATATTATCTTTCATCATCTCAGTGAGGTGGTTAGCTTTATGCTAATTTATCTCCTCATAGATAGATGGTCATCACACTCAGGCCTTTCTGGTTTCAGAGGAAAACACACATTTTAAATTCACCATTTTTATTATAGATTGACAAAAACCTACTTAGGGGCTCAAAAGATGGAACATTTGAATAAATGTCTGCTGTTCATGAGGACATGAGTTCAGATTCATAGATTCCACAAAATAATCCCATGTTGTCTTACATTGACACCTTATTGGGCAACCATTCTTGCTAAACTGATGTAGCAGGCTCAATGAGAAACTATATCTCAGCAAGAATATGTAGGCGGAGTTTACTTAGAAGGCACCAGTATCAGACAGATATTTATTAAAATATAAATCAGAACTCACGGTACAGTTAACAGATTACAGTAGCATCTGAACAGGGACTGGAGTCTGGAACGGTGAACCAGTGATGGACAGACGGTGGAGTCGATCCTATCCCCAATCATCCAGGAACCAGGAAGAGAGCTTCTCGAGTTCCAGAAGCCCCTTTTCAATGGGCTTTTCCCCCGCCCCCTTCAGGGGCCCGGTGCCCTGTATAAGTGTCTTTTGACCTTATCAGCTGACACCTGAATCCCACAACAAGAATAGGTGATTCATGTACAAAATAACACTCTGAACTTCATGTGCATTCATACAATCTTGCAGCCTTGTGTATACACATGCACACACACACACACACACACACACACACACACACACACACATCCTATGCACACACAACACTTGGGAAAAATTCCTTACAGTAACTAACAAAGGATATAGCAAAGTTCATAGGGTTTTTAGCATACAAGTGCTTAGGGCGTTTCTGAGTATAGCTTTTATTTTGAGGGTTTTTCTTCCTCATTTTTTTTTTTATTAAATTTCACTTTAAGGGGTTTTTTCCATATCCCATCATTGACCCCCCTTTCCCTCCTCCTGGTCCCTCAGTCTTCCTCAGCCCCATACCCTCAGCCGTTCCCCAAGGAGGGCAAGGAGTCCGAAGTTTCGCCAGTTCAGTCTGGCATACGTAGGTCCCAGTCCCTCTCCAAGTATTATGGCTGAGTTGGGTGTTCCTCTGTAGGGAATGGACTATGAGATGTCGGTCCATGCATCAGGAACATAGTCTGATCCTACTGCAAGAAGCTCCGCAAACTGCCCACTCCATCTGACAGTTGTCTACCATTGAAGGGTTTAGTTCCTTTTCCTGAAGGTTCCTCAGAGGTTATTTCTGATTCAGTGAGCTCCCACTAGCTCCGGTCAGCCATTTCTGTGGGTCTCTTCCTCATGGCGGTGATCTCTCTGCTCACATACTCTTTCCCACTCTGTCTTAGCTGGACTGGAACCCAACCTGGTACTTAGCTATGGATCTCTGCTTCTGACTCATTGCTGGATGAAGGTATTTTGAGTTTTATTCATGCAATCCATACTGTAAATATAACAGTTCCCACAACACATTTAGCTTCAAGTTTTCAGTGGTGCTAAGTGTGATATTTCTCAGCTTTTCTTGCAGAGGAGCCATCGGGCCTGGGTTCACAGCCTTTTCCTTGGTTTCCTCACAATACCCCAACTTCAAGATTTTTGTTACTAGACAAACTTTAGGAAGTTTTTTCTAAAACACTTAATGGGGAGCTGACTCTGAAACTGATAAGAGACTGCAAAGGAGAGAAACCAACATAATTCTTAGCTTTTTTTCCTTACGTATGCTTCTCTATTTGTTTAGATTGCCAGAACTAATTTAAGAACATGGTGTGGGTAATCCATGATAAAATAAAGTCAATGGTAAAGAAAGGGATTTCGCAAGAATGTAGTATAATAAAAATAAAACCAATTATGTAACCATAAGACTAGGTATAAATATGTCAATTTAAATAGGAGCTGGTATAACTAATGTGTAATTTCAAAGGACTAATATAAATAAAACAAATCATATTGAAGAAATCAACATATATTATAAAAATAATTAGATTTTATTGCTAACCCTGATAGCTACTGTATATTTATGTGAAATTTTATTGTGCCATGTTTAATAAAATATCAGTGATTTCTTGAGTTTTACAAAGCATTTAATCATGTTAATGTTCTATTCCTTTCATATAACTTGAAATAATTACCAAATATTTCTGAACTACATTTATTTGAATAAATCCATCAGCCTCAAGGAAAGGAAGCCATGCCACTTTTCCTCCCACTCTTAATATTTAATATTATCAAATTTTTAATATTATCAAAACATCTCAAGTATGAAAGGTGATATACATGGATACCTATGCTTTTGGTGGCTGTTTTCTCATGTTCTTTTAAGACACTATGAGACTAATCTTCATTTTTTTTTCTTCGCTACTGATCATATGTTAGAAGAGAACAATTCTGCTGGTCATCAGAATTACTTCAATAATCCAGTTTAATGTCCTGTGCTCAGAAACCACTTTCCAAAATCTAGGCTTCATCCAGTCACCAAATTTACCTTTGACTGTGTCAGTGCATTGCAGACATAACACAAAACAAAACAAAACGTTATTTCTTAAAGACTTGCAGTTACAATCCTAAAAACTGGATAAAATATGAAAAGCAGGAGTGTAGCTCTGTGATGCAATGCTTATCTAGCATGTGTAGAGATGGCACATTCATTGCTGTGTTAAGATTTTCAGTGTTGCTTAATGAATGTGAAACATTAGTACTCTTATTTGCTTCAATAAGCATTTAAAATAATCCCATTTTCATTTCAAGACTAAAAGTCACAGATTTTGTATACATTTCATGATAGTTTCTATGATGGTTGAATCATTAAAATTTCTATTGTCTTAATAATTATGTTATATCTATGTCTCCTACACAATTGTGGGTACTATTATAACTTATCTTTTTCCTGTCTGAAGAAGGATGCTTCAATTTAATAACTATAGATTTATTCTTCAATTTTTATAGAGTTTCGTTCATGTTAGTGATTCTAGAACATGATTTTCAGAGACTCAGTGAAGCTTTTGTCCTGCTTCACTTGTCATAGGGAGCTATTTTCTTGGAATTACAGACAGGCAAGATGCACATTAAAGATGACAGATGTACATTATCTCTGAGGAAACATAAGAACCAGCAATTGAAATGTGAGTGTCCTTGCCACACTGCCACCAATGGTCATTTCCTTCCAAATGCACTATGCAAATGCACAAATGCAAATGCACTAACTCACCATGTGGCAGACTGGAATTTGAGACTTCAGTAGATAACAAGATATGAGAGTGTACTTGTACATGGGATTGGCTCCCAAATAAAAGAGAGATTTAATCTCTTTTGCCTCCTTGCATTATTGAGAGACCACCAGTAGAGTTATATCTATGAGAAAGGGACCTTAGACATCAAATCAGCCAGCACCTTAGTCCTATTACTGCTAACCACAGAACTGGGAATAAAACATATTAGATTGCCAGAACTAATTTAAGAACATGGTGTGGGTAATCCATGATAAAATAAAGTCAATGGTAAAGAAAGGGATAAATCACTCAATTTGTAGCATATTTGTGGGAGAAGTCTAATGGATAGAAACAAATTACAGTAATAGCTTAACAAGTTTCAGGGTTTTGCCTATGGTGGTAGGATAACTATCATTTTTATTAGAAAATGATGGATTTTAAAGTTTACCACACAGGAACTTTGATTATGGCTACACATTTATCATTCATAAGTTTTGTGCTGAGGCCTCAATGTTAGAATTAACTATAAGGGGTACAATATTAAATTACTTCTAACAATAGAAAATGTAAATTGAGGAAGTAAAGAAATATTTAAAATATAGTAAGTGATCTTTGGGGTGCAACTATAAGTTAAAGATTGGATAACCCAATCCTAATGTTTCTGAAGTGTGACTTAATATAGAAGGCTATATAGATGATATTAATTTTAGTCTAGAGAAGAAACAAAGAACATGTGAATATGCCATCAAATTCCATCCACTCTTAATAAGGATAGTCTAAAGTAGTTAGTTATATAAATGTAAGTCCACTAGATAAACTTCTTAACCAGCCAGTAAGTACAGACACTGCCTCTTCATGCAAAAGATTGTGAGGTGTAGAAATTTTGCCACAGAATTAAGATTCTTGTCAAAATTAGATTTCTTATTAACAATTCATTTGGGAGAATTCATGTGTGAAGAAAATGATAGCTTATAACATGATGTCACAAAAATGTTGACTTGTCATTATTTTAGCAACATTTAATTTCCCTTCTCTCAATACACTTTTATACATTTCAGAAAGTAACTAGAATGTTAGGGCAAGACACTATTTATCTCTGAACTTTCTGGACTAAAATTACTACTGGACCTTATTTTCTTCTACTTGAGTCTAGAGATCCTATTATTCCCTGTTGTGCATGTGTGTGTATGTGTGTGTGTGCATGTGTGTATGTGTGTATGTATGTATATGTGTACATATACATTTAAAGAGGTAGAGTGATTGTACAGCATCCTAACTGATTATTGGTTTAGTAATGAGTATCAGACATTCACTTCTTAAGAGATTGGCTAATAATTCCTAAGACCATATCTTTATAAGTGCTGTTATTTTAGATCTGAAAAGAAAAATATAAAATTTTTATGATCTAGACCAAGGCATATTTGTGTCATAGTTATTCAAAGTCTTTATTATGCAACATTAGGCTGTTATTAAAACAATTTTTGTCTTGAAAGAGACAATTTCTTATTGTTATTCAAATAATGTCATTATATCAAATCTAAGAATAGCTTGGTAAATATCAAAATCTAAGGTTTTGTGCACACGTAAATAAATGTCATTTTATCTATTATTTTTATCATTATAACCATACAACTAAGAAAAAAATAAAACAAATCAACATCTTATGTAATGAAGTGTTTATTGAGCTAATAATTATAAAGTGCAGTGTTACAATAGCATTTCTGGCCCCGGGCAGTCTGAAGTCCAGACCCACAGACCTGAAGCCCCAGACTGTTTTGCTGCCCACTGCTGATCAGGCCCCCAAAATAACTTAGACACTTACATTAACTTCATGCTGTTTGGCCTATGGCTTAGGCACATTGCTATAACTCTTACATCTTAATTCAACCCGTTCTCATTAATTTGTCTGCCATGTGGCCCGTGGCTCACCTGTGTTCCTTACATGTTGCTCCTTTGGGCTTCTGGCTCGGTCTGTCTGACTCCGCCCTGCTTCTCCTACCTGGGCTCTGATTTCTCCTCCTACTTCTTCTATGGTGCCTGTCATGGGCCAAAACAGCTCCTTTATTTAAAGATTAATATTCACAGAATACAGAAAGACATTCCCACATTAGTGCAGCCCATCACAGAAAGCACAGAAAAAAAGTTCTGGCATAGGAATAAGGCAACTGGTCATATTATGCTCACAGTCTAGGAGTACTGACAAAAGAACACTGTTGATTATCTGGTTTTTTCCTTTTGCCCATTTTCTCCAGTTGAAGATGTTATGTCATGGATGGTTCCACCATTCATAACAGGTCTTTCCTCTTCAGTTCAGACTTGATGAAACACTATTACATTATTTGACTCAAATGCAATTTTGATATATGTTTTTGGGAAATTTAGTACACTGTTATTTTTGTTATTGTGTGCAATGATTTATAGGTGTCATATAAGTATTATTTAACTTACTGATAGGTTAGTTTCATTTGCTGTTGTAGCACTGTTAAGTGTGAATTATAATTGTGTTTTTTATTATTTTTTTGTTCTATTAATTTTTGCTTCTCTTTGTGTTCTGTTTGCATTCTTAGTAAGCAAATAATTAGGATTGCAGTTTCTTTTTTCTAGATTTGACATATTTATTACTAAAGAATGATACTTTATTTGGAAATTTTATTTTTCTAAGTTCTTTATCAGATGTTAATATATTCACACTTATTAGGCCTTCTTTAAACTGAATAAATAAAGAGATAAATAATCAAACAAATAGCATTCAATTGCATGAATGGGAAAGTGCAATATACCAAAATATGTGAATCAAAAGGCATTGTTGAGAGACAACTTAAATTTAACCATTAGAAAAAAAAGGGCCTTTGCTAGTTAAAGTAATCCAGTGCATCCTTAATCAAAAAAGGACCACAAATAAACACAAAGGATAAGAGAAGAAATCCATAATTAAGACTAAAATTAATATTTAAAGACACATAATAATTCCAAGAATTAACAGAATAAAAAAAAGTATTAAAGAAAATTGTCAATACTGATAAACTCTTCAAAGCCTGATAAAGAAGTAAATAGCACAAATTACATCTTAAATAACAAAGGATTTTATTTTTAATTATGCACAGCACAGAAGGAAGTAAGGACTGAGACATTCATATGCATTAATGTGACAACTTGCATGAAATGGACCAAGTCCTGAAGAAAAAAAAAAAAAGACTACAGGATACCATAACTTCTCCAATATGAAATAGATGATTTGAATAATGTTACACTTATTAAGGACATTGAATATAAAATTAAATCTCCCAAAATAGAAGTCTCCATGCCCAGATGGTTTCACTAGAGAATTCTAACAAGTGCTAAAGACAAATTAGCACTGGCTTTACCCACTCTTCCAGGAAACAGAAAGGAACTATTCCTATTTTATTTTATAAAACTAGGTGCTACTCTTAGTGCAGATCTAAATAATGATGAAACTACATTGGAAACTGACTTCAAAGTGTCACAAAAAGATTTTTTTTTTTTTTTTTGAGACAGAAAGTGTCATGATTCCCCGACTAGGCTCATACTATATAGTAGACGATGACATTAAACTTCTGGTTACCTTGAGTCTACTTCTTATGTACTGGGATACAGGCACATACAACTTCTGATTTATGTGGTGCTTGGACTGAATCCAGGGTATTGTACATAATAGGCAACTACTCTAGCACTGAGCTAGCTACCTGAAAAAAAATATTGAAAGATTTAAGAAAACTATTGGAATTATGCTAAGAAATATAATTCAGAAATGTGTAAAATTGTAAACAATGGTAAGTGAGGTCTATTCCCAGATTTCACAGTGTTCCAAAGGCTAAAAATGGAAAAAAAATGCATGGTCAGATTAACCAATAAAGAGTAATATTTGATGAAGTTCAACATTGATTACAGTTAAAAATGGAGAATATACAGAAATAAAGAGTGCCTTTTTCAACTTGAAAAAGTATATATAAACACCTTAACTCACATGTCTTAGTGTTATCGACTAATACCAAGGCATTTATTTGCACTTATGCAACACAATGCTCAAAATTCAAACCAATGAATGTGTAGAAAATAGAAATGAATATTCTCCTGAGTGAAGTGAAGAAATTTGGATGTATTAGCAGATGGATGTTTTATGTAAATAAAATTTATGGTAAATAACTAAAAATCTCCAGAAGTAGTTATGCTTATGAAGCAATGGGATGTATACCCCAGAAATAGATAGAAATATAATTTCTCATCACTAAAAAATGAAAATTTTCTATGTAAATTTAGTAAAACATGTTCGTGACTTGTTTCCTGAAATCTATAAAATGGTAATGAAACTTAAAGACCTAAATAAATCTGAATCATACTATTGGCTTCAATGTTCAGAATGATATTCTTCTCAAATTTATATGCAAAGTAGGAGTAACTTCTACAACAGTTCCAGCTATACATTTTATAGTTAAAATTGAGATGGTTTCACATGTAGGCCTGGCTGGTTGCAAACCTGCTATGAAAGCCATACTGAACCCCACACTTCTAGTGTTCCCCTGTCTCTCCCACTGCTTGAATTATAAGTATGCATCACTGGGCCCAGCTCCAACAACATTTTTATAAACATATCTGTTACAATGAGGTTTTCTTTGTCCCAGGCAGCCAGACCTGCAGACCCAGACCCCTTAGCCGCCCACTGCTGCTTGTGCCCCCCAAAATGATTCAGATGCTTATATTAAATTCATGCTCTTTGGCCTATGTCTCAGGCACATTTCTAGCTAGCTGGTTCATCTTAACTCAACCCATTTTCATTCACTATCCTGCCACATGGGACCATGGCTCACCTGTATTCCTTACATGCTGCTCCTTTGGGTGTCTGGCTCGATCTGTCACTGACTTTGCCCTGCTTCTCCTACCTATGTTGTGATTTTCCCTCCTACTTTTTCTATGGTTCCTGTCATGGGCCAAAACAGTTCCTTTATTTAAAGATTGATATTCACAGCATACAGAAAGACATTCCCACATCACATAGCTAATATTATTTAAAAATTCCTTTCAAAAGACAAAGAACATATAGTCCCTAAAACAATCAAAAATTAAGAATGGAGGAAGAATGTGTATTCTGATTTCAGAACTTACTAGCCAACTACTGTAATCAAGACTAAGTGGTGTCTGTGGAGATAGAGACCCAGAAGTCATTGGAATAGAATAGAGAACCAAGAAACTAGTCAACGCAGCTGATACACAGCTGATGAGAAAATACAAAAACAATACAGAAAAGAAAAAAACTCTTCAACATACCTTTGAGGAACAACTGATTATGAAAAAATGAGGTAATTTTATACAAATAAATATCAAAATTTATGCAAAATATTACATGAAATAATTTGAAACAGATGAATATGAAATGTATTTTGAAAATCAGGCAGTACTTTTGATGTTTGATTAATTTTTAATGTTTAAGAATGTGCTAAAGATTTTAATGCGTGTCTCTTAAGGGACTTGAATTAAAAATGTTTAAAAAAATTGTTTGACAGAGACAAACTCTTGCAAGGTAGTGCAGGCTGAACTTGAATTTACAATAATTAATTTCTCAGTCTTCTGAGTGAATTCTGAGGTGTCAAATAGAAATTACAATTTGAGGCTAGAATCAACTGTTAATACTTTATGGGAAGAACATATATAAATCAAAAATATAACAGACAAAGTACATAAGGAGGCATTAAAAGTGCATCTTAGAGCATCAAAAGTGCTCTAAGAGGTTCACCTAACATTTCAAGAAAATATTCAATATTATGTGTGAAGGAACTACAAATTCAAACAATGATATTTCACAGCAAAACTCTATTAGCATGACTTTCTACCCCTGAATACACATATTAACAGGAGTACTAAGTAGCTGTAATCCTTTTATTGCTGGAGCGAATGGAAAAAGTTCCTACCACTTAGACAAAACTAAATATAACTTACAAAAAATACAGTGATAAATACACTGCTGTCCATTCAAATGTTGAAAGCTTGCACCCACACAAAAATCTCCACATGAACATGTAATGTTGCATGATTTTTCATAGCCAGAAAATATATATACCCAGGCTGTAACTCAATAGATCAATGCCAAACAAACCATGGTACATCTATTCATTGAAATATTCTACCGAGTAAGAAAATGAAATTATTTTTAAACCAAGAGAAAACACAGAGTATTCTCAGCTGCATATTGCAAATAAGAAAACCAGTTTAAATAGCCCATGTAATGTCTTCTTTCAAGTAGACTGGCTTCTGAGGGAGGTAAAAAATAGAGATGATGAGATGAGATTACCAAGAGATTGGTTGTGAGGAAAGATGGATGAATAAGAAAAGAGTAATTTTTAATTTTTATGCTATCATCTTAATTATTTGACAGTTTTATATACTTATTAATGAATTAAGGGCTAAGGCATTCTACATTATAAGTTAATATTGAATGCATATTTCTGTATATTTGGCAATATCAATACCATGTATCAATCTTCATGTAAGCTGTGGACCTACATAAATAATAAATCAATATTCTAAAAGTATAATAATTGTACTACACTAATTAAAGGTGTTGGTGATTGGAAAAAGCACATGACAAAGATACTATAAGAACTTTCTAACATCTGTCCACATTTGTGTATGTGTGTGAGGTGCTCTGATGATTGCATATTTACTTAATCAAAATGCAAATCACATTAGCTAGTATTGCATTCCATTAAGGCAATCAAGCAAAGGTAGTAGAGTTACAAGGTAATTCTTCCATATGATTGGAACCATACAGACCTAAAGAAGAATCAATATTTTTTAAAGGAAGAGGGGACAGAATTAGATTTCAAAGTGAAGATATTGAATATTTGTCAGGGGCTCTCTGTTAGTTTGCTAATTTGTAGCAAAAGATTAAACAAAGATAGAAAGTCTCATTTCAGATATTAACTAGAAACTAATTAACTTACCTGACTTGTTCATAAACAATGACTCACCCACAGAGTTGATTTAAGAACAAAAGCAGAAACACTATACCTCTTGTTTGCATAATTCATAGGAGAAAAAACTTATGCCCAAAGAAAATAGAGACTTGTATCATGTCCATATAGAAAGCATCTCAATTCACTTAACATTTTGGATTTATAAAGAAAATACAAGGTTGCAGGTATAATTTATGTCTTACTTTGTCTTTTGAAATATTTCAAACTAAAGATATGTTTTATTACCATTTTATAAACCCATGTTTTATCTTTGTCTAGCAAATGAACTGCATTTTAAATCAATGTCTATTTTTTTCATTCTTATTTTTCAAAGTCATGTACATATATCACTCAGAGCATTTAATTACCATGAGATAGATAGCCAGGGCTCCCATACTAAATTGATATAATTTTCCCTGCAAGTATGAAAGATGTTATTTTATTTAACTTGTGTAACTTTATTAAGATTCTTCTCTAGGCTTTAAGAAAATACTGACAGTTTGTCCCGAGAATTACAATGACTTTATTGGATTTTTCTGTTGATTAATGAATTGCAACAAATTTTGTGAATGGTTTAACACAGTCAATGAAAACAATAGAAATTTTAAATTTTATGACCCTTGTGAACATTATCACTCTATTTCCATTTCACTATCATTTATTTCTTTCCTTCAGTTATGTTCCTATTACACTTGTACATCATACACATTCCCTAGAGCTTTGCACACTGCTCTCCCCAGAAGTCAGAACTTTCCTCACAGACTTAGCAATTTCTCATTTTTTGAGACTCAACTAAAATGTGGTTTCCCTTTTATAATGTTCCCTGGATGCTCTTAAAGTTCTCTAGGTGGCACACACGTCCAGTTCTCACATATTTCCATCAATCAAATTAACATGTGGGCAGTAGGGTAAAAAGGCAGGAGTTAAGGGGGAGGGAGGGAAAGATGCCCTTTTTCCTGGGCTCTGGTTGAAGTATTTTTCTTGCTAGAATATAAGAATTTCAGCACAACTGTCAAAGCTCACTGTAAGGTTGGCCTACAGAAAGACATTTCTCTTTTAAAATAGATTATACAAAATAATATCCTTAACATAGCAATAAAGCGTGTGTAATGCCCTTTGTCAGCTTTAAATATGTAATATTTTGAGATTCTTATAAACAAGATTATGAACTGCTTGACTTACATATAATAGATGACTCATAACTTCTGAGGCAGTTTTCTCAATCTTCTCTGAAACCAAACCTTTGAATGATGTTACTTCAGAAGCTACCAAATTCCTTTGTTAAAACATTCCCGTAGTACTCTTTCTTGAGAAAGCCACAGCCCAAGCTTCTCCCTCTCTCCATGGCTCTTTGTTAGACTTGTCTTGTGCTTACATCTATGTTAATTTTTTGTGAACAAATTCTATCTTGGATTCATACTAACTTATCCTGAAGTTCTTTTGTATTGTTTGGTCAGGAATCCTGATTTTTCCCTAAATTGACACTCCTGAAATGTCTTCTTAGGTTGCCTTAGAGACCAGCCTCAGGATTTTATCTCCCATGTCCTCTAAAAAGATGATCAATTCTGTGGCAAATAGTGAGACAGTATTGATCAAAGATAACACTGGTTAGTATCTTACTTTCAAGAGTTCATGATTAAATATTCCTGTTGGAAATAAATATTTTGACATAACATTAGGGAACAAAGTGAAAGTAACTCAAGAAGGCAACTTTTTATTATTATTATTATTATTATTATTATTATTATTATTATTATTATTAATCTAAAGGGTATACTAGAACCCAAACCAGGCCAGCGAGTTCACTTAGTTTCTATTTTAACATAGCTGATGATGGTGAATGTTACCACTGGGCTAGGGTCCTGCATCACAATCTTTTGAGATTGGCTAATTTAAAAAAATATCAACATTGTAAATGAGAAACAGAACAAAACAAAACAAACAGAACGGGTTGGTTTCTCAGGGCATCGAGTTCCTGGACTGATACAGTGGGATGGAGGGTTGGAGTGTTTCCAAAGCATAAGTTTGACAAATGAGAAAATTTCAAAGATTTCCATAAACGTTTTACAAGATGGGGGAGATGTTTGAAACACTGGCTAGTCTTCATTGTTATAAAACAAAATAACATTTTGCTCCCTATATCAAGACCCAGAGAAGCTGGGATCTTGAACATTTCTGTTCTCACATAATAAATATGAAGCTATGGGTTAAAATAAATTTTATCTGCTATTTTTCTATTTTTCCTGTATGTACCATTTGGAATATTATCAAAAGTGCTTATTTGTAAATAGTGTAAATGAAAGCATGCTATATTATTTGTTTTGTATTGTATTATTTGCTTTTTAAAAGGCTACACAATTGACTGGTTCCAAAGCAGTTTATTTTAGGTTTTCAGGGTTACTGGGTCCTACTGCACTTTTGATCAAAGCAGCCAAAATATTTAAATCAGCCAAACTGACTTCTAGATTAATTTTGTTTATTAAAATATTAAATTCTCCTTGCACGGTATTCCTATCCATCACTGTTTTCAACATATAATTTTTGTCATCACATACATAGCTACTTTTTTTGTATTAGTTATTTTCCTGTTATTGTGGTAAAACACCATTACAATGGATATGTATAAAAGATGGCATTTAATATGGCTAAGAATTTCAGAGCTTTAAAGTACATGATGGTCAGGCAATTGTCAGCAGCTCAAGCCTGAAGATAATGTACTTTGACCACAGTTACCTTCTCCAATACTTTCTAATCTCTCCCTCTCCCCCACTTTATACTTCCTCTATTTTCATCTACGTTTTTTAAAATGAAGTACTACTGGCTGTAGGTGAAAGATGACAGTAAGATATGCTGAAGAGGAGATGTAGAAAGATTATAAGTTTGAGGTAGCCTGTGTTATACCGTAAAAGGCAAACGGGATGGCAGGTTGGTATGGGAGTGGGTTTTTAAATATCAAAGCCTTTCCCATTACAGACCTCTTCAGAAAAAAAAGCTCTTAATACTCCCTAAAGTGTTCTACCAAATGGAGATCAAGAATTTAAACATGAGCTTATGGGGCCATTCTAATTCAAACCTGAACAAATATGAAACTGAGGCTTAATATTGAGGATCTACTGCGCTATTTAAGATTTTTATATGAATATGGACCTTTTTCTGATGAAAAGCACATTGTTTGAGGACCATTTACAGGGACATCATTAGCTGCTACAAGTGATAAGATCTTTTTTTTTTTTTTTTTTATTCCAGTTGTGCTCACAAGAACAGAGTTATCTGTGACCATGTTACGCCTGGAGAGAGAAAGAGACGCCTTTCCTACAGTCAACTATCAGATTAAACTGTTTCTTTCCTTTAAATATGTGTCTGGGAAGGAACCCTGTCAATGGCAATGGGAGGAGAACTCATGAACTAGAGACTTAGCTCAGGATGCCCCTGTAACAGCCTGAGCACTTCTTCTCAGTGACCTCCATGCACGTGACAATGAGGCTTTTGAAGGTGCCACTTAAAATAATTTCAGAAGTCAATAGGAAGTAGAATTGGAATCTGTGAAGAGCAGACTTCAAATTAGGTTTAAGTGGGCATGTTAAGAGAAAGAGGTGCTTAGTAGACACTCTTATAAGGGTGTGGCTTCTCCAAAGAGAGTTGCATTTAAATGTCTGAGTAATAGTATTCAGGGAAACAATTTTGGTGAGCTCTGAATTTATATTGTCCAAGGGTTGCTAAGTAACTTATGTTATATTATTATTATTATTATTATTATTATTATTATTATTATTATTATTTAGCTCAAGTTACACATTGTTACTAGTCACCATGTGACTAGCTAGGAGTCAAACCTAATTCCTCTACCTCTGACTCATCTTTCCAGGCCCTTTTGTTAGTTTTATGTCAAGCTAGTCATGTGGGAAGAATGATTTTCAAATAAGGAAATTTACCCTTGGTACTATTTTGTAAATAACTGAGTATTGAATTTTCTTGATTAATGATTGGTGCGAGAGAGCACAGCTCACATGTGGCAGTGCTGCCCCTTAGGAGGTGGCCCTGGATGGTCTAAGAAAGCAGGCTGAGCAAGCCATGGAGAGAAGACTAGTATGTAGCACTCCCCCAAAGTCTCCGCATCAGTTCCTCCTCTAGAGTCCAGCCATGCTTGAATTCTTTCCTAGACTTTCCTGAGTGATGGACTACTAGATGGAAGTATAAGATCAATACACCTTTTCTTCACTAAGTTGTTTTTGAACATGGTGCTTTCTTATAGCTTTGGAAACCCTACCTGAAACAGGTTCTCAGTTCTTCAGAGAAAACCGTGAGAATGCCCAGAGTGGAGCATCTTCCTCTTCCCCTTCCCCAGTAAATGAAATCATATAGTAGGTCCTGGGGTACACTGCCTACAACTGTGGCTGGAAGGGTAAAACCATTGGTGACAGGGCTTGTAAGAGGAACTTAAAATACTTTTGTTTTTCATATTAATCAAATGCAAAGTTTTGTTTGTGAAGTTTTTAGAAAGTTGTATGTTTTCATCTAGGAAGAGAAAGGTCTTATATGCATAGGCTATAAGTGTGTGTCATTGTTATTTTAATATCTTCACTTATAATCTTTTCATAAAAGGAATATTGTTTCCTTGTAGGTTGTATTCACAGCTAATTATGTAATTGTGTTGAAATTCTTTAGTTTTAGCTTGTGAGAGACTCTAGAGGGAGGGAATCCTTTCTCTTGGCATGTCTCCTGAATGTCTTTTGTCATTTTAACCTGCCTCAGTCTTAGTGTGGGCAATATTTTTTTGTTGAATGTCCAGCTCTACCTTCTCATCAAAGAGGCTTTATTGGTTCCCATTTCCTCTAATTTTGATGTTAAAAATCCAGCCTCTGGAGCAAGCTTGAGGTCTAGCAGGGCTTTGGATTATGAAATGTAGCTTTCTGTCTGCACACCTGTCCTGCCCGATTTCCTCCTGTGCTTTCTCCTTGTGGCTTTTTAAATTAAAGTTCTAGTCCCCAGAGGTGTATCTCTTGCCAGAAGCTGTCATCCTGTACAGTGATAACAGCACTGTATTTACCATGATAAAACGAGAAAATAATAGGAGAATGAAAGACTTGTTTGACCTATTAGTGATAGTGTCTTTTCATTATAAAATAATAAGCTGTTTAACTGATAGATTGTGCCTGATATTTCCCTTTATAATCCCATCTCCACCACTCGTCATTCTGTTCATTTTGCTGTGGTTTCAGAAATAGAGAGCTACTTAATCAATGCAAAAAGATTGACTCTTATTCAAAATGAAATTTTCATACCAACCTCAAAATATCTGTGTATCGACGGGCCTATATTTTAAGAAAAAGCTATAACACAAAAATAAAAGAAATGGTTCATAAAATGGATTACTTTCATATTTGAATTTTTTTATAAAGTTCTAATACATTTAATTAAAGGGCATATGTTATGAACAGAGACAAACTCCATAAACTGGGACAAACTATAGAAATGAACTATAATTGTAAGCTCTAAGGAATTAAAACATTAAATGAATACATACTTATACGAAATAAATTCTACCAATTACTTTTCTTTTTGTAATTGGATGCAGGCGTGTGTTGGGTATATTTAGCAGTACTTTAATTGCAAACAGAGTGCCAGAGATATTTTTACAAGTGGCTATTTGATATCTGCTTCTTTTGTTTAACTTCACATGCTGAATTTTTCAGAATGCTTTGTGGCTACATTGTTAGTGGTCAGCTTAGTGTCTGGGGATATACTCTATTTTACATTCTTACATTACAGGGATTATTATTATTATTATTATATATATAATATATATATATATATATATATATATATATATATAATCAATGGAGATAATAGAGGTAATGAGAGACACTGCTAACAGCAGATATGTGTAAAGCTCACAGATAAGTCTAGAATAAAGTTTTGTTCTTCATGAAACAGAGATATACTTGGAAATGAACACCTTAAAATATCTTGGAATCTCTCATTACAGTGTGTTTCTGCAATCTAATTAATTGGGGCATTCAATTTGAAAAACTTATAGAAATGTTTTTTGTTTTTTTGTTTTTTTAATTAAAATGATATACCAAGTCCTTTTTGGCAGAACACAAAAGTATACGATTAAACATTATACAGGAACAAAGACAAAGATCTAGACTGTTTTTTGAAGAGTAGCCATACTAGCTTGTCCTGATAGCCTACAGAACAGTTTAGTGTTAAATTAGCATTATCGGATTAATGGGGCATTGTACGCGACTTTGATTTAATTAGTGTAATTTCAGCTATTTCTTTTCATGCTTGTGTTGTATTTGGCTAACAATTGGACTTAACACCAACAGCAAACATGTAAGAGAAATTGTCTGCGAATATGGAGACTGGTAATTGTGAGTGTGTGGGGGGGTGTTATGGTATATGTATGATACTTGGGGTGTGTTTGTATTCTTTTTTTCTGTTTTTATTTAAGATTATTTTATTCACTTTACATACCAACCATAGATCACCCTCTCATCCCACCCATCTTATTTCCCTGACTCACCTCCCATCACCTCCTCTGAAAAGGTAATTCCTCCCATGCAAAGTCAGCAAAGCCTTATACATTATGTTAAGGCAGGTCCAAGCCTCTCTCCTTCCATTAAGTCTGTTCAAGGTGAACATCTATAGGTGATGGGCTCCCCAAAAGTCAGCTCATGAACCAGGAATAGATCCTGATCCCACTGCCGAGTCCCCCTTAAACAGAAAAAGATACACAGCTGTCTCCCATATGAAGAACGTGGCAGATGAGAAAAAAAAAAACAAAAAAAAAACATTGACATTATTTAATAATTTTTACTTGGTAGTAAAATAAAACAGAAACTCAGATTTATTTTTAGTATGGCTGCCAGAATTAATCCATCCCAAAAAGCATAGGACTTATGTTTTATTTTTTAGCATGGTGTTCAGTTTTTTAATGTCTATTAAATACCCAATGTGATACTTTTGTGTCAGTATATGATATACTTTGACCACACATAGTCAATTCCTCTTCCTCCTCCTTCTTCTTTTTCCTCTAATTCATCTTCTTTCCCTGTAGTAGGAGGTCTCTGGCCCGGACTTTAGGGCCTTGCCTCAAGGTTTAGACCCGCAGACCCGCAAACCCACAGAGACACACAGATGTTTACAATAGTTTCAGATGATCGGCCAAAGGCCCAGGCATATCAACTGCCCTTCATCTAACCCATGACTCATCCTGTTCAGCCATGTAGCTTGGTACCTTTCTTTAGAGCTTCATAGTTGTCCTCTGCTTCTTCCGGCTTCTCTCTGCCGTTCTTCTCTGAGCTTCCTGTTCTCAGAGTTTTTCTTAGTCTGGTAGCCCCACCCACACTTCCTGCCTGCCTTTGGCCCATCAGACCTTTTTATTAAACCAGTGGGTAGGACAATTATTTACCATGAAACAAAACAATACCCCTACATATCTTCTTTTTCTCTCTTCTCTATATTTTATCTAAACATTATAAAATATTGATGGTTGTACATGGGTCCTGGTTAGATTTAATGTGAAGTTGAAACATGATAGAGTCAGCTGAGTGGAGAGAACCTCAATTGAAAAATACCCTCTTTACCATTTGGGCTGTAAGAGAGTTAGACAGGAACTATCTTCCTTAGAGTTTCATCCGGGAGGGCTCATTCCACTGTGTGCAGTGCCATCCCACACTGGTAGTCCTAGGTTCTACAAGAAAAACACTGAGCTAGCTATGATGCAAACCACTATTTAGTACTTGTTCACACCCTTTGTGTCGGGATTGTGATTTGCTTAAGTTTCTTTCTTGAGTCCTTTAAATGATGAATTGTGATTTGGAAGTGTACGCCAAATAAACTCTTTCCTCCCTGAGTTCTTCTGGTCAAAATGTTTCATTACAGCAGTATAAATCCTGATGAAGACAGTGACGTATACTAATAGAACACAAGTGAGGAGGAAGTCATAAAAAGGGGGGGAGGAACAACTTAAGCTATGTAAGGTCGTGGTATTCATTAAAATATTTTTCATACATTTATGTCATTGTATGTTGTTCTTATTCATCACCCTTGCCCACTTCCCTCTCTAGCCTCCTCACAAGGCCGTGGCCCTCACGGATCCCCTCCTTTCCTCCAAATAATTCCTTCTTTGGCTTTCATGTCACATGTTATCTTTTACTTTCCTTCTTATTTTTATTTCCTTCATTTCAAGTCCTGATTCTCCTCTCCCATAGTTCCCCTTCTACTTTCAAAGAGTTAGACTCTCTAAGCTTATTAACTGAAAACCAATAATAAACAGTAACCTCCTCCCCAAGAAGCTATTCATTACCACAATTCTATTTCTCATATTTTGTATATTGTGCTGGAGTTAGGGTGAGTCATTAATGACATTTATAATATTTCTGTTCAGCCCCTGGGATCCTGTCATGTCCTAAAACGATCATGTTTTAGGTAGTAAGCAAAATGAAACCATAAGATATAGTTCCAAGATTAGTATCCTAACATTGTGCTTTGAAAGTAAAGACATATTTTCAATTTGATTTGTATTCCACATTATTTGTGTCAGCCTAAAAACTTAACCTGCTTCGGTTATGCTATTTATTAAAAAAAAAGAAGAATACAATACTCATAATAAAATCTCTCTAAAATAAGACTATAGAATATATATCACAGAATACCTGTGCTATTATTAGGTTTATTACTAGAATATATGTCCTAAATTTATACTCTCTTTTCCTTAGCTCTGTGATACAACTTGACATACATGTTCACAACATGTAAAGTCCTAATCCTGGCTCTGTGCTACTATGACAATTGCTCATTTGTCTCCATCATTCCTTTGTTCTTGTACACGTGAAAATTGGGCTTCTCCTTAGAAGAAGGGAAAGAAGTACCCAAGTCTTATCTTTGGCCTAAGTCATGAACAATTCGCTTTCTTCGGAACTGCACTTTGTTTAGGTTGAGAATGAACTTCTGAGCTTAGAGTGGTTTGGTCTTAAAAATTTTGGTCAGATTTTCAGCAAATTAAGAATGCAAAATGTATATGAAAATGATTAGAAGATGGTCTTGTAATACTATATATAGTATTACTGTACATATAGGTGTATATATATATACTCCTATATCTACATACATACATATTCATGTTATTAATTCATATATTACAGAAACTTCTCATTATGTCCAAATAGCTTCTGAGTGTTAAGAGTGTTATGTTTCAGGTCCAATTTGAAATTCCAGATTTTACCAAAAATGGTGGGAAAGTGATTGATTGATTGATTTTTTCATTTTGACTTTCTCTAGCATTAATAATTTGAAGGGGTAGCAATCTCTCTCTTCCACCTTACAACAAATTAGTAATGAAATTTGTAGCAGTGGGGCTTTTCGGTCCCAGGTGGCCAGAGGTCTGAGACCCACAGACCTGCCGCCCGAGACCACTTAGTAGCCTGCCGCCGCTCAGGCCCCCAGAAATGACTCAGACTCTTATATTAACTTTATGCTGTTTGGCCTATGGCTCAGGCACATTGCTAGCTAGCTCTTACATCTTAAATCAACCCATTTCTATTAATCGGTCTGCCACGTGGCCCGTGGCTCACCTGTGTTCCTTACATGTTGCTCCTTGGGCAGCTTACTCGATCTGCCTCTGCCTCCGCCCTTCCTTTCCTACCTATTCTGATTCCTCCTCTTACTTCTTCTATGGTGCTTGTCATGGCCCAAAACAACTCCTTTATTTAAAGATTGAGATTCACAGCATACAGAAAGGCATTCCCACATCAGAAATTGGTGTTACTTGCACTTTTTTTTTTTTTTAAGAAGAAAAGGATCACATGTCCATCTTTGTCTTTAAAACACACAAGGTATTACCTCAGATGACTAGTTTTGCAAACATAGAAACCTAACGCCTGTTCTAAGTCAAGCAAAGGAAGTGTCCTATGTGACAGCACCTAGTCCATCATCAGTTTACAACTTAGAGTTTATCTTTCCTCCTTCCTCTTAAATGCATGGTTTGGAAAGTATATAGATCTTTGTCTGATTTCTTATGACATCATTTTATGTAACAGAAACTTCCTCGTTTCTTACTATACAGTTTTTTTTAAAAAATAGGTATTTGGTTTATTTAAAACAGACCATAAATTTCTTATTATTCTGTTTTACATTAAAGATGCAATGGTAACACAAATATCAAACATCTGTGTCATATAGGATTATAAAGGTTAATCATGAATACCTGTAGAGGTTACTATTTAAAATTTATTTGAAAATTTGAGTAGAAGGAATTGAAATTCACTCTAGCTGCATAGACCTTTTTAAAAAGTAAACTTAGATGTGTTCTCCTAACTTCTCCGTACTTCCTTCATAAGACTAATGGAAGATAGAATAATCATCTCATATTAACGTACATAGATTTAAATATAAAAATATGTCAGTTTCCTGGGGTTGTGATTACAACTGGAACTGAATCACATCATAGCCTTCACCTCCCATTCTCTTTTGCAACAAAATACATTTTTGTACAAAGCCTTACCGTTGATTATTACTAGTCCCTAAAATATGCACTTTGGGCTCTTAAATCATATATAACCATATTTTCCCCCAAGAAAACAGAGAGCAATTTAGTACCATATTTAAGGCACTTTAACTCAGAATTAAACAAGAATAATAGATGTAAGCCAAATGTCTATTTCATTTTCATTGTTGAGATGTGAAATGTAACACGCTTGAAATTTTCTCAAAGATGTCAAATAGCCAACATTTTCAGAGACAAATCTTTTTTTTTTTTTCTTTTTACATTCAATGAACGTTATGGCCTGGTACTTTCTTGAGATCATAATTTAGATGTCAATCTTTACTACTCTAAAATAGTGGCCCTGGAGTTTTAGCTCTACTTAAGACCAGCTTCCAAATATAATAAAAAATAGCTATGAAATCAGAACCCTCTTAGTAATTCTACTGGCTCACGGCAGGACCACTTGAGAAGTCACTCAATATCAGAAAGAAATAAAGTGTGAAAGGTTCAGAAGGCAGTGCAAGAAAATTAAGCTGAAATGGCCAGAAATATTCTTACCATTCTATCCTTAACCCTTTTGTGCCATCTCATTGAAAAGCTTTGTTTAAAGCTCTAACGTGTATAAGCTGAAACACTGACTCAGAGTTTCAAGATATTTCTCTTACATATTGATTGATTTCCCATTGATTCAAGCCCATGACAGAGAAGAGTCATCTGCTACCACAAGTACAGCTAATTTTATGACTCATATTCACAAAACAAGATACTTTTGTTCATTCAAATCTAACTTTTTAGTACATAATTCTTAAAGTTTTTCTTTTCACTAAAACTAAAACATTATATATTTTTTGTTTCTGTTAGGAAAATAGACTCAATTCCTGTAACATTCAGGAAAACAGGCAGCCTCTACCAGAAACCACTGCAAGACGCCTCCTTGAGGGAAAGAGTCCTATAAAGGGCAACTACATTATTTCAGTGGAGGTGTAATTAATTAGTCTTCAATGCTCCTGAGCCCGTCTTTGGTGAACCAGTTTCCCTGGAGTGTATGTTTCTTGCCAGGTGACTGACAGGCCCATTTGGATGAACTCTTTTAAAGGGAAGAGGATAATATGTAATGTTTTGGGTAGACTAAAATGTTTATAGTTAAAGGCTATAGGGCTTGAAGTATAAATAGACTCTATATTTTTCTTTTCTTTTTTCCCTTCCTTCCTTCCTCCTTCCTTCCCTCGCTCTCTCCCTCCCTTTTTCTCTCTTTCTTGATTTGAAACATATGGGGTTTTTTTTCCCTTAGTGGTCCTCAACAAAGCCATTTCTTCCAATTTTGTAGAGAGTAAATTAAATTCTAAGGAGGAAATTACCTTTCTAGTGCTTTCATAGAAACAGAAGATGGGGTCCATAGTTACCTAAGAAAGAGAAGTCAACTCCATTGGCTACAGAGTCTATCAATTCCTGTAACACTGGGTATAAAGACCAGTGCTACCGGTCCTTTCCAGTTTTCCTTTAGTATGTACAGAGCAGAATATTTATTTTCTAGGAAATATTTGCCATTGCTTAATAATAAATACTGCTACTAAGGGTTTATTTGTTTTACTTCAAAGATATTTCATTATCATTTATGAGGATTACTAAATAATGGCAAAGCAAGGCCACAACTTTGAGTTTATAGTTAAAGGCTATTATTTCATATTGTAAATAACTATCAATACAAATTCTATCTGTGCTTCCTAGTTCCTTATGATTCAGTATATCTATTACTGTTTTGGAGGGATACAATTGCTTTCTTATCTGTTTGTTTCAGATAAGTTTTGTTCCATATTTTTTCTTTATAGCAAAGTTGCCTGATTTCTTGTCATGCCACTCTAGCCAGGAAGAGCTTCTGAAGGCTTTACCTGTTCTCAGTTTCCTATGTAACAGAATGCAACAAATCTTTTCAGATATCACTGAGGTAGGATAGCAGGCTTCAGAGTGAAGTCCTGGAGTGGTTTCTTACTCATAAGTGCTGAGCTTCATTGCATTTAGAGCTGTGCGGGTTGCAGACCCACATTTGTTTCTTCAGTAGACAGAATCAGCCAGTAGAATAAAAAACCAGAGATATAGAGGTGACTAAAAACATTGTTCAGATACAATAGAGTTTATAGATCAGTAAGCAAAAATAGGCAGCTATATTTAGTAAGTAACAGATTAAAAAAAAAAAGCGAATGCTCAAAATGCTGGGCATTAAAAGTAAGGTCATTAACACTTTGGGAGGTTAGATAATTACCGGTGACTTAGGTGATATCAGATGAAAAGTGTGTGACTAACTGAAATGAGGAGAGAAGGCCTCATAGGCAGAGAGCATAACACAGAATCACTGGCCTTCCTATACAGCAAGCTATATAATGTCTAAACAGCACATAGTGCAAGACTTGATGGTAGGGGTGATAAATGGAGCTAAGTAGATTAGAAACTGGCAAAATATGAAGAAATATTTTCCTAAGGATAATCTTCAAGGTGTATTACCATCAATATGTGAGATTTCTTTTTGCCTGCTTGTCTTCATTTTGGTCTGCTTTGTTTGAACATATGTTTATTTGTCCTTAAGAACTACTAAGAAACTGGGTACCATTGAAGCAATTTGTGTGTTTAAATAATTAAAAAATAATCCATGCAAAATGACTACAAGAATTCCTTTTCTTATCAAGGTTGTAGATGAAAGGGATTATCTATCAAGGAGCTTGAGGACCACTTGAAAGTGGAGTACTTGTCTGTCCTTTTGCAATAAACTTTTAGTAAGAGAATTCATAGATATTGAGTTGATATTGAGAAGGGTTATTAGGAGTATTTTATTTGTTGAAATCTGAAGTAACTTGAAATGGTGAAGAGATAAATTCAATATCAAGTATTTCTTTTTTGTTTCTGTGAATGGAAATCTGGCACTTTTCTTCATCTACTGTCTTATATTTGTATTAAAACTTTATTCAGCATACTCATTGCATATTCTATGTTCAGATAATTATTTATTAGGAAAATTGTGACTGACACTTGTGATTATCTTTTAAGGCAAACAAATGATGGTATATACTGGAGATAGGATTCTAAAATAGTACAGTTTAAATAATGGGTTCATACAAACTGTAGGCATAATCTTAGAAGTGAAAAATTTATTTGATTCAGTAAATTAATGCCAAAACTAAAGCTATCAAAGATGGAAATTAATTGTATAAGTTATAGGTATTTTGAATCATTACTGAAAGGTTTTTGACAGTTTATTAAACATGTAATTTGTTATATAAAATGTCATCAAATAAAAACATGAAAGAATTTGAACATTTTAACATATACTTGGAAAGTTTCACAGGGGGAATACATGGATTTTTTAAAAAAGACATTTTTTCTTTAAAAAATAATAAAATGAAGTTAAACAAGAAAGCAAGAATGCTAAGAAAGGAGTTGAGGCCAAGAAACTGTTCTAAGAGGTAGAGATCTTGATCTAAGTAATTTGCTTGTGATCATAAATTTGTGTGGACAAATGTATTCTTGGCAAGTATTCTTCACTGAGTTCCTACAGTCTCATATGCTCAGTGAGAATGCATTATATCTAGTATTTCTAATAATCCTCTTGCAGATGCCTTCACTTCCACTCTCTTTCTGTGTGAAGATACCATGTAGATTAAACCATTTCTTAAAGGTCTGAAAGCTTCAAGATATCTTTGGATTACAGAATGTGCTTCTGTCTCTTCGTGTAGCAGGGAAACCAAAGGTACAGAAGCTGGACAATTAGACAGACTTGACCCTATCTTAAGATACAATAAGTTTAAGGACACTTCATTATTCCAGCTATCAACTGGAATGTTACAGCAGTCCCCCCCCCAATATTAAGTAATAAAAATTAAAGACACAGTATGAGATGCAAGCATTCCTAGCCAATTTGTGAAAATTTGAAAAATAAAGTTAGATAAGCAGTTTCATTTGGTGACCTGCCAATAATTCTCTAAAATAAACCTGTGCGTGTAATCATTTGCCTTTTTCAATATTTTATTTTATCTTTGAGGTCTACCCTACCAGACTTCTCAGGAAACAAACACTACCCAACTCTGAAGGATCTTACCCACCAGTTTAGAGTAGAACGTTCCCTTCTAGAATCATAAAAGAAAATGGAAGTAGCTTAAAACAAAAAAGATTAAAATCCATCATATAAGCTTAATAATTACATTAAATGAGAAATAAAGAATGAATATTACAAATAAAAATATAAAATAAAGATTTCCTTCAAAATATAATGCAAAAAATGTGCTATGTTAAACTAATACCATTGTAATATAAAGATACAGGGTTTTATTTGATAGGCTTGAAAAATAACTGATATGTACAGAAATGGCTAACAGAAAGCTATCATGTAAAAAGATGAAAGACATTCGATGTAAATTGCCTCAGACATTATATACAAATTTAAATATTCATAGGCGTCAATTTACTACAAACATGTTCTCAGAAGTTTCCAAAGCATTTTTCACACTCACTGTAATGGTCCCTTAATCTATTAATCTTGCTGCTGGTCTTTACTCCTAAACAGGGATGATGTCTTAATGACACAATGTTCCACATTCTTAACTCTGTCTTTAACATATAAAAGGAATTGTAAAGACTATATAATCAGTGGCTGAGTAGCTATGCTTCATATAAATATGAACAGGGAACAGACAGTTAAAGCGATTACCAATGGCCCTTGTCTAAGAACAGGCAAAAAAAGGTATTAAATAAATAAAAAAAAAAAGAGTTCTGCATAATATATTTTGGACAACTGTTGAAAAGACAATGAAAAGCACATTCCAAGTGAGTATAATAGCATAAGGGGGACTATGATAAAGTATAATTGTTTTATTGTTCATTTTAAATATAACAGATATCTTGATTTGCCTGACCCTTATTGATTAAATATGAAATATTGTAGAAATTTGGTAATCCTCAATTTTTGTTTTAGTAATTAAAAAAATTAAAACTATAATTATATCAGTCCCTTATCTTTTCTCTCTCTTACCATGTGCACCCACTTCTCTCTGATATAATTTCCTCTTTTGCTTATATTATTGTTATAAATATGTATGAATACATAAATATAACCAGCTTTTATAATGCTCCATCTATGTAGATGATTTCAGAGCTAACTATTGGCTGGTAAACCAATCAGTGTGTTCTTTCTTGCAGGAGACCATTTTTCTTGTTGTCATAATTCTGCAGCTGTTTGCATTTTTTTTAGAGTTGATTTCCTGTGAGCATTCATTCCCCACTTCATGTTAGCATTTCCCTTGGTATCATCATTGTTGAGATCTTGATTAGGCAGTTATGTTGATGAGATTTTATGGGATAGCATCTCATATATTTTTAGTAAATTCAATCTCACAACAAATTTTCTCAACTTCTGGTTCTTACATTCTTTCTCCTCCATCTTCTACAATTATTCCTGAATTTTAGGTGTAGGAACCGTATTATAGGCATATCAGTTGGGACTAGACATCACACAGATTTCTTTTCTAAATTCATCTGATCTTGAAAGCTAAGTAGGTAAGTCCTGGTTCTAGGATTTTTTTTTTTTTTAAATACATATCATATAGTATCCTGTTCTGTTCCATAGTTATGTTGCTATTGTGTAACAACATTTCTACAATAACATTTGGGATTCAAACAGAATTCAAGATCTTCTTAAAGGTTCTGATATTCCTTGGCTTGGGAAATGATCACATCATTTCTAGAAGAGTCAAAGAGACCTACTATATTTTTATTTTGAATGATTAAAGAACACTAGAGTACGAATAAGAATATTTAACATATCGCCTTGACACTGCATTTAGATTATTATGTATCAAATATTTATCAAATGGAGTATGTTCTGCTACAATAACCTTTTCAAATATATCATAAATGATTCTGTGATTCCAATAAGTAGTGTAATTCTTGCACATATGTAAAAAAGAAATACTTATCTGTGCTGTGAATTGAATTGATCCATCTATTCTCTCTTAGAGACAATTCCATGTCCCAAAGTATTCTTTGAAATTTGCAGAAAAAGAATGATAAACTGTTATTAGCATTTTATCTGTAACAAAACAACTTGAATTCTATGTTCAAATAGTAAACCTATTATTGATAGTTATTAATCTTCTATAAAGTAAACATGACTAATCTATCTCCACGAGGAGTCTGAGTACTAAATGGGTTCAAAATGTAATAACACATCTATAACACTTGAGAAACATTGGAATGTGCATACATTGCTTCCGATATTCACTCCCTGCATGATTTCTTTCAAGCTGCATTCCTGTCTCACCCTAATTCTCTCTAGACCAGTGCAAAATGGGAAATATTTAACTTCAATTCTTATAATGTGGAAAGAAAATATTAAAAAGCATGGGTGATAGAAGTAGAAACAGAGCCTTTTATTTCTTCAAACTGTGTGTGCACCTGAGACCTGACAAACAAGGAACTGTTAAACTGTAAAAGTAAGGGGGAAAGGTAGATTCTAAGAGGTCCTCAGCAAACAAACACACAACAAGCAACCCCATGATACTCAATGATTGTCATCTTTCTATGACATTACTATCAGCAGTGAAGCTGCCTCTATGGTCTCTTTCCTCTACCTTTGCTCAAAATTTATCAGAATATGGTCTTTAATTACCTCTCCCATTACAAATCAAATTCTTTTCCATAACTGTGATGCCCGAGGTATCATTGGACAGTCATTCTTTCTATCATCACCAGTTTCCCAACTATACCACTTACACATGTCTGAAACTGCTCTTGTGACATTTAGTCAAATCTTATTTCATGTGTTTCATGTACACACATACATTATTTGTATTCATGTGATAAACTACCCAATAGAAATACTCACTGTTGTGTTCTAGTTAGTGGTGTGTTGACTTGATAAGCAACATAGCCAAAATCAACTTAAAAAGAAAGGATTTATTTCAGCTTGAACTTTCAGGTAATGACCCATAACTATGAGAGGATAGAGCAGGAAGAGAAGAGAAAACTAGGAGGCTAAAACTAAAGCAGAAACTGTGGAAGAATGCTGTTTATTGGCTTATTTTTTCTCTTGTGCACAGATCTTTCTTATACAGTGCAAGATTGCCTGCTTAAGAATAATGTTGTGCACAGTGGGATGGAGTATCCATTATCAATTATTAATGAAAACAGTTCATCATAGGTTTGTCCACTTGCCAATCAGAACCGGGAAATTCCCCAGTGAATATTCCTCAGATGATTGTAGGCCGTGTTAACATCTAAAGGCAGCTGAAACAGTTCAACCTTTGTCGTCCTGGCACACAGATGGAATCGTTGTTATATAATCTCATGCTACTATAACAATGTAAAATATGGTACTTCCAAAGTCCCAGAATCTTTAAATTCTCTAAGACTTTAAAAGTTTAGTGTCTTTTTAAAATCCCACAATCTCTTAACCATGGTATCCTGTAAAGTCAGTAACAAGTTACATGTAGGAGGAAGAGTTCCTTCTGGCTCCTGGTTAAAATAGGATTGCTGTATCTTTGGCCTAAATTCTTGGGTAGAGAACCATTTTAGCTGAGGCTTGATGTGGTAAAGAATGTTGTCTATTGCCTGGTCAATAAGGAATCAGAGAGACACTAGAAAAGACCAGAAAGAGGAAAAAGCACTGCTCCACTGGCCCCCTTCCCTCTGCTAGGGTCTAAAGGCTCCAGAATGCAGCATCATCAGTGTGGACTGCACATTCAAAATACTCTCGTGTGGGAGACATTTCATCTCCAGTCTATAAAAGATGCTTATGTTGGTGACTTCATCCTAGAAGGTTTTCACAGATATTTGCATGCTAAGTGTTTTCTTTTCTTCATTTGTTAGCTCAGGTGTACAGGCCTCATAAGGATACCTAACATGGATAATTTCTCCAATCTAGGTGTCACATCAGCACCTGTATTTTTACTTTGTAGAGATATTAGACAAATTCATTCACCTTATAAGTTACTTTATTTTTCTCTTTCCCAGCAGACAGTGGGATATATGAAAATGGGAATTTTTGAATTTGGTCACTGTTATCTCTGGGGTTGCTAGAACAGAGAATGACGTAGTATTTATTGGACCCAGATTTGCTTCATGAATATATGAATACATGGATTTTCATATTAGTGACATTCTGTCTTGTCAGCCCAGCAGTACATACACTTATATCTATACTCCTAGGAAATAGAGCTTCTTCACGTGACTGAAAACTAGTGGATACATGGGCAATTTTGAAATATAAATGCTAATGGTACATCCATCAATTAAATCAGAATCTCCTTGGGTGGATTATAATAACCCCACCCCACAAGAGAACTCTAATCTGCCTTTTAACCCACATATGGTGTTTAGGGAAAAAAAAAAAAAAAAAGGTTTGGAAAGTTTTAATTTATATTGTGTGAAAATTCCCAACAAATATCACTCTAGAAAAATATGCAATTTTTAACCAAAGTAGATGAGAAGGAGGCATGTGAGATCCATCCTTTATCTTTGTTACACTATTCACTAACCCTCCAAGCCTTGGAATTTGTCTGTTGCCTGTGATCCATGTGTTCTTCATCCCAACTTCTTCTCTCTCTTCCTCGATTATTCTTCACTGAGCATTGCTGCAGCAGTCTAAATATCTCAGATAAGAGCAGGGGTATGATCTAATCATGTTTCATATTTCAGAGAACATTGCCATGTTGTCAATGAAAGTCATGTAACACGGGTAAAAGAAACTTCACACTTGAATGGGCTGTCACGCAAACAATTGAAAGAATGAGATAAAGTTGACATTTACTAAAAAATGCAAGAGTACAGCAATGCCTGTGGAAATGGAAAGCCATGGTGTTGTTAATGCCAGATTTCCTCTAAAAATTCCTGTGATGATAATCTGAATCATCAACTTGATGAGTTCTAGAGTCACCTGTGAGAGAGGCCTCTGGGAATACCTATAGGGAATTCTCCTTATTTGGCTGAGATGGAAAAACATACCTCCTGGGGAGGAGCATTGTTTCCTATGCTAGGATCTTAGGACCATGTTTAAAAAAAAAGATTGAGCTAAGCATAAGGATTCCTTGCTTCCTGCTGCCTGATTGTGGGGACAAGGTGATGAGTGAACCTGTCTTCCCTAATATGATGGATTTCACCTTTGAAGTGTGAGCTTAAATAAAGCCTATCTTTTCAATGTTGTTCTTGTCCAGTTATTTTTTTACTGTAACAGGAGAATTTTTAATCACAGTAATTTCACTTTCTATTAATATGTCTATACATTGTTTTATATTGACTTGGAACAGAATTTGTTTCATTTACAAATTAATCAATCCAATTGTGATGGGCCACTGTAGTTATCTCACATTTAGAATATAAATTTTGCTGATTAGAATTCTAAAGTAATGGTTTATTTGAACTACATAAAAATTTCCAATAATCCCTTCGGAGAATATTCTTATTATCAATTATCAGTTAAAGTTGTTCCAAAGAGCTCACCAAAGTAGAATGGAAGAAAAAAATAAAAATAGAAACATGCATGCAATGGTAGAAAAAGACATATTTACCGAATTGTAGTTAACATGCTATACATCATGACCAAAGAATAATTTTTTATATCTCTTACTAAAAATGAAGTGAACTAATTTTATTCATATGCCCATGAACAAAATTGTAAAACAGAAAACTGCAAACAGATATCGTCAGGAGTGGTACCTTGTCTCTTTTATAGCATGAACTTGTGCTCTGCAATGATTTTTTTCCCCAATGGCTCTTTGGCCATGTTACTTAAAATTATAAAGATATGATTAATTTGCCTCAGCAGTGCTCTGAACAGACATACTGCATAGAGGGGCTTTGATCTGATCACACAGGGAGATATCCTTACGGTCTGGCCTTACTGTGTTGAAATCAGAGCAAAGGCTTGCATGATTATATGTGTCATCTCTAATTGAGCACAAATGTCAGTGTTCATTAAAAACAAAGGAAAATGTGGCATTGCAGACACGCTTAACTTTCTCATTAGATATTCTCATTAACCTCATGACAATGATTGTTATCCTGTGAACTCATCATGTAGCCTCATGGGAAGAAACATATTGTACTTTTTGTGTATGGTAATATTCTTTAAAAGGTGCATATTTGGATACAGAAGTAAAAAGAACCTACCAAAAAAAAAAAAAAAAAACCACTCAACTCATCACTATTACGTTGCCATTTAGAGGTAATTAGTTTTGGAGTATGCCTTTTATAGGAAAGACCCCTGCAATAAGCATAATTTAAATCAAGTTAATAATTTTTCCATTTTTCACTCACTGGTGTTTACGGACTGGTTTTCCTGGCATTTTATACACTTATACACATGATCCTTCATCTCCCTATTTACCTTCAATGTTTCTGTAGCAGGTATCAAAGCATGTCTCTCACAAAGATGCCTTTATCCACCATGTGCCCTCATCCCTAATCACAATGGCAGAGAGGAACTGTTTTGAAGCATTGCCCTGCAAACCTGCAATTTAGAAAATGTGAAGAATGCACTCTTTTTGATGACAGCAATGAATGATACTAACACCTACATATAGACAGTGCCAATGTGAAATATGTTTTTGTCCTGAACAACTTAGAACAGGATGGTGCTGAGCTCTGTGGAAATTCTTTTCTACTGAATGCCCCTCCCTGTTTGGTATAGAAATGAAAACAACCATTGCATATAGTTCTCAAATCAGCTTGAATCCACGTTGAAAAAAAAGGGTTTCTTCGCAACCAAGAAGAGTCGAAAGGAGGAGATGGGTGAGTGAGAGATGCAAAGATGGAGATAGGAAGGGATGGATATCTTGGGAGAGGAAACCAATGTGAGGTTGGAAAGAGACTGGGTGCTAGGAAAACGTCCAAGAACTCATAAGATGTCCCTGGCCAAGTCTTCAAACAATAGTGGAGGGGGTGCCTAAACAGGACTTTCCCTATAATCAAATGAGTAACTACCCTAGGTGTTATCACAGAACCTACATCCAATAATGAACAGAGATGGAGGGAGAGATCCATGGCTGAGCACTGGGCTGAGCTCCTGGTCCAGCTGAGAGCAGGGGAAGAGTCTGTATGAGCAGGGGGATAGGGATTGTGAGGAAAATTCGCACAGTGATGGCTGGTTGGAACTTAGGGCGGCTCAATGTATTAAGAATAGCCCACTGGAGATCCATCGTTAAAAAGAGGTAGGCCTTCCAAATGGAGGCAACTATTAACTGACATGAGCCGTATGAGGAGCCTCGAAGGATGGGATCAGACTGTGTTCCTGTGCATCGGCTGGCACCTTGGAGTTCATTTCCTACAGAGGAACAGCTAACCCAGCCTTGACTTTGGGATGAGTAAACTTGACTTGCCCGGAGTGGATGTGCCACGTTGAGGGGACCCACATTGAGACTTCTTGCCCTTTTGGGGGAGGGAATGGGTGGATGAGGAGGGATGAGGCTGAAGGCTGAGGGATTGGGAGGAGGGAAGGAAGGAGGAGCAAAGAGATATATACATAAAAATGGCATTTTTAAAAAATAAAAACATACTTTATAAAAGCAAGAAGGAAAAGAAGGGTTTCTAGTATCAGTGGGATTGGTGAAGTGAAATTTAAAGATATATTGCTTTGGAAAGAAAAATATCCTTTTCTTATGAAAGAGTAGATAACTAGATGTCTCTAAATGCCTAGGTCTGGAAAATGGGAGAAGAAAAGCTATCTGCTAACCCACTCTATTTGGTGAATATATACAAGCTATGTGAGAGGACATATCACTCCCTGAATGCTTAATGTCAAAGTTAGAAGTGAATAAAATGAATCATAAAATATTCAGGGATGGGAAATTTCACTCTTGTTGAGTTTATCAGCCTGAAAAATTGTATTTGAGAGTGTCTGACTAATTTTGACAAAATAAAAACAAAATCTCCAGTTAATCTTAGACAGAGATGATTCACTGCATATACTCGCAAAATAAACTCTTAAAAGATATCCTCATGTTGAAGATACCTTACTGATTACTATGAAAACTGTACAATGTGAGCCAATTCCAGGACCACGAGGTGAAAGTATGGTTTTAATCCAAACTTAGCTTATATCTGTACAGTGATCTTGTTGAGGGGAGGTCTGGTTAGAAGCATCATGGGTATATATATGTTGTTTCTCATGATGGAGAGACAAACAGTGATAATGAAGTTAAGGCTCACACTGTGTTTAGTGGAAAACTGAAATTTTAACTGAGAAGTATGATAAGATGACCTAGAAAGAGCTACTACATGTGTAGGCACAGAAATAAAAGCTATGTGATGGAACCTAGATATATGTGTTAAACAGTGGCTTATAAGTCAGAGTCCATTGTAGGGACAAATGAAAAGTAGGCTACATGGAGTATCCACAGATACTAACTTGCATTTGCCACATAATACTATAACACTGCATTCTGAGAGACTGTAAAAAGAAGAGTTGACTCTTCTCAAGTGGAATGTTACTATTGAAATGAATAAAATATATACCGCTACTGAACTTAACATATTTATAACATATAAATCATTTCATTTACATTAAAGTGATTTTTAGAATGTGTCAATGAACCAACATTATTAAATATATGACTATTAGTATTTTGTTAGCAATATAGTGATATAATAATAATTTATATTATTTTATTTTGCTCAAAATTTTTACAAGAACTGTCATTCAATGAGAATGACATATATGTTGGGGTTTGCTTAGGAATGGAGAGAAAGTATTGAGGATTCCCAAGTCATGTGAACTCTGACACTCACAAATACTGGATAAGTTCCCATGAGTTGTTCCTTAAAGATTAACAATAGAATTTCATGACAAAGTAGGTCATAATGAGAAGAGAAAATTAAGTATGTAGCTACTGGGAGGCAAAAGAGATGGCCTTTGGTATAACCTAAGATAATTCCTTCACTCAGAGTAGGCACTTGGTATACACCGAGGTAAGATAGCATCCAATTTTCTCTTATAATTAAATTGTTACACTTTATTTATTTAAAAATATTTTCCCATATCTTCCATTGTTGCCCTCCTTTGCCTCCTCACAGTCCCTCCCACTCCTTCAGCAGCCTCCCCCCTCCATATCCCACCCCCATCCATTCCCCAGGGAGGGCAAGGAATCCCAAGGTAGGCCAGATCAGTCTGGCAATCCAGTTGAGGTAGGTCCCAGTCCTTTAACCCAGTATCAAGGCTGAGTTAGGTGTTCGTTTGTAAGGCTCTTAAATGTTAGTTCGTAGACCAGGAACAGACTCTGATTCTGATGCAAGAGGATCCACAAACAGCCCATGCCATTTGGCAGTTGACAACCTTTGGAGGGTTTAGTTACTTTCCATGAGGGATCCTCAGCGATTACTGGGGAGATCGATTCCTAGTTTTCTGAGGAAAAACTATATTGCATCCTAGAGTGGCTATACAACTTTACACTTCCCCCAATAATGGAGGAGTGTTCTTTTGCTCCACATACCCTCGGGAGTAGGCTGTCATCTGTGTTTTTGATCTTAGCCATTTGTAGATGTGTAAGGTGGTATCTCAAAGTTCTTTTGATATGCATTTCTTTCATGATTAAAGATGTGGAGCAATTCTGCAAGTGCCTTTCAGTCATTTATAATTCTTCTGTTGAGGATTCCCCTTTTAGCTGTAAACACCACTTTTAAATTGGATTATTTAGATTTTTGGCTCCAACTTTCTTGAGTTCTCTATATATTTAGAGATCAATCTTCTGTCAGATGTAGGGTTGATGAAACTCTTTTCCTATTTTGTAGGCTGTCGTTTTGCCTTACAAGCTTCTCAGTTTCAGGAGGTCTCACTTATTGACTGTTGTTCTTAATGTCTGTGCTACTGGTGTTATATTTAAGAAGTGGTCACCTGTGCCAATGCATTGGAGGGTATTTCCCACTTTCTTTTCTATCAGATTCAGTGTAGCTGGGTTATATTGAGGCCTTTGATCCACTTGGATTTGAATTTTGTGCAGGGTGATAGGTTTGAATCTGTTTGCATTCTGCTACATACGACCATCCAGTTATGTATCATTTGTTGAAGATACTATCTCTTTTCATTTTATATTTTTGTCCTCTTTGTCAAAAATCAGCTTTTCATAGGTGTGTGGGTTAAGGTCTGGGTTTTCAATTCCTTTGATCCAGAAGTCTGTTTTTATATCAGAACCAACCTGTTTTTATTACTGTAGCTCTATAGTACAGCTTAAAGTCAGGAATAGTGATGCCTCCTGAAATTCTTTTATTGAGGAGGATTGTTTTGGCAATACTGGGTTTTTTTGTTATTCCATATGAAGTATTGTTCTTTCATACTCTGTAAAAATTGTGTTGGGATTTTGATAGGGATGCATTGAATCTGTAGATTGATATTGGTAAGACTGTCATTTTTACAATGCGTATCCTACTGTCCAGAACATGGGAAATCTTTCCATTCTCTGATATCTTCTTTAATTTCCTTCTTCAGTGACTTAAAATTCTTGTCATACAGGTCTGTCACTTCTTTGGTTAGAGTTATCTAAAGGTATTTAATGCTATTTGCAGCTATTATAAAGGGTCATGGTTCCCTTATTTCTTTTTTCAGCCCTTTTATTCTTAGTGTATAGGAGGGATACTCATTTATTTTTAGTTAATCCTGTACCCTGCTACACTGAAGAAGGTGTTTTTTAGCTGTAGGAGTTCCCTGGTAGAATTTTGTAGGTAGCTTATACATACTGTCATATCATGAGCAAATAGAGATAGTTTGACTTCTTTTGTTCCAATTTTTATCCCCTTAATCTTCTTTTGTTCTTTTATTGCTTGAGCTAAAATGTTGAGAACTGTATTGAATAGATATTAAGAGAGAGAACAGCTTTGTCTTGTTATTGTATAAATTGGGGTTGAATTGATTTTTCTCTCCATTGAGTTTGATGTTGGTTGATATCTTAGTGTATATTACCTTTATTATGTTTAGGTATTCTCCCTGTATTCCTGATCTCCCCTGGACTTTAATCATGAAAGGTAGTTGGATTTTGTCAAAGGATTATTCAGTATCTAAGGAGATGATAATGTGATTTTTTTTTTCTTTCAGGTTGTCTATATGAAGGATGACATTGACAGTTTTTCATATGTTGATCTATGCCAGCTTCTCTGGGATGAAGCCTACTTGATCATGATGAATGTTTTTTTATATATATATATAAGTTGAAATCAGTTTAGCAGTATTGAATTGAGTATTTTTACATCAACGTTTATGAGGAAGATTAGTCTGTAATTCTCTTTGTTGTATCTTTGAATGGCTTGGGTATCAGGATGACTGTAGCCTCATAAACAGTTTGGCAATGTTCTTTCTGTTTCAATTGTATGAGACATCTGGTTGTCTTTTTTTAAAAAAAAATTTTATTTATTTATTTATTTTTGTAACACCTTGAATTTCCATGAAAGTTATAGTCCTATTTAGGTCATTTATCAGGTCTTGTTTAATTGTGTTAAGTGATATCTGTCTAGAAAGCTGTCCATTTCTTTTACGTTTTCCAATGTAGTAGAGTATAGGTGTACAAAGTATGACCTAATGAGTCTCTGAATTTCCTGGGTGTCTGTTGTTATGTCCCCCTTCTCATTTCTGATTCTGTTAATTTGGATACTCTCTTTGCCTTTTGGTTAGTTTGGATAAAGTTTTGTGTATCTTTTTACCTTTCTCAAAGAACCAATCTTTTGGTTTATTCTTCTTTGTTTTAAATTCTTTGTTTCAATTTTCTTGATCTCAGCCCTTGGTTTTATTATTATTTTTATTATCTACTCCTTCTTGGCGAGTTTGCCTCTAAATTTTCTAGAGCTTTCAGCTATGCTGTCAGGACTTTTGTGTGAGCTTATTTTTTTGTTTGTTTGTTTGTTTTGTTTTTCATGTAGGCATCTAGTGCTATGAGTTTTCCTCCTAACACTGCTTTCATTGTGTCTCATCAGGTCTGGAATGCTATGGATTCATTTTGTATTGAAGTCTATAAATTCTTTTTTTTAAATTTACTTTTTCCTTGATCTAGAGGTGGTTCAATTGATGTGTTCAGTTCCATGAATTTTTAGGCTTTCTGTAATTTTTGTTGTTATTTAACTCTAACTTTAGACCATGGTGGTTTGTTAGGATACAAGGAGTGATTCCTATTTTTTCCCTATTTTGGGGGGTATCTATTGGCATTTACTTTATGACTGAATATATGGTCAATTTTAGAGAAAGTTCCATGGAGTGCTGAGGAAAACTTATACTCCTTTGTGTTTCAATGGAAAATTCTGCATCTATCATTTAATTCTGTTTGAGTCATAACATCTGTTAGATCCCTTATTTTTCTGTTGATTTTCTGTCTGGTAGATATATACATTGATGAGAGTGAGGTATTGAAGTCTCCCAAAATTGATGTGTGAGGTTTGATATGAGATTTATGCTTTAGCAATGTTTCTTTACTTATGTTGGTGCCCTTATGTTGGGGACATAAATATTCAGGATTGAGACTTCATCATGGTGGATTTCTCCTGAGATGAATAAGTAATGTCCGTCCTGGTCTCTTTTGATTGATCTTAGTTGCAAGTCTATTTTGTTAGATGTTAAGGTAGCTATACCAGCTTGTTTCTTAGGTTCATTTGATCGAATAGTCTTGTCCCAACCCTATGCTCTCAGCCAGTGTCTGTCCTTTAAGCTGAGATGAATCTCTTGCATGCAGCAGAAGGATGGCTTTTGTTTTTGTATTCATCTTCTTAGGTTCTGTCTTTTTATATGTGAATTGAGTCCACTATTATTAAGGGATATTAATGACCAGTGATTGTTATTTCCTCTTATTTCAAGTGGTAGTGTGCATGTGTTTCCTTTCTTTGGGTTATTCTTCTATGGTATTATCTATTGCTTGCGTTTTCATGGGTGCATCGAACTTCCTTAGGATGGAGTTTTCTCTCCAGTCCTTTCTGTAGAACCAGATTTGTGAATAGCTTTTCAAATCTGTTTTTTTTCCCCTGAAATATCTTGTCTACTCCATCTATTGTGATGGATAACCTTTTTGGGTTTAGTATTCTGGATGGTAACTATGGTCTTTTAGTGTCTTTATAACAATCTGACCAGGACCTTTTGCTTTCCTTATTTCCTTTGAAAAATCTGGAGTTATTCTGGTGGGTCTGCCCTTATAGGTAACATGGCCTTTTTTTCTATAAAGCTCTTAATATTCTATATTCTGTAGGTTTAGTGGCTTGAAATTTTGGGAGGGGAGTGTCTAGTATATTTGGTGTTATGTGAGCTTCTTGTATCTTTATAGGCAGTTCCTTCTTTAGGTTGGGAAAGTTTTCTTCTATGATTTTGTTAAATATATTTTCCATATATTTCAGCTGATATTTTTCTTCTTCAATTCTGATTATTCTCAGGTTTGGACTTTTCATGGTATCCCAGATTTCCTGGACATTTTGTGTTATGACTTTTGTGGTTTTAGTGTTTTCTTTAACTGACATACCTATTTCTACTATTGAAATCTTCCACTGCAGAGATTCTCTCTTCCATCTCTTGCGTTCTATTGGTTATGCTGCATCTGTGGTTCTAGTTCTTTTCTTCAGGTTCTCTATTTCCAGCTTTGATTATTATGTGGCAACTAGGTTTTTTTGGTGGGGGGTGTCTAATCTATTTAATGTTCTGTAAGTTTCTTGTATCTTTATAATCATTTCCTTCTATAGGTTGTAAAAGTTTCCTTCTGTGATTTTTGTTGAATATACTTTCTGTGCCTTTGAGCCTGTATTCTTCTTCTTCAATTCCAGTTATTCTCAGGTTTGGCCTTTTCATGAGGTTCCACATTTCCTGAACTCTTTGTGTTATGACTTTTTTGTTTGTAGTGTTTTGTTTGACTGATGTATCTATTTCCACTGCTAAATTTATACCAGGGATTTTCTCTTCCATCTCTTGCATTCTGTTGGTTATATTTGCATCTGTAGTTCCCATTACTTTTTTTTTTCTCAGATTTTCTGTTCCCATCATTGCCTTTTTTTGTGTCTTCATTTCTTCTATTTTAATTTTTAAATTTTAAAATGTTTCCCCACCTGTTTGATGGCTTTTTCTTGGTTTTCTTTATTTTCTTTCAGGAATTTGTTATCTTTTCCAATTTTTTGTTTGTCTTTTCTTCTGTTTCTTTACATTATGTTTTAAGATTTTTATTATATTCATAAAGTTGTTTTTAAGATTGTTTTACTTCTTCTGTATTCCCATGATCAGGTCTTGTTGTAGAAACACCAGATTCTGATGGTGTCATGTTGCTCTTTATTTTTTTATATATATTCATGCACTGGCCTCTGGACATTGTTTCCTCATATCACTGCAGGAATTTTCTATATCTCTGGGAGCTGATTTTGATGTAATCTGTTCTGGCTGCATGTGTGTCTCAAGAAGTGTCTCTGGTCCAATCTGGACTTGGTCCTTTTGGAGGTAGTATATTCTGTGTCACAGTGACACCTATTAATCCAGTAGGTCCTGACACACTGTGTGTCTCAGGTGGCCACTCTTTATACAGTAGATACTGAAGAACTGAGGGTCCCAAGTAGCTGCTCTTGATCCAATAGGAACTGAAGAACTTTTAGTCCTATGGGTTCAGAGGATCTGTGGGTCTCAGGTTACCAATGAGGTCGCTGGGTGATAGGGTGTTTGGGGGGTAGGGTGGGGTTTTGTAGCTGTGGGGGATCTTGTAAACTGTGTTTTAGTCAGGCTTTTGGCCTGAAAGGTTTTCCTTGATGGACTCTTGGTCCAAAGGGTGTAGAGCATTACACTTTTATAATATTCTCTCTATTCTAATATTGCAAGAAATTAAATGAAAACAATAAATTATTTGCATATAAAGTTATTGCACAAGTTCTATTTTGCATTAAAACATTGAGCCAAATATTGAGAAAAAGTTATATCAATAAGACAAGAAACAAAGCACAGCCAATGCCCACCCATCCAACCATCAGACTGAGAAAGGTAGGTCTTATTTCTATATGTCTTTAGACTGACTGAGCACACATGCAAAAAGGAAGAAGTTCTTCCTTTTCCTTCTTATATATTTTTTCCTGCCCAGCTATCTTACTTTAAGGTTCAACTTTCCTAGAGCTAGGGTTGAAGGTTTGTGTTACCACTGTCTCGCTGTTAGGCAATGCTGAAAAGTGTGGGTCACTACTCCATAATGTTCATGACTTGGCAGTGGTGACTCTGTCCTCTGATCTTTTAGACTATCTTTAATTAAATATACTATATATCATCACATATCCTTCTTTGTGTCAAAAATAAAAGAGGTTATAGCTAATATAAGAAAACTGTATATAGTATGTGCAAGCAATAACAATATCAATAATCTCCAATCCATTAACAATTGACAAATTCAAAGAAAATGTTGCATTATATATTCTATTTTGGTGAGTTCAAAGGATTGTACCTAATTCACTATCTATCTAATTTGTATTACCAACTGAAATTATACACTTTACAGCTCTTAGTGAGTTTCTTTCTAAAACTGTAACTAGGAAATCTATAACTATAACTATCTTATCTTCAACTCCTTCAGAGACCCAAGAAGGAAATAATAGTAACTAAGTAAATAGGAAGTACAAGGAAAAACTTCCAAAAAATATGCAAAATTGACAGAAACACCTGGCTACCTAGATCGTCACACACAGTTCATCTGTAATTCTGGGCTATCCATCTTCAGCCTAGCATATCTGATAGATATATTTGTGAGGCAGGATATTCTTAAAGATATTCCTACCTTGTCCTGGCAAAGTTTGGTAATTCTTTCTTTTGTGTCCGTTTGTCTGCTTTGGACATCACGCTTTCAGCAAGTGAGGCAAGAGCTCTCTCTGGCCCAGTGGCTAATAGTGCTACAAAGAAAATAATCTCCATATGGAGTTTCTTCAGTGCTCATAATCTTCTCTGAAGTAGATTGGTGCTGCCAGGGACAGACATGTCTCATTGTCATAAAAATAAAATATCTTAAGTGCTATATTCTATGTATCTCTCAAGTTTTTAAGATTGCCTATCAAGAATATATTTGTTTGACTTCTAAAACATATCTAATATGAGTGAAAGTTTGATTGTAATGACTACTAACTTGCATTTTTATAACCTCATTAGTTTTTATAAATAATTTTCAAGGAATAGCAATTTGTATTACATTGTTTGATGAGCAACATAGATATAACACCTTGAACAAGAATAAACATATATGTACAGTAACAAAATTTTTCACTGAAGCCAGTCTTTGTGACAATTGTGTAAAGGTTTCTTTTGGTCTTGGATCACTTTTGTTAAAGAAATAATTTTCTTTCCTACTTCTTCAGCTCTTTCTAAAACATTCAAGGCTATCATCCATCATAAATTTAGGGTGTGGTTATTATATAAAGATTGCCTTTCTATATTAGCATAAATTCCTTCTCTAAGAAGTTGGTCTCCTAAGATTTTTATACCCATTGTTCTATGACTTTAGCTTCAGCCTTCCACCAGGACTTCCACTGTAATTGAGTCCCAGCCTCTAACACTGTTATAATCATGTTTGCCCAGTCTTAGAGATAATTCAATTATTAGTTGACCAGTAATTTAACATTTGCTTTACACTTTATGAGTTCAAGCCATATATGACTATTACTTCAATGAATCTCCTTAAATATAACGTTTGCATGGGAGCCTATTTAGTTCTTATACATTTTCTATCATTTGGCAATTTATGTAAGGTTATTTGATATAGTAATATTGGATATTTGAAAGGCTGAGCTTGTTTCTCTGTGACTTTACAAGGCAATGTTAAGTTTGGTTCTCTTTTAAATTCCTCTGTTGGGTTCTGAATATCTCTATAATCTGTTTTAAGAAGATTTTCTAAGACTTCATCTTGGAATGTATATTAACTGACTTTTTAAATCATAAGACAAAAACAATCAAGCAAATAATATTTATCATACACATTACAATAATCCCATCTACATTATCTTCTCTACTCATTCTATTTTGAAACCATCTAGAGTAATATTAAACAAAGATCAAATTTCTTCCATGTTAAGGTTGGGATTTTAATGGGAATTGCATTGAATCTGTAGATTGTTTTGGTAAAATTGCCATTTTTACTTTGATGGTCCTACCTATCCAGGTGCATGGGAGATCTTTCCATTTTATAATATCCTTCTCCATGGCACCATTTTATCCAGTTCAGAAATTACAGCGAAGTACTTTCACAAAGATTTTGAGGTGGAAAAAAGAAGTCAGCCTTAGAGCAGATTCTTTCTTTTTACTCCAATCCCTTGTCTTTTTCCGAGGTTCTATTATCTATGGAAAACCTTTTGGGCAAAGAAAAATGGTAAGAGCTCAGCACAAAGCACCTATTACAATGAATGGGATAATAAGTATATTTACAAGCTTTTGCAACATATTATAAAAGGATACTCCAGGATGCACTTCAAAGAGAGCAGCATTTGAAACATATAATGAAATCTATCCTAATAATTTACAAGATAAGGAGGCAATAGCACTTGGGAGACGTAGCATGTGAAAAACAAAGGAGAAACACAGATTTTCCCTAAAACACCAGTAATTCCTGAAGAAGAGCATGGTATTTCATGCTGATATGCATGTTAAGAGATGCAGTTGAACCATAACTTGGTGTCAAAGTTAGAAGATCCTTAAATTCCAGGATATGATACATATTCTTTATTCTGAAGGCCAGCAGACAGCAATTACAGATTTTCAAACATGATCCAGTCATCATTAGATTGATCATGTCATACACATGCATGATGTGAGGGGTGGGCCAAAAGCAAAGGATGAGAAATAATTTTTTAAAATAAAATAGTCAAATTCTCTTCTTGAGAACAAAGTACATTGCTGAACTGGTGAAATATTGATTTATCTCCCTAAGCCCTGTCTTGTAGCTCTCAATACTGTGTTAGTTAAATCGTGAACACTGGTTGGAAAATGAAAAGCTTCTAGCTGTCTTGTTATCTCTTTTAATAAGATAAAACCTACTTCATGGAAATAAGTGATTGTTAGAATACTTAAAATACAAGAATATTGATGAACACAGTAATAAAACCCTAAGCAGAACACAGAAACTAAAATGGTTAATATCTACAGAAATGTCCAAGAATTGCACTTAAAGTCTAGAGCTGATTTGTTCAAAACTGAGCACCAAGATAATTTAGTAAAAGGCAACAATATTTGTGCATTAATCATGAGGACAATGTTTGATCAAATATAAGTAAGAATATTCAAATAAGCCCCTATTCATGAGTTTGATAGTTCCATTAATAAAAGAGTCAGCTAAGTCTCTAAACCAGAATGACTCCTTAAGGTGCTGTGAAAAATTGTGTACAGTAGGAGCACATTTTTATGCTTGACACATAGTAAGGATTATTGATGTTAACCACCTTCCTTGAACTGCTTGTTTCTCTGATCCACTGCCTCCTGTCCTGCTGACATTTGTAAGTGGGGCCGATGAGCTTGGATTTCTTCTGATTTACATCAGTGCCTAATCTAGCAGATACTCTGCTCTATTTAGCTGCAGATTCGAAGACCTTTATCTGCCTTCCAAACACCATCCAATTGTATATTGATCTATTTTTTGTATCATTCATGTATGACATGAAAAGCTGATTTGTACATTGTTAATTCTTTCCTATCCTATGAGCTTTAAGCTCTTGGTAACTCTGGATTGAATTTCCTAAAGGTTCCAACCATGTTAACTGTCTCCAAGCCCCAATGGATTGAAGGAAGAGAGACAAAAGAAAGGCAAGGGAAGGAAGAAATGAAAGAATGAATAGAAAAAAAGGGGTTAGAAGCAATGAATTTACAATAAAAATCTGTCCATAATTACATAATTTCTTAAAAATGAAGACAAATCTTGGCTTCATCGCCCCAAGACCTTGTCAGGTTCCAGCTTGATCCCCTCTTTTCTTTTAGAATCCGTAGTCTTTCTTACTAAAATGATAACTCCCTATCTTTGACCACTGAAACTAAAGTGTTCCATCTTAAATATATTTCCTTGATTAGATAAAACGTACCTTTTAATAGACGATACAATCTTCTTTCTTTTCTTTTTACTTACTTTTGATGTGCCTGTGGAGACTCAAAGTCCAACTTTCTCCTTTCTTTTCATCATTGTTTTGAAGGCATGTTTATTCACTCAAACAAGAGCTCAGTGATATGGCTAGTTTCCTTAAAAATCATACTGTAGGCCTCCTGTGCCTCTGCCTCTTGGATATGGAATAACAGGCATCTTGTGAAAACCAACTGTCATTTATGTGCATTTTGTAGATCTGTGTTTTTTCCTGTTTCTTGCAAGGTAAGTTACTTTAGCTACTTGATGGGACATTTAAAATATTTCTGTATAAAAGTTCTCAATACTTTTCTGATATTATTCAAAATCTTGTTGTATAAGTTTTCCTAACCATGTGTGCCCCCTTTAAGGTAATGGATGTTGCAATATCTTTGTCTGACCATAACTTCCACATGGGCAGGAAAAACCATCTATTTTATTCTAGTCCTGTTTACCCTCTGTTTGTACTTCAGGCTTAAAATTGTGTCTGATTTTATTGAAATATTATTTCAATCACCTTAAAATGTTCAGAAAAATGAATGCATGAAGGTCTACATTTAAAGTTTGTGTCTTTTGGTTTTACTATCAACCCCTCTGTAACTTGAACTAAGTAAGCACTATTCTCTGATTCTTATTAACTCTTTGTAGAGGAGGGAGATGATACATCTACTTAGTGAAAAACGACTATCAGAGAATTAAAGAGAAGTCAAGAAAATATCTGTTAATCAGGATGAGGGGGTGAAGGCCACAATGTAGCACCTGCAAAAAGTTATCCCTCCAGGTCATAATACTGGGCCTCCAAAGCAGATCCTGAGATTCGTTGTGGGATACAAGCTACTTCATAAGGATCAGGGGAAGGAGATAAGAGGAAGCAATAAATAAGGAACCCCAATGCAAACTCCACAATGCCTCAAGTCATGTCAACCAGTCTTTTAGTGTGTCTAAAGAGGTTCTTTTTAGTACTGTACCTCACTCAGAATCAGGCAGCAAGGAGCCAGTGAGCTCATAGCAGCTCCCTGTGGTTGCAACAATGGGTCTGAACCTAATAAGATTCTCAGTTGTTGGCAAAAATTGAGGTCTGTCCAGCTCATATCCATATCCACAGGATTACCTGAGTCATATGTTCATCTAATTGTTTCACCAATCCATCATTCACTCTTATGAAATGTCCAGATGTCCCATATTTCACAAGTGTTCAAAATGAGCAATCAAAAGTACTGGCATTAAATCTTTTGTGATCAATGGCACAAGTGCCCAGGGGACAAAGAAGAAAATGATGGATTCTGACAAGAGGAAATCAAAGATAAAAGTGACAATTAATCTCAAACCACAGATTATATAGCCTAACAGCAAGTGAAGGTGTCTGTTCATCAGGGAGCCTGATGTGAATCTACTAGCCCAAGTGGTTATGAGCATTGAGTGACTGTTTCTGAAATTTGTGTAGGGCAAGAGAAAGGCTCTTAGAAGAAACAGGCTATTTAGAAGCTAAACTTATTTACATTGATTTCAATATAAATGTATGTAAAAATGTTGAATTATTTAGAAATTTCTAATAAACCATTTAATACAATAGATGAGGTACATACAATTTGCTGTTAATACAATTTACATTAAAAAGCAAGACTATTTATTGACATATTCTTAAGGTTCCTGTGTACCATGTGAATTCTGGGACATTGAATCTTTAAAACCTCAGTGATCTTTATAACTATATTAGCCACTGAAATCAAACTTATAATAATATTTATAACTGTTTGCCTATCTATTCTATTTGTATTACTATCTGCTACTATGTCAATCAAAAATATGATAATTATGTTCGACTCATATTATCACCAAGATTGTAGAAGATGGCCACAAGTCTCTATTCATCCCTTTGTAATAATCAAAATAGTACTATCCATTGCTGACTTTTATAAGCAGAAATGAAACTATATTTCCTGACATTTAAAGAAGATAATATATTAACTGAAAACTAGCATTATCTACAATATAACAACATTAAGTTTTATGTTATTTATTTAAAATGAAAATAGCTTTGAGTTAAATGGGTTATTTTTAGATTTTACTTCATATAGCATACAAAGTATCCAATATAGATTTTTCTCTTCATTTTGAGTTACAGAACCGTACCTTTCAGCTGTGCATATTACTAAGAACAGGTCATTTTTAACAATTCTCTCCATTAGGCTTGTTGTGAATTGTCTTCCTCTTCTTCCAGGACTCATGTATTAAAAGATGACTCCCAAGTGGGTGGTGACACTAGTAGAGATTATTGACACTTAAGAGGTGAGAGCTCAGAGGAAGTATGATGTCATAGAGGGTTATGTTATCTCTGACCCCTTATTGTCATTTCCTTTCCCTTTCCTGTCTGTCACAAAATAAAGATATTCTTTTGCCACCTGTCCCTGCTACCATGATATTCTGCCCAAGCACATAGGAAACATAAGTTCTGAACTGACCTCTGTCAGTCTGTGACTCAGAGTAAGCCCTTCCTTCAACAGGAATTGTTCACAGTGATGGGAGGAAAATAGCTAACACAGCCCTTACAGCTCGATGAGGTCACAGACTCCTACACAGTAGCTATACAGCTCTTAGAGGAGGGACCACAGTCTAGAATATTAACAAAGAAGAAAATGTGTATTCCTTTTTCTTCTTCTTCTAGAGTCCATGCTTTATATTTTGGAGTTGGTGGCTGGAGAGTTGTCAGCTGCATCGGATTATGAGAAAAAAATCACTCACTTGAAGTGTTCAAGAACAAAGTCATGACTCATGTTGTCATAAACACAAAGATTTTGCACAAACATTGCCTTTCATTTATAGTCAATATTCAAAACATATAATTTTATCTGAACATAAAAACATTTCTCAAATCTCCATAAAACCTATATTTCTGAAATAAAACCATGATACTGATGTATTTAACTTTTATCATATATCCTTCATATTCTTCAAAACATGTATCCCTTTATTCACATGAAAGACAATAGCCCATCTTATCCTGAGATAAAGATCTAGATTTTATACTTTTCCTGTTGTATGATTTTAACAAAATTGTTACTTCTTGAGCATTAGCCTTATGATACATAAAATGAAGATTAAAAATACTACAGTCCTGATGTGAGGATAAAATACATCCTTTGTATATAAAACAATACTTAGACTAAATTAATAGGAGACTTGAAATGATGCTATTGATGAGGCTGATGGGAACCTCAGTAAAACATATACAATAACTTACAAGACTTCTTGTCCATTCCAAATGTGGGCAAAATAGATATGAAGCAAGACTGAAAACTTGTCTGAAGAATTCTAAAAAGGGATCCAGGAAACTCCACATATTTCAAGAATAAGTGTTAGAAGGCTTTATTGAGTTTTAGTACAAAACTATAATCTTCCTAATTGTACAGAAGGGGATGAAAATTCTTCTTTCAGACTATAATGTTCCCATATAATCCCCTCAGAAAGCATATGTGTTATGAAGTCATCCAGTACATATGTTACTGATGGCCTCAAATGTCCTTAACAAACATGCAAGCCCTTCTTACTGTACCTCTAGGAATTTAACATATGGTCATCAACATCTCTAAATTGTCCAGAGTACAATTTGACATGAATCTCTGTTAAATTGCAAACTGATTAAACATTGCGCTGCACAATACTGTGTCTCGTGGAGTTAAAATTTTATTTTACGTTATATTTGTTCCTGTCGCTCATCTCCATATGACAATCTTCCTCTGAATCTGTCACCTCCCAAAGAAATCTTGTCAGTCATTCCTGCTGGCATATCACATTTTGAAAACAAGACGAATAGATTTCATGAGTCTTCTGATAAACACCTGGATGAGAAAACAAATTGTGAAATTCATTTTGCAATTCTGTTAGAAATTCAGTTCTGTAGTAGATATTTCTTTAAAAAACGTTTTTAGTGTATATAGGCTTGAGGATGTCAGTCATTCCTACTAATGTGAACAAGACAAATTAACCATTTCTACAGTTGCAAACATTTCAAATTGTAGGTGAACCAAACGAATAATTTTATATAACTTATGTGTCAGGAGCTCAGCTAAGTTATGTTTCCTCCATGTGCAATATTGTCCCTTATACAATTTAAAGTATTTATAAAAGATACCCTACTTGGCCACAGTCGCAGTGATGTTTCTTCACTGCAGAATCTCACAACTAGTAAGCAATGCCAGTAGAGTTCAAAGATATGGCCGTTTGTATTCGGGAAGTTTATCTTATAAATGCATGTCCAATATCAACGGGCAGATAACAAGGCAGAGGAAACTAAAGTTTTGAATTAACCATGTGAAATATAGTAATTAACATAAGGGAAAAGTTGTTAGGTCTAATGGGCCAGCCATGTTGTACATAACGGTTCATTAAACATTTTCTGTGTCTTTTTCACAGTCGATTCCCCAAACAACCTTCTAGTGATGTTATTACTCTCATCACTTTCCAGAGGAAGAAACTAAGAGGATATCCTGCTAATATCAGGCACATCTGTTTCCAAATCCACCAACTTTCAGAAAGTCTCCAGACTATTTGTTGCCCATTGATGGAAAGTGACCTCATTGATATTTTGTGACAGGCACTTGGGATCTTTTATCTTCTCAAATCTTTTCCATCATGTGGAAATTATATGTCCAACAAAGCCCCTGATACCCATAAAAAGATGAAACGTGATCAGTCTAATCCAGCCAAACTGGATAGGACACAAACAAGACTTCAGAAAACTAAGCAAAAGGCAAGGGTTGCATTTTAAGACCACAAATATATGTTTTCATATGTGTGTGTGTGTGTGTGTGTGTGTGTGTGTGTGTGTGTGTGTGTGTGCCTGTGTGTCTGTGTGTCTGTGTGTGTGAGTGTGTGTGTGTATGTGTATTTAACATTGAGCTTGAATACCCTAGAGTTGAAAGAATTGTTATGTTTTGTGGAGAAAGACTACTACACCCAATATTGTCCATTTCAAGAGGAAATGCTTTTCTGGGAATAGGGGTAGATTTAGCCTTGAGAACTAATCACATTCTGAATCAGTTCTCAAAAAAAAGCCTAGAATAATCTTTCACTGTTCCATTTACTAAAGGAGACTGCATAGGGTACAGAATTCAGACTCAAGCATTCATTTTTTTAAAATAATGTAATCACTTTTGCTCGCAAAATATATTTAATCCTGTTGTGAACCAAGTGAAATTAAGAATTTATTTTTAAATTACCTAATTAGCGGCCTCCATTTTGTTCCTTCAAAGAAACAAAAGGGCATGCTTACACACATTGCACAGTATAATCAGTAATAAAAAAAAAATAAACTTCATCTCCTGTAGCAATCAAAAAGGCTTGATGAAGCACAACAGTATTTTCAGTCTCCTGTGAGCTTTTGTTGTGTTTAAAAGGCTACACAACACACACACACACACACACACACACACACACACACACACACAACACACACACACACACACACACACACAAATGGTATTATTATTTTCCCTCCACATAGAGTTTGAATGATTTAGAGTGCTCTTATGCACTTATATGCTTTTCTGGTATGGTCATTTTTCATCATGTATGCAAAGATTTGCACACATTTTTACATTTTTTGAATTCCTTTTTTTTTTTTTTGAAGCTTTGTGTAAAACTTTTCAACAACAAGAATCTTGCCTTGAAAGTAACTACTTTGGGCCATCATTTTTTGTAGAAGTTCTTGTGGAAAGGCAGATTTGTCAGGTGTGAGTTCTCAGAGAAGGACAATGAGAGTCTTTCACTAATAGCCCAAACACAGCATGGAGGAGCTATTTAAATTTCTTTAGATTGGACAATTGATCGATTTCATTTTATGCTTGTTTATTTGATGTTTCTCAAATTGCTAAATGTGGTCATTTGAAGTGTGTCCAGTTTAAATTTCATTATGATGGTGCTGAGAGATGCTATCATAAGAGTGATTAGTTCAGAAAGGTTCCTCTTCATGACTCTGGTGGGATAAATGTTCTTTTAAAGGATTGCTTCCAGGCCTCTGAAAAGAGTGCTTTCATCACAGCCAATACCTCTAAATTAAATTTTCTAGAAGCCAAATAAGGGAGGAAATATTTTAGTGTTAATTAAAAATTAGTCATGGTACTCTTTTGTAAATAGCACAAATGGACTAAGAGTCCTTTGGATCAAGGGAAGATATTATGTTAGGTATATACTAGGCATATCAGAATGTGTGCATTGTGATACTTTAGTGTGAGGTTGTCTGAATTATTGCAATATAATAACATTCTCTACATCAGTACACTCTATTCAGTCTCGAAAAAGTTAGGTTGAAGAAGCTGAGGCAAGCAGATTGTCTCATGTTTTTGACCATTCTAGGTGACACACCATCCTGGGCTAAGTCTAAGACTCTGCCCCTTGATGCTTTTTCTTTTGAGATTTTTCTTTTTGTAATTTTATTGGTTCTCAGTGAGAACTTTGTGGATAAGGACATCACACTCCAATACCAAAATGTTTACATACATGAATGTATGTAAAATTCCACCACAACATACAAATAAAAATCTTGTATTTGAGTACACAGTGAGATATAGCTGAAACTGGCTTCCTACATGTTGTCCTTGTTAGGTTTTATTGACAAGTTGACACACTAGAATTACCCTTTAGTCCATTTATCTTTACTTGCAAGAGTCCATTGCCATGAGTCATCTGGTTTGAGGCACCAGGCCTATGCTTGTACCATCTACAATTGTTTCTTATTGGGGCTCCTCTTGGATATACATTTGTTGCCCTGTGTTGTAGAGCTCCTGCTGTTTTGGTTCTGCAGACTTGGCCCCTTTACATGCTTCAACAGTTCATGGATGAATGAATATTGTGGAGGACCAACTCATGGCCTTGGTTCTGGGTCTGAGTGGTATCTGGGCTGTTCTGTCCTTCAGTTTTTCCTTTTTGTCACCACCTGGGTGAGCTCTCCAGCACTACATTAGTCAGCCTACCCTATGTAGACTGCAACACGGAGCTGGGCCAGTTCTCCTGTTCCCAGTCGTTCTGGTCAGTTCACCCACTCTTATACCACCAGGGCAAGCTCTACTGTTTTGCCCAGGTGAGATATAGAGCCCTCTATTTTGATTGTAAGGAGTAGAGGACAGGCGTGATGTAGGATGTCTTTCTGTATACTAAGAACATATGTTGCATTCGTTGGTTAATAAAGAAGCTGTTCTGGCCTATGGTAAAACAGCATATAGCCAGGTGGGAAATCCAATAAGAGAGGGAGAGAGAAGAAAGGTGGTTTCAGAACAGAAGCTGCCAGCTTCTGAGGAAGTAAGATGTAATAGAACAAGCAATGTCATGGAACCATTAATAAATTAATAGGAATGGGCTGAGTTATAAGAGCTAGTTGGCAATGAGCCTGAGTCAAACCGATTTTAATTACTATGAACCTCTGAGTAATTATTTTATAAGTGGCTTCAGGACTTTCAGGATTCTTCTGAACTGAAGGTCCCTGGTATGACAAAACCATCTTCCATTTTCAGGGGATTGCAGGGTCAGCTCTCCTGTTTTTCTGCCTTCAGGGCCAGTGAGGGATGGAGTTATTTTTCCAGATTTCACGGGGTCTATTTCTGCTGCAATATCCACTGATTGGCAGGACTAAACATCCCCAGTGCCAGTGAAGGGAAGAGTCAATGGAGCATGGTCTTCAGATTTTGACAGGCAAGGATATTATGAGCCTTGTGGTACTTCAGGCCATAGGCATCAAAACAGACCCCAGATGCAGAAGAATTGTGAACATAGACATGACCCTCAGCAGCAGCTCAAGCCTGTATTTCACCATGGCATTGGTGGTAGCACTGGCTACCCAGATCAGTATGGCCTTGGAGGCAGCATGGCCCTCAGGCACCAACAATGTCTCAGGTGGCTGACAAGAAACTTTGCATCTAAAGAACCCTTGCTCTAACATGAACCATGGACCAAACCCCTAACGCTGGCCTATGCAAAGCCATGAACCTAGGATTAGCATAGGGTACCTGAATCAAATAGCTCCCTTGATAGCATGGCCCTAAAATACCAAAATGTCCGTAGATGGCAGCTCCTGCTCCTGGCATCACTATGGCCTTAGACGGTACCAGGTGCTATGAAAATCAACATAAAACCTGACTGTTTTAGGTCCAAAACTCCTAACATAGCCCTCAGTAGCATCCCTGGTCAAGACAACATAATGACTTGGGTGACAGTGTTGGCCTCTAAGATCATCATGGTCCTAGTGGAAACACAGCCCTTAGATACAACTGTGGTCCAGTGTTGTGACCCTGGGTATCCTTGTGGCCTTCGGTGGCAAAATGAGCCACCAGACATTAACATAGACACCAGCTGTGGTAGGTCCACAGATATAGACAGGATCCTTAGAAGCAGCCTTGGCCTGGATGTCACCATGGCCCCAGGTGACAGAATTGGGACTTAGATTGGGCATGATTCCCTGCTGCTGCTAGGACCTCATGGGCCCAGGTGGCAGCACAAACTGAAGGCCTCTGTATGGCTCTCAGTGGCAACAGGAGCCACAGACATCAGCACAGGCCTGTTTTGCTGGTTCAGGGCCTCACAGCAAAGCTTGGCACTTGTCAATCACACAGGCCCAGACATCACCTTGAACACAGTTGGTAAGCAGGCCATTCATGTCAACCTGTTTCTCACTCCTCAGATCCACCTTTCTCCCGATCCCATGAGCCATTATACCTTTCTTTCTCTTATACCTATCAACTCTGTACTCACTCACCATAATGGCTTCCAACTGCTGGGCTTGTGGGCCCAGGGCTAGAGTTCTCAAGCAGTGCTTGGTTGAGTCCTGCTTGCCCCTGTCAACAGGCATTACATGGAGTTGACCCTTTTTTCATATTTAAAATTACTTTTTCTTAAACTAAAGTTGTGAGCTGCTATTTTCAAGCATCACTATATTATGTTTAAATTAAATACTTATGTATCTGTCAGTATCTGTGGTCGCAACAATTTGATTTAAAGAGTCTTACTAATTTTGCCCTATTACTTCGTTGGGAAAAGGTAAAATGTGAAGTTTTCAGGTATTAAGATTTATTGGTTTTCGTACACTAGGACATATTGAGGTTACCAACCAGTAATGTCAATCACCCATGAAACTGTACAACGGTATGTTTTCCTGAATGGGAGGCAGCAAATATATTAAATACAGGACATAAAAATTCCACATGCCACAAAGGCCCATAGATCTGTAGCATTCAGACAGTGATGCTGTTATTCCTCCCAAAGCTGTTGAAATTTTCTAATTAAAAAAATTTATAGCCTTAGAAAATGATTGTCAATTTTGTTAACAGCCATGGTGGTTATTACTTATGGGGACTTGATCATATATGAAAAGAAATAAGCCATTATGAAGAAATCTGGGGAAGGTAAGCATGGTTTCTCTTTCTGCAGAAGTCTCTATTTCCATCAGTGGAATGGCATAATTAAATTCACAGATCTGTTTTATTACACTGAGATTTTAACCTTACATTTTTTGCCTAAAAGGACAAAATAGAGAATCCATGAAAGATTAAATAGGTATCTTAGTTTTCAACAATGAAATGTGCTTTTGAAGATTTCCTTTTTAAAAAACTAGTATAGCCCTCAGAAACAAGTATAACAAAAACATAGGGTTTCTTGTCTGGGTCATTGGAAGGGCAAAATTCATTTTGAAAATAGAACTATTAAATGTGTCTTTATTCTTCATGGATGACTGGAGCTACCTAGATGTCCACAGCACACTATCATCTCCTCTTTGTCTTGCAGGATGTCTCTATTTCTTGATTTCCTTGTGCCTTCTCTGTAGTAAGACATGGCGCTCTGAAGGACACAGATGATGCAACACTTTCTTTTGGTCTGTCTGCTGCAATTCCAGTCACGAATGCAGTTCTAACTTGAGGTATTCTCCCTCTTTGGTATTCTTAAAGTACCTTGCTGAAAGCATCTGGGAAGATGTGTACAGGTAATAGGCAAATTCCATGCCAATTGATCTGAGAGACTTGCTTATACTCTGATACTGGAATCTGTAGTTAAGGAGGGGAAGATCTTGGAACCAATGCCCCAGAACTCTGAAGGATTATTATATTTAGAACACACTTTCAGTTGAACATTCATGTTCTAATAATAATGTATTTACGTTTCTAACATTTACATGTAAATTCTTTAGTCAGATCATATAACTTGTCATCCATTTAGATTAAGAGCTTGTCACATCATAATTTTTAATTTATGCCCTTTAACCATTGATAGAATAAATCTGTCAACAAGTATGAAGGTTACCAAGAGGTGTTAGCTCATTTCCAAGGGATCTAAACTTGACACTAAAACCTAGCACTGTCTTCTGTATGATGCCAGCTGATTTTGACATAAGGCTCATTACATGTTCAATGCAGTTGTCGCTGTACAAATTGAGGAGGCTTATAAAAAATCAACTTATACAAACTGACACTATGCAATAGAAAACGTTTTTTATAAATGAGCTATTTTAAATTCATACACATTTGCAAGACTTTAGAGTTTTTTAGCTTTGTGTGTGTGTGTGTGTGTGTGTGTGTGTGTGTGTGTGTTTGTGTATTGTGTTTTAATCTTTTCCAACCTAACATTTCAAGGTGCTCAACCATTACTCACCACGGCAGATAAACTCCTGCTTCTTGGGTCTATTCAGGTATCATATTTGTAACCATTAATATGCAGACAGGAGATGATTAAATGCAGGCATGATAAAATGTGACACCCTATAATAAATGAGAATGAAAAAATGAATTTGTAACTATAAATCATGTATTAAAATTTATGTCATAGGCTTACATAGATGAAGACAATGCAGAAATAAGGAAATATGAGATAGACCTATTTTTAAAATTATAATAAAAGACATTTACATTTTATGGTTTTTCCCAGCCTTTATCTTAGACTAAACATTTGACTTCTTGTCCCTGAAGCTAGGATCCTTGAACTTTGCGGTTTAGAATAAGACATAAGACAGTTACCAGTTTCATTATAATGCAAAATTTAACTTTAACATTTTAAAATATGAGAGCTCTCATATGTTCAAGACAATAAGATACTACCATCTCTACAGAAAGGAAGAAATAAATGTCTATTTTAAAAATCACAAAACTATGGAAATATATTCTTGCCTCATTCCTTAACTAAAAAATATATTTTCAAGGCTCTTCAGTATAATTTGTTATAACTACAAAATTTCAAAATTAAAAAATAGAATTCAGCCTCGCAAATTCAATTATTTGAGATCCTTGACAATAGAAATAAAACACAAAATCAGAAATCCAGAGTACTATTGTGTTATCAATTAAATGTCTTGGATTTCAATAATACTTAAATAATTTGGATTTCTGATGGGTATTGTTCCATTGAATGTACACAAATGCATATTTTATATGTGTGAATGTATTTACATTTATGTATTTTTATTCTGTTCAATATGCAGCAAAACACTGTGATATAGCTCTTGACTAGACTCAGTGGTGACTGCAGTCCTAAGAATTGATATGTCTACTGTCGTGCAACTACAGGTCTCATTGATTTTATCTTGCTGAAACAGAAAGGGCTTAAATGATTTATCTGTAGGTGCTACCTGTTCATTCCAATACAACATGGTTGGAAACTAGTATATGTTGAGCATATAACCAAATATCAATTATGTATAAGAAATTAACATTTGAAAGTCAAATACATACCATTAAATACACAGTATAAACTCCATCATACTCTTACTCAAAGTACGAAGTTTAGAGATTATGCAAAATGTGCAAGGTTGAGGATCAATTGTAACTTTAGTTTTACTCCTGAGCTGCTTCTGATTAATTTGTATATGACTGGCTGTGTTGTCTCCATAGGTAGATATTTGTCATTTGGTATTGACAACAATGTAAGTCTTGTACATAAAAATATAGTTATTGGTCGGTCACAAGATGATGAAGTGATTAGGAAGTTCCAGGTGATAGAGTAAGAGTAGGCTAAAATATGGAGTTAAGAGCTCCAAAGTGAATATTGGTGATCCAAATTTTATTAGACTTTTGTACATCATGGTCAATGAAATTTTTATAATTTGCATCACAGATATTTTTTCAAAATACATTCAATCATCCAATATCTTATTTTTTCCTACCAATTTCTCTACAGTCGTATGGTTTTAATTTCTTATCAGTAAATTTTTTCATGCTCTTTCAAAATATCTAATAAAAGAAATTTAAGCATGTAAGGTTTTATTTTAGATTACTGTCTGATTAGATATAGCCTTTCGTTCCAGGGAAGGCATAGTAGCAGTTGTGAAATGTAGCTAAGATTAAACATAATATGTAGAGGAATGCTGGTGATTAGCATGTTGTGTGTGTGCATGTGTGTGTGTGTGTGTGTGTGTGTGTGTGTGTTGTATTGAGTAGAGTCTATTCATATGCTTGCTTATGTGAAGATAGGTATTCATGTATGTGTATTCATGTGGAGGTCACAGGTTAACAATAGGTGCCTTCAATTCTGTACAAAACCTTAATTTGGGGGGGGGGCAAGGTGTCTCACTGACATTGTCACTTAGTGATGAACTAGGCTTGCTGCCAGCGAGCTCAGGTGTCTGACTATCTCCATTTTCTACCTAGATCTGAGTTTCCAAATGCTCTCCATGGCAACCATATATTTATATGAGTACTGGGATCTGAATTCAGATCAGCCTTTGTGTGAAAGTATTTACTGAGTCATTTCTCCATTTCTTTCTTCTTTATGTTCAGTCTGGCCCTGATGCCCATGGAATGGTAATACCAAAATTAAGGTGGATCTTCCTTGCTCAATTAACCTAATGCACAAGCTCAGTGTTTTTTTTGTTTTGTTTTGTTTTTTTGGTTCCTCAAAAATGATTGACAATAAGTAGTCCCTAGAGGCAGGTGTCTCCTCAACAGCATTGTACACTTCAATGTATGTTCAAAACTCAGGAATGCTTTGTAAGATTTGTTCCTGCAGGGGATAAAAGAGATATTGATGCCATGTAGCTACTGGAGAAAGGCAGGGGGGAGGTTCTCAAATGAGTGAATTGAAATGATGAACAACATATTATCACTTTTCATTTTTCCTGGGAATGAAAGACTCATTTTGTAGCACTGAAAATTATCCCTTGATGTAATCTAGCAAACATATAAGAGGGGGGAAAAAGAGTAGGTATGTAGGTTTTCATAGAAGAGTTTAATAGTTTTTATAAGAATGTACCAATATGTATCAAAATGTCTGCCCTCAAGGTCAACAGGAAAGCATCATTTGCCTGTCTACATGTCCCCAAGAATGACAGTGCTGTAGAACGTGTAATAACAGAGAGTCTGAATTCTACTGCTCATGTTTTAAACTCTTTTGCCAATGCATTCTTTAAATGTTTTTTCCTTAGTTAAATTTGTCCTTTGACATTCTCACACAGATGTCCAAATTCGTCCACCTACACATTCTTAGGGGCTTTGTGTTTTAAGTCTCATATATTTGTATAGTTACTTTGAACTATTGATGTCCCCATTCTTCTATCTCCCCCTAGACCTGTCAACTTCCTTTTAAAAATCTCTTTCTTCCATATTCATGTTTTGGGTTTTGCTTTGTGATATACTGAGTTCGAATCAGGATGGTCTCTATGAGCGTGCGTTTAGAATTATCCACTCAAACTTGGTGTGATTACTTGTGGCAGAAGCTGAAGATAATGACTCTCCTGTCCCAGAATTTTTAAGTAGCCAGTAGTAGAGCATAGAGAAACTGCGCCCTCATGAGCCCTTGATCACCCATAACTGACTATTGACAGGGCCAGTCTTTTTACAGGTCTAGCCCAGATATCTTCATTGTTTAAATTTTAAGAGAATGTTTAACTACTTATACCAAATGTAGATGAAATGAGGATAATACGTATCAGACATAGATATGTAATGTAGATTATCTAATAATATATGAATTCAAAACTATCAGTTATTTGTGTTGTAAAATTCTCGTTATATCACTATTATTAAGTTGGACTATTGACTCATATTCTTAATTCTTCCTATCCATGTTATTACATGGTTGTGCCCTACGCACTGGCCATAGATCTGTATGGTTGCTCCTCACTTCGTTCATATTGTAGACTTGTTAAGCTCACATTCTATTTCATTAAAAATGCAGTACATTGGGACTAGTTGGTCACCACTGTGCACTGTGTTTCCTGAGAGTATACCTGTAAAACCAGTTTAGAGATTCATTTCTAAGTGACAGAATAATTGGCTTCCGCTAGAATTGTCTTATGATATAAAACATGTTAAAATTTGGGAAGTAAGTTTATGTCATTAGAAAGAAGAATGAGTTCCTATGTCTCTCCAATATATTTCATTTCCTTCTGCCTTAGTCCAACAGAGTGGATAGGAACGAATACTCTTCCCTAATGAGCATCAGCAAGGAGTCCAATAGCTCTGTCATATGGAAATTACATTAAGATAAATATATGCTGTATATCTATGTCAGCTTAAATTATGTTTTCAGATTAGTGATCAGATTTATCACACACCACACACACAGTGTATATACATTATATACAATAATGTTTGTATAGATTATATATACACATATATGTATATATAAATATGTGTGTGTATTTATGTGTATATATATATCTAGAACAAAAAATGAAGTGATGCTGATGCAGAAAGTTATTTACTACCGTACAGATGGCTGTAATGACAAGGTAACTCTTGCTTAATTCTCCTTTATAAACTGATAAGGCATTTCTCATGTTTCTGCACACATCAGAATGGTATATTTCCAGTCCTGCCCATAAATTAAGCTGACTCCCAGGCAATTCCTGGCTGCCTTCTTCCTCACAGATGCTGTGAGCATGCAGCTCTCTCATGCTTCATTATCCTCAGTTTCCTAAGTCACTTTCAAGGTCTTGTGGCAAATAATTGTGCATCCTTGCAACTTCTGTCTGTATCTTTTCACACCCCTACAGCTCTTTTCTTCGTTTTCTTTATGTTTTATCAATTAACAAAGATTGATGGATAAAGTGTATAAATTGTGAACAATTTGATCGGTGTTGTTAATATTAACTGGGAGTGATGCTTTTACTGCTTTAGCATTCACAATACTCTAATGGATTTCTCTTATGCGTGGTTAAAAAACATACTGACTTATTTATTTTAACTCATAAATAAGCCTGCTGCTAGATGGTGGCTGTTGTCAGTTTGAGTGGTTTATTGATATATGGGCTGGAAATTTTCATTTTCTTGATCTCTCTTCACATTTGAATTTCATAATCATAGTATGACTGCTAAAGTTCATGTTCAAAGCTAAAATGAGATAAAGAATGCAGATTTTTCCTTGCTTTAAGAAATTCAGATGATTTTCCAAATACTTCAAGGGATTCTTCTTCCGTGCCATTGATAAATACTGTATCCTGTAGTCTCTCTGCTACTTCCATGGAAAACTAAAGAACTGAAAATCTCTACAGGGTCATTTTCCTGAACCCTATGTTTATGTTTTCAAGGAAGGCGACAATAATAGTTTGCAAATATATCAGGGGCTATGCCTGATATTTGCTGATGTTGTTGTAATTGCTGGTTATTTTTGTTTTTTGTTTTTAGAATAAAGCAAGTTTGGCAGAAGCTTGCTATATAAAATAATTTCCCTATAACAAATATGGTTAACATTTAGAGCAAGAGTCCATTGTGGTGTCTGAGCACAGTGAAATTTCATAGCAACAAAAATGTGGGGATTTAATAAAAGCTCCAAAAGTTTCGGAGATATAAGAGATATAAGAGGGATCTAACCACAGTCAGTCTAGGAGGATCAGAAAGTTGTGATGCACACCTTTAATCCCAGCACAGGGAGCATCCAGGGAGTGGTGACCCATGCCCTCAATCCCAATTTAGTTTACAGAAGGAGTTCCAGGCTCCCAGGCAGGCAGTGGTGGGGCCATGCCTTAACTTACCAAGAGAGTATTTAAGGCAGGCATAGAAAGACAGAAGTTGGAGGAAGCCAAGAGAAGCCAGACTGAGGAAGTTGGAAGACAGCTGGGTAAGACCTGACTGTGGTGTTTACTCTCTCTAATATCTCTGACTTTCTCAGAGATCTACCCCTGCGTTTCATTTATTTGTGCAACACAAAAGGCATGCTTTCTTCTCTCTGTCCTCCACATACAGGCACCCACTCCTCTATCTCTTCTACATGTACACATGCACAAAAATGAACATAACACAATCATGCCCACACTGCTGACAGTATTTCAAATATTTACCCATATGCTTTAAATTATATTTCAATGTTTATGCCAGCATTTATATAAAAAGATGTCTGGATTTATTATTGGTGGCAATCAATCATTTGTAGTGGAATAAGGAAGAACATATATGATTCTGTGTCTATTCAAATAAAAACATTTATGATCTAACTTTAGTTTTATTGACAGGACACTAATTTAAGTTTCATAGGAATTGGCCAATGTGTAACTGCAGAGACTACAATGCATGAAAACATAGCACAGTGCCATAGAACAGTGATCTTGGTAGTAATTGATGTCTCTAAGTACATAAATGCCAAAGACTCCTCCTTAGCTCAAAGGTCCAAAAAAGTATTTGTGCTTTGATTATGAAATGACCAGTAAAGAACTAGGGAAGCACGTAGAACCTTTAATCAAGTAAGCCTCCCGTATAGAGCCCTTGCAGTCAATTGTGGGAGACTAAAGTCTTGGCGCTCTATGGAAAGAAAGAAGGAAGTAGTTTAGGAAACTGAAAAATTTCAATGTTTTTAATGTAGTCTTTCAAAATGCTACCTACAATGTAAGGAGATGCTACCCATTTGTTTCAATATCTGTGCTACTGATGCTGCAGAAGTCTATGGGGCTTGCAGGAACACGATAAACATCCATGATGTATAAATTTTTATGCTATTATATTCAGTTAGAAGCAAATAATAGTTATTTAATAAACAAGTGTGATGGCTAATCTACATTGCCAGCATGGGTAAATTTATAATGATTAACAAGACATATTTCTGGAACTCTCTAAGGAGATATTTCTAGAAATTATTAACTGAGGTTGAAAGTTCAGCCATTAAATGGGTGGCATCATCCTTTGGGATGGGGTCCTAGACTGAATAAAATGGATAATGTGAGCTAAGAACCAGATCATGGAGATCATATGACCATTATTTTATACTGTTGTTGCTATATCTTCTTCAAAATACTTTCCTCACTATGATTAATTGTTCTTCTTTTTTAAATTATGATCCTAAATAATCTCTTCTTGACAATACTTTTCTCATGTGTTTTGTTACATCAAGAAAGAGAACAATGGCTGTACCGAGTTATTTCAAGCTTGGATTAATACAATTTATAATGCTTTTTAGGTCCTAAATCAGAAGATAAAATACAAATCTGAGGTATTTACCTTCTAGATTTGTTATATCATTTCAAGTTCTTACTGTAACACACACACACACACACACACACACACACACACACACCTGTAAATACAGAGATATACACACAAATAGATATACAAACATGCTTCGCACACATTTGATATGCATACACATAACTGTATATACACATAGGCACACATGCTTACATGCACAGCACACATTGTTTTTTCTGGATATTCACACCTAGGTCTTGTCTTCATCTAAATTTCAACCTTCTTAATAACAGAGGGCAGCTCCATTCATGTTGTAAATCCCCAAATGCCTAATAACATTTTCAATAAATGAACAACTTCAATAAATAATTCAGTTCTAACACATTTCAAACTGTATTCTATCTTATTGCATGAGTATGTTCAGTTTGCAAAACATTTATGGTATTATGTTCTAAGGGGGTACATCCATGATAAAATTACATATCATCCATGAATAAATTAAAGGTTAGATTCTGGAATTATTTTTATAATGAATATAACAGTATAACATGTCACACAATAGACTAACTTTAGGTTAGAAAATAATAAATTTTATATCTACAATGATATATACAGAAATTAACTTAACTTTGAGTTCTTTAACTCAAAGAACTTCATAACATTTAAATAATGTTATGAAGCTTAACCCAATTTGTATAGTTGGGGTATTAGACATTCTGCAAAATTATTAAGTTGTTTTTTATGTAAATATCTGTGAAAATGCTCATAAAACTGGTATAACCATGTTATTTTGTGAACTTTCCTTTTATATGCTACCAATTACTATCTTGAAAAACCCAAGGTAATTTACAGAGTAAACGATATACCCTTAGGAATCTTTATTCTATATATGTCTTGCTCTGTGTTTCAGCTGAATTACTTACACACACACATTCAACAAAACAAATGTGTTACAAAATTAATAATGTCTACTACAGGGTGTCCTTTATTAAACCTCTTCCTGTCTGTTTTGCTAGCCATCTTTTTTCTTAGAAGTCATTTAGTTTATAGGGGAATGCAGATTGTGACTAAAAGGCTATTTTAAGATTAACAAACATTTCTTTCTCAAAAGTCAGATAATAAATATTCTAGGCAATAAGTACTGTATGGCAAGGAGTGTATTATAACTACACACATTATCTGTATCTATTCAGCTCTACCATTGTTGTCTAAAAACAGTCGTAATACCTAAACAATTAGGAATGTTCGTGTTCCAATAAAACTTTAATTATAAAACAGGTATGCTTCCCACACAAAAAATCACAGTGGCTGAAGACAATATGATATTTCAAAACTTCAAATTATTTGATTGGAACATCTATTTTCAAAATTTTGACCTTAGGACATCTCTGTACTCTTACAAACACCAAGACTCACCTCTAAGCATGCTTTAAAATAGTTTTTATATCTTAAAAAAATTAAAATTATTATTTGCAATTATAAAAGTATATATTACATGTTAAATTATTTGAAAGAATTTACATATTAATGCCATTGACATAATTTTGATATGCTAACAAAGAAGAGTTCCTAAAAAGAAAAGGTTGCTTATATTGTTTATTAAACACTTTAACTTTTGACTTAGCAGTACAGAGATAGACATTGATGGTATTTTGTATTCAAATATTTTATATATAGTATATAAGGAGATCTTAAGTTTATGTTTTAAAAATTAGTTTAATAGTTTTATCAGCTAATGCAGATACTCATAAGTGATAATTTCTTTTATATAATTAATTATTTTCTTCAACATTTTTGTATAATGTATTTTTGTTATATTATTCCTCCTCCTGCAACTCCTTCCAGATCATCTCCACATCTCTACCCACAAAACTTTATGTTTCCTTCCATTTCCTTAAAGGCAAAATAAGACAGAATAAACAAAAAAATGTAACAGGATTTGAAAAATTTAAAACAAACCTGAGAGCTTGTACACACACACACACACACACACACACACACACACATACACACACACACACCTCTGTGGAGTTACTTTTGCATCAACCAACTATTTCTGACCATAGTACATTGTTAGTATACCCAGTGACACTGCATTGGAGAAAGCTGATTTTCTCTGTCCCAGTAGATATCAATTAAAAATAACTTTTTTGTTAGCCGTGGAACGTTGTGTCTATTTCCCTTTTTTAGTGCTACCATTTTGTCTCTTTGACCCTGTAAAGTACCGTGTGTGATGTCGCTGTCTCCGAGTACAAGTGATAGTTTCTGAAATGGTGAATTACTGTTTGAATCTAAACTCAGTTGAGTGATTTTCCCTTACTAAGAACTAAATTTTCATTAGACTATCTCACACTTTGAATCGGTCTTTTATCATTGCACGGTTTGTAACACTGTATCTTACCCATTTGTAAAATATTAGCTGATTAGAAAAGACCATTTTTATCTTGACATCATCTCAGAATACATGACATATTGTTGATATTGCTCATGATTTCTCCAGAAAAATCTCTGAACACTGAGAATCTGCCAAACTTTTGAAGTAAATAGACAATTTGTATTGCCAGGGAGTTTCGTGTCAGCTTGACACAAAGTAAAGTTAGCTGAGAGGAGGAAACTTCAATTAAGAAAATGCCTTCATAAGACTGAGTTGTAGGGCTTTTAGTGACTGATGGGGGAGGGTCTAGCCAATTGTGGGTGGGGGTACGGAGTCTTATAAGAAAGCAAGCTAAGCAAACCACGAGGAGCAAGCTCATAAGCAGCACCTCTCCATGGCCTTTGCGTCAATTTCTACCTCCAGGGTTTTGTCTTCACTGCTTTAGGTAAATGAACTGTTCTATGGAGTGTGAATGAAGTAAACCCTTTTCTCCTCATTTTGGTTTGTACACCTATGTGAGCACAATAAGAGTAACCCCAACTAAGACAATAGTGTGTACTTACATTAAATGTTTTCTTTAGGATCATTGTTTGGATATTTACTTTGAAGTCATAGTGTCATTTTATATATTTGGAGAGAATACCTGGTGTGGACTCAAGTTCGATTCAACACAATTTGTGGTATGTTGTAAATAATCTAACTGTAGTATGAAGTTTCTGGCCTGGACTAGCCCCAAGATCCAGACCAACAATCCCAAATAATCATGCACAGTCATATTAATTACAAACTATTTGGCCTAGGGCAGGCTTTTTGTTAGCTACCTCTTATATCTGAACTCAGCCCATTTCTACCAGTCTGTTTTGCCACGTGGATTGTGGCTTAACTGTACTTTTCCATCTTGCTCTTTCAGAGCAGTTTACATCATCTCTCCCTGATTCCACCCTCGTTTTCTATTATCTATGCTCAGATTTCCCACCTGCTTCTAAGATACTTGGCCATAGGTTAAAACAGTTTTATCCAATGATAATTCACAGCATACAGAAAGACATCCCACACCATTTAACTCTATTCCAAATATGTCTAACCTGCATCCTTGGCTTATGATACTTATTCTGTAAGTTGTTGGACAGTCACGTCTAAAAAGCATCTGTCTCTTAGCCTCAGAACTTTGGTACAGTACCAGAAAATAACAATGCCCTAGGACAATCATGGAATTCATAAAGATTAGGGTCTAGAAATTTAGTTTAACCTATAGAAAATTACAGCTTGAGTATATCAATGAAGTCTTTAGAATCCTTGTCCTGAAACTGAAGGCTAAGTTGAGATTCCTGGTTGAATGGAGTCTGTACATGTCACTGTAAATTGATGGAACACAACAATGCTCTTCATGGTGAAAGTAGGAATGTAGTCAGAAGTTTCTCTGCCTGCCTGTCTGGCCCCATAGTCATTTAGTCTCACATAATCACACAAAGGCTTATATTAATTATAAATGGTTTGGCCTATGGCTCAGGTAACTACTTGCTAACTCTTACTTTTAAACTCATCATTTTTATCCATGTTTAGTAATGTTGCTTGATACCTTTTCTCATCTTTCTTTCTTTCCATATGGCTGGCATCTCCCCCTTTACTTCCTCTTTCCAGAATTCTCCTTGTCTGGTCACTCTGTCTGTAAAGAATTGTCTGCCTAGCTTCTGGCCAATCAGCATTTTATTAAACCAAAATGTACAGTGAGAAATATTGAAAAAGTACAAAATCCTAGTACCATAACAAAGAAACTTTCAAAACCCAAGGCAAGCCTTAGCTTTGTGGCTCTTGTTAGAAGCGGAGATTATCATTAGAAACTGAATTCTGTAACTTCACAATTTTTAATCATTCTTTCAAGTAAAAACAACATTCCATGACAATAACAGTAAGTAAAGCTTGCATATAATTGCATGAGCTGAGCTGTTCTCTATGGCAAATACAATTAAAGATGTAGTAGATTTGTTTTATATATCATTCAAAATATTAAAAGAGAATGATGTCAAGTACTATTCATCAGTGACACCACTAGATCTTCAAACTGTAAGTAAATGACAATAAAGTATGCATTAAGGTCTAGTACAGTTAAAAGTGATATTTGATTTATTCTGAGGCAGCCACAGCCATGGAATTGTTTACATGTGTGTTTATATATATATATATATATGTATTAATTAATATATAATATAATTATATATATGTTAAAGTACTCTATATTTATGTATATGCAAGCAGAGTATTTTGGAACAGTCAGTCCCCTAATAAATGATACAGAGACTTCTATTAATTATAAATGCACAGCCAATGGTTTAGGTTAGTTACTAATTAGCTATTACAATTTAAATAAATCCATGTTTCTTATCTATGTGCACTCACATAGTTGCAACATTTTTAATCGGGGAAAGTTTATCTCTGGCTTTCTCTGTGTCTCCTGGTGACTCACCCTTTGTAGGCGGAGTTTACCCACAAGGACACCAATATCAGATAGATATTTATTAAAATATAAACCAACACTCACGGTACTGGTAACAGATTACAGTGGCACCTGAATAGGAACCGGAGTCTGCAGACGGACGGACGATGGGATCCTCCCTCCAGCAGCCAGGAACCAGTAAGAGAGCCTCCCAGCGTCCCAGCAGCCCCTTATCAATGGGTTTGGCCACACCCCCTCCAGGAGCCCGGGATTCTGGATAAGTTTCCTTGGACCCCATCAACTGACACCTGAATCCCACAACAACCCTTCAGTTCTGTGTTCTCTCTTTTCATGTCCACAAGTATGACTTAACCTCTTTCTACCTAGCTATTTTCTATTAGCTCTCTATTAAATCATTGAGAGCAAAACATCTTCACAATGTACAAAAAGACTGTTCCATAGCACATACACACACACACATACACACACACACACACACACACACACACACATATATATATAATTAGTGTTAGTATATTACTTTCAAAAACCAGTAACACCTTAATTGCATCAATTTTAATTTATTCATACACAGAGTTCTTTAAGGGCTTGTGAATTATTTCCATAAAAAATCGTTTAAAGGTAATTTCCCATATAACAACATATTAAATAAATATTTTAAAGAATTTTCTACTTACTAGCCAGGATTCTGGGTAGACATAAGAAAGAGATGGCTTTAAGTTCTTTATATAATTTGTATGTGGGGGTGTGTTGTGTGCATATGCTCACATATATGTGATAACAAGACAGAAGGGATTTACGCACTCAGATATAAGAATTCGAGCAAAAAGATATAACAGGAGGAAAGCCTATGTTAAGCATCAAAGGCCCCAAGACACTCGAAGCAAGTCATCTAAGCATTGTTTTCAGTTGCTGGTTTGTTGTCTCAATCAGCCTCAGATTTTAAAGAAAATTAGAGAGTACAAGAAGAAATAAACCACTGAGGAAAGATAACTTCAAACTCAGTCTATGAACTGCAAAAAAAGAGTCACTATTTTTCTTACTAATGTGTTGTCTTAAGGTGCCAGATAATTATGTGGTGAACTAAAAGTCACCCATTCTGCCTGAACACATGTTTCTATGTAGTGGACAACTGCCAATTAAATGAGAAAGGGGTCCTCTTCTTTCTCAGATCTTGCAAGTGTCAAAATCAAAGGGGATAATGGCTGTAGGCAGCTCTCTCTCTCGAAAGTGCATTGCTCCCCATCTCTACTAATGTATTGAACCACTGTTTCTCATGGGCACCTCTATTTCTCTTGGGCACCACTGAATTATGATTATTTTCTTCCCTGTTGGCCCACAAATGGATTGTGTCACCAAATAGTTTCTGGTCTAGCCATTTCTTCATGTTGCTTTATGCTGGTGGAAAATTAATTCTCATCATGCCATTCTAGAATACTATAGGGCTCCATAAATGTATCTACCAATTTGAGCTCTGTGCATCATGGGTTTGGGTTGCTAGAAAAGGATGCTCCTTCAGTAGGCAGACTGTTATGTAATATACTAAACTGGAGCTTTGGGGAAGAGAAATTTCCATAACAGTTGAAGTGATCACAGGGGAAACCATAAACTGAGCTGTTTAGACTAGATGGTGTGCTGTATTGGATAATCTTTTCTCTTCTCTCACTGCCTGCCCCATTAGCCATGGCCATGAAAGTCCAGGGAGTCCTCAGGAATTTATGAGTTTGTTTTATTGCAGAAGATTGTTATGAATTGTATCTTAGTTGTTAAAATTTAAAATAAAAGAACATTCATACATTCTCAATGTAAACAAGGCTCACAATGATTATCTACAGGTGGTAATATTACAAGTGTCTTTACATTTATATATTCTTCACTTTACCAAACTTCTATGAAAGCAGATGGTATTATAAACCATGAGTAAAATAAAATTTAAAATAAGACTCTTTGAGGATTTTAAAGAGGCTTCATGAATAATATTGACATTTGTAAATAAAATTTGTCATTACGTCCTTGTTCCTTAATCCCAAACTAATATTTTAGCAGAGGAAACTGCTTAATGTACGTAGTTTCCATTATTAGCACATATTGTACCTCAAACTACATTTACAAATTATGTTGTTTTGTGCTTTCCTCTTAACTAAATATATTATTATTATTATTTATACTAGTATTGTTATATTATTTATACTAGTATTGTTATATTAGTTTCTAGAAGGGTGACTTGAGTTCCCAGTGATGTTTCAAACAACAGAGTACAGAGGTACTGAGGACTCCAGGTGTGGGTAATGTGTTGAAGAGAAGGCTCAGTTGATAAAATTGACAGTGTAAGAGAAAAAAACGTAAAACCTAAATTCAGATTCTCAGAATCTATGTGGAAAAAAAAGGTTGTACACAGCCTTAGAATCAGAGAGAAGACAATTCTTGTCTTTCAACCTAAGAAAATGAATGACTTTCATTCTTTGTGACAGTCAAACTTTGCCTCAAAAACTAAAAGTGAAGCATAGAGGAAAGGGTACCCATTAGTGCCTTGAGCCTTTAGATACATCAAACTGCACAGCTCAGCCGTCCATCATTGTGTGTAAACACAGACAGGCAAACACAGATACACACACACGCACACACACACACACACACACACACACACACACACACACACACACACACACACACACACACACACTGTAAGGCAGGAGATGATTTGAGAAGCAAAAAGATTTGGTTAGCTGATAGCTGCCAAAGGACTTCAGTCTTGAAATTCTGTTGACTAGTCACTCTACCACGTTAAATGATTTTAGACTGATATCAAAGTTTTTGTAACATATACAGCATGAGACTAATATACCTATAAATAATCATACAAGTGTGCAATATTACTCGTTGCTGGGAAAGTATGAAAAATGAAAACATGCAACGTAGAGAAACAGAAGGCTCAAGAACAACAAAGTGAAAGGAAGCTAGTTTCTCTCGTTCAGAGTGCACACTAAGCAGTCCTTCTGGTTTGCTGGGATGGTGGGTAGCTCATAGCTTTGTGTAGTTATATATTCCTTTGTGAGACAAACATAGAAAATTGGCTACTGTTTGAACATGGTTTGATAAATGATTTAAAAGCCCTTTTGACAAGGAGTTAGCTGCACAAAGAGTTTTATTCATCAAGGAGTTGTAGTTTTATTCTTGGAATTAGAGAGACTTAGATTATTGTCAGGGGTCATAGGAAAGAGGATGTAGCTACCATGTTCTAGTTTTCAGGTTGTGCTCCCTTGTTTAAAATGGAACTCTAAATCAGGGACAGAACCCCAATTCGTACAGTAATTAATGAAATATAGGTTCATTTGGTTCCCAGTACCAATCCGGAAAACACGCATCTTTCATTCACTTTCTCTCTATTCCCAAATCCTCCTCGCTCCCTCCTCTCTCTCATTATCATCAGTATATTCTCATTTTAATTACTATGAATTGAGTACCTTATTCTTCTTATACTGCACTAGGCACTTCACATATATCAGCTGATCTTCCTAACAATCTTGTATGAAATATAATAATATTATAATTGAGAATAGATAATGAAATCACAGTCCAGAGTGGTTCATCAGCCTTCCTGAGTTCACTCAGAACAAAAAAAAAAATGGGAAAGCTATGATTAAATGCTTAATGCTTAATTTTTCTGATAACAAAGCAAATGATTTTAGGTTGGAAAAAAGAATGAATAAGTCACCCCAGGAAATTCAAATTCTTGTAATTTGCCTGTGTGGTCTTTTGTAGATCTCATAGGTGTGAATGTAGGTTTTATTGCACAGGAAGCTTATTACCAGAGTGTTGTGCAGTCCTGAGATTGGGAATACATGACAAGAACTCTCTGGCAGAGTGAGAAGCATAGCTTCACAAGCTGAAGACTTTCTGAACTTCTAGGACAAGGGGGGATTTTATGTTGTTCATTTATGGAGTATCATGATGCTTGATGTTCTTTTTCAGCACATAAGTAAACTGATTCTTCCCACTGGTAAGTGTGCCAGGTAAATACTAATAGAGTAGCAAGCAAAAAAAGCAAAGAGAAAGGGAAATGTCAATCCCTTAATATGAAAAATAAATTTTAAACCCACCTTTTAAGACATTCTAAAATGTTGCCGTATTAGCAGGTCCTGTGTTATTCTGTGGAGTTATAGAAACCTATGTAGGCAGAATTCTCAAGTTTTTGTTGTGCCTCCCTGCTGTTCAGTGACTGGCAAAGAGGAGATGAAACATTTCATAGCTTTTTAGTCAAGATTAATGTCAACTCAAAAAAAAAGGATGTTATGAATGGAAACCATACAAATAGAATACCTCAATAAAATTCAGACAAATAGAAATTCCAGTTTATTTGACATCTCAAAAAGAGTAGACTTCATTCAAGTAGGGGGATTCCATGTTATTTGTTTTTGCCTCTTTATTTTTATTTAAAAAATTTCCCCATATCCACCACTATCCCCCTTCTTCCCATCCTCCCAGTCCTCCTTCAGCCTCTCCCCTACCCCATCTCCCCATCTATTCCCCAGGGAGCACAAGGAACACCAAGGTGAGTCAGTTTAGTCTGGCATATATAGTTGAGGTGGGTCTGAGTCCCTACCCCCAGTATTAAGGTTAAGTTAGGTGTTCTCTGTGGGGAATGGGCTCTGAGATGTCAGTTCATGCACCAGGAATAAACTCTGGTTCTGCTGCAAGAGTCTCCCCACAAATTGCCCATGCTGTACACTGGTATCTACATTCAGAAGGTTTAGTTCCTTTCCATGAAGGTCCCTTAGCTGTCATTTCAGAGTCAATGAGTCCCAATAGCTTGGGTCAGCCATCTCTGTGGGTCTCCAGATCCCTTTGCTCATATACTCTCTCATCTCTCTCTTCATTATTGAGGGGACCTCAACCTGGTGCTAGCTAAGGATCTCTGCTTCTGCATCCATCAGTTGCTTGATTAAGGTTCTCTTTTGCTGAGGCTCTCCCCATGCTATTTCTTACTTTATTTTCATTACTGAAAGCTATGAATTCAGTTTTACTCATGATTATTATCTATAATTGCTTGACTAAATATATTGATACGAGATCTAATATTTTATCTATGTATGGAGAATTAAAATTTTACAATAAAGGGATTTTTGTAGAGACTGATAATTCCCTGATAGAAGGCAAGAACTTGATATATTGTAAATGACACGCTTGGTAGTATATGAAGAATTTGGCTTCACCAATAAGGGTTAGGCTTAAGCAACAGCTGAAGGAGAGGTGTTAAATCCCGAGCTGCTAGTCAAGTTGAATAAAGGTGTAGGATGGTGAACACTGGGTCAGGACTCAAAATATAATTAATTGTAACATCTAACATGGGTTGCACCAGGCAACATTTGTTTAAAAAGTCTATAAATGATGTTATATGATAACCTGCTGCATTCTAGTCCTGCCTTATCCTAAATTGTATCTTGTGATTTTGTACAAATGCCACTTGTAAAATGGTATTAAATATATTTAATTTTCTACAGCTTGAATCCCGGGTATCACTAAAGGCAAGTGTGTTAATGATTTGGTGTACAGACAATAGGGCTACATGGCTATGGTGAAACTTAACAGGAAATGACACTCAAAAGAAGCAAGTTAGGTTGTAGCAGCTGTGCCCTTGCAATGGCTATTTGGCCCATTGACTCTCCCTGTTCATTTGTCATCTACCATGAAATTAACTGGGTTTCATTTGCACCTCAGGCTCAAATAGGGACAAAGCGACTTTGAACTTAAACCAGAAGCCAAGGTAAATCTTTCTTCTTTCTGTAATTTTGATTTCGAATTATTTTGACACATGATAGAAGGTAAACTGTTACAAGCTTCCAGCGATTCAGTGGTCACTCAGGGAGATATCAGCAGTGCTTCTCACTGAGTCTTTCATGGCATCAACTTAGTCTTTATGAACCAATCATCAATATACTACAACAATTGATATAGGCAAATGCAAATGTAGAAGTAAGTAAAATAGAATGTTAGTACACTGTCCATTAAGACTCAAAGCATCTGCCCTGATATAGCTTCTTCGAATCCAGCAGTTAAGTTGGACTCCTTCCATTTAAACCTACTTAGTTAACAAACACTCACTCTGGGATGCACAAATAAAAGATCTGCTCACAGGTGGGAACGAAAGTCTCTCTATTTGATGAGAGTTACAGCCTAATATGGAAAGTAATAAAAATGAACCAATAATTTACTTTCAGAAAGCAGTAACAAATTCTATATAAACTGAATGGTTTGATAGGAGAAGCAGAGGTTTTAGACGTAATTTTTTGGACTTTCTGGACCTAAAAGTACTTTCAGTCTTCGCACACTTTGACTGAGGGACCTGGATTGTAGGGGTGTGTGTTTGTGTGTGTGTTTAACACCAAAATCTTCATTGCATAAGAAAAAGTCTTTGTGAAGAGATATTATTCCTAATACAATACTAAGGAGAGGACTGTGCTTATTAAAAGAATTTCATTGGATCTCCAACATACCTCAACAAATGTGTGCCTAGGAGAAACAGGAATGTACTGTGAATAAGCAAGTCCATCAGTCTGCAGTCAGCCTACCGTATGTTTTAGCCCTTGCGATCTTTGGCTGTAAGACCTGACTGTAGATGTGTGTGTGTGTGTGTGTGTGTGTGTGTGTGTGTGTGTGTGTGTGTGTGTGTGTGTGTGTGTGTGTGTGTGTGTGTGTGTTGTGTACATGTGTGTGGTATTTAACATAAAAGCCTTCATTGCATAAGAAAAGTATAATTCTGATTTTTATTGCTGTGGGGTGAGGCCTAGATATCCCATGCCTTAGATACTCCTTAAATTATTGACAGCATCTATTGCAAATACGAATCCCTAATCCAAAGGAACTCATTTTTGTATGTATCTCTTTGAGTCTTAGTTTCTTTTTAGAAGAAGCAAAGGGGGCTAGGGGAAACTGTCTGTGTAACAAGTTTGACCTGTCACTTAAAGAGCAGTCCTGGCATGGTTAATAAACATCACTGCTTTCCCTAAAAATGGTAAGTCATGTCCATGCTTAACAAACTTCTGAAGTTTTTTGACATTGAGTACTTTTTCCAGGATCATTTGAGACTTGCTGGATTAGATGATACCATGAATTCAAACTGCCCAATAACTGGTGTGCCCCACAGTGGCAAATCCTCAGCAGTAACCCCCCAAAAAGCAAACATTTCCTATTATCGGAACAGAATTTTCCATATAAGTGCTGGGATTGTTTGCTAAGCTGTTTTTAGAGTCAAATAAACTTTTTTTTCTTTTCATAATTCACTCACAAACATCTGAGACAAGTGGAGGTTTTGGATTTTTTTTTTACATGCTTCATAATACTGCTTTGTACTTTAGCCAAAACTTTTCCAACTTAAAGAATAACTTATAAATAAGGTCATAAATCTCATTAAAATCTAATAGTCAGTAAAGCTGCCTGAAGTGTATACTATGGAAAATTGGATTTTACTGTAACTAGAGCCCTATGTATAACATTGGAAGTTAATTACAGAGGGCAGTTTTTCACCACATAATGATAGCTTATACAAGCTCAGTCTCCATGCTATCATCAGAATGTAACTGCTCTTAAGAGACCGGATTTAATAACCATTCACCTTTTCAGGTTCACAAGACTAAACACTTGCTGAGTAAATAGTAATTTACATGTATTTGTACAGATTAAAAATAACTGGTAAATACACACACACTAACAAACTGCACACATCAAGAAATGCTTTGTTGGCTTTAAAATTCTCTGGTATCTGATGTAACTGTTGATGGAAAGGTTGAAACTGTCACACTTATATAGAGTTTTCCAGTGGTTCCTTGGGGTACTTGCCAATTGTTTGTGCTTCGAATGGTTCCTCAACCTGCCCATTTTTGTTTGATAACATAATCACAATAGTTTTATTGTTTATGTAGAATGTAATCAGAATGAAAAGAGACAGCTTGCACTGTTCATTGACGGTGGAACTAAATAGTGCTTTTCCCTTATAAACCAGTTTATGTGATACCATGAAGACAGAGAGAAATAAGCATAAATGCTCCATTCCTATGATCTCTTATATAAGCCCTTTCTTTCTACAAGAAAGGAGTCCCCAGAATGACAGAATACTATATCTGTGTTTTGTTTCCTTTGGTAAATAAGTTTTTGGCTCCTGTTAAATCAATACACAAAAGGATAATTTATTGAAAAGAAGACACAAATTACATTTGGCTGTTTTATGAAATGAATTAATTCACCTGGTACTTTATCTTGTTTAGAAGTTGTCTGAACCCGGGAGATGTCACTGAATAATCTTTAAAGTGAAAAATAAATAAACTCAGAAAAGTGTAGATATACATTTAAATAGCATTGATAAATCAAATTTAAACATCAATACTTGTTAGCATTCCTGTAAATGCACCGTTGTCCAGCTAATGAAAAGCTGGGAGAGATTCAGAATACCCTGCCGCTATTGATCATGAAAGTTCTAATTTCATTCTTGAGATTGCACCTGAGCCAAAACTTTCCCATTCATATTTTCTAACTAAAGAAAGCAATAATTATAAATTAATGGCATCAATTCTAGTGAAATGCAGCTATTGCAGCCTCCCTAAGGGTAGGAAAAAATAACTCAGCTCCAGCAAAGTTTCAGTCACCATCTCAGTTCTATGTGCATGCTGAGAACAGATCTGGAGATACATAAAGAATTGTACACTCATTGCTTCTATTTCAACTTTACTTTTGACCACCTTTGCTAGATTCAGAGGCATTTCTGAAGTCATTATTAGGTAGTTATCAGTTTACATAATCAGTAAAGATTATGGTCAGCTGTTATCGATCAGAATCATAATCAATCAATTTAATGTCTCACACCCAAGAGTTAACATGTTGGCACAAATGTCCAAGCATAACAGCCAAGTAGTTCCTGTTTATATTTTTGACTTTGACCATCTCTGCCTGTGTTCAGCCTGGGCTTCCATTCTACAGGAAACAGCAGGCAATTCCACCATGTTTCTAGATCTCTCCATGTACATTCTAAATGGACATTATGTATGAAAAGTCGAAACTATTATTTTCAAACCGAACTATTCATCTGCCGTGCTCTTCAGGTACAATCAAAATTGCTTTAAGCATTTTCAATCTACAAAGAAAGTCAGCTTTATTTAGCCTCAAATCCAATTTTTCAGAATCCTCTAAAGTCGATATGAATATGTTAATTTAGTTTTATCATCATAACCACATAAGTGCTTATAAATATCTGCAGAATCCACATGTATCCATACATGTTTTTCATTATTGAAAGTCTTATGAAATTGTTAAGTTGGTAGGCTTGATTATAGTTTCCCAAAAACTCTTAATTTCACAGAATATACACTAACAATACACTGAAATTCAACATTCTACAAACGATGTTTATTATGACATTAGTTGAAGTATATGCTTTTAGTATGTGAGACTAGTGATTCCATTAAAATAGCATAGCATAATATTAATATAAGTTGCAATTTTTATTAAAAAATATTTTATTTGAGAATCAAATTTTTATATACATTTAACAATAATGTATCTTATTGATTTATCCATTATTCAATCTTCAAACACTACTAAAATAAGCAATGACTTCAAAAGTAAAAATAATTTATTTTTTACTTTTAAGTATTTAAAAATGATTGAAAAATCATTCCAGAAAAATTTAATTTTCAAGGAAACTTGTTAAATGTCCAGCTAGAAACTTCAACTCATTAGCTGATCATTTACAATTTAAAACAACATAGTTTTCAGAACAAATGTTTATACTTTATAAAACCATAGCCTATCAATTAAGAAATATGTATAGCAAACACTCATTTGATGGAACATTCTTACAACCGAGGAAGCTTGTAAAATCCCAAGATGCTGACAACCTGATATGCCAGCTGCAGACAGAGAAACTGATGAAAATGCAATCATTCTGAATTTTAATATAATATAAACCATGTCAGCAATATTTTTGAAGAGCAGCTGCCAAGATTTCAATCCAACTGAATGGATAATGTTATTTTTATATTCTATTCTCTTCCAGCAAATTAGAATTCCCCCATTTTCCCTATGATAAGCTTTGCCTTATAACAACAACAAAACTCCTGAGTGAATGCAATTTGATGAATTTCCCTGTTTTTTTTTTTTTTGATGAAATACTAATTATATGGATAAAAGATATACAGACCACAACATCACCAAGGAGAGAAACTATAACAAATATTATTTGTTATTTGAAATTTGATATATTCCATTGCAGGGTAAAAACATTTTTTTCTGTGTAAATTCAGATAGTAATACTAGGATGTTGCTTCCTAATTCAATTCTTGTAAACTCAAGCAAAAAATTAAATTTAGCAGTACATTTTGTGTTGAGTCAGATATCCCCTATCTTAAGTCAATATCCTAGGACTGCCTATGAAATGCAACGTAAGTGGTTTTTGGTACCATAGATTTGAGTAAAATGATTGCACATGAGTAGCAAAATTTCAGACCTACTGAAGAGACCACCTAAGTTGATCTTGACATAAGACAATGAGCAACTCCCTGGTCCCACTACTTGTATCACAGCTGAGAGACTTTCTCAGGCAGTGGTTGTTAATGATGGTTGTTCCCATCCTTACCCTTCTACTCTGCCTTTCAGACAGTTTCTCAAATAGTAAAGAAGGGCTTTATTATTATAGAAGACACGGAGTGAGAAGGAGAGGAAGAGAGAGGCAGAGGGAGAGAACGAGAGAGAGGGAGAGAGATGGAGATAGAGGGAGGGGAGGAGAGATAGATAGAGATGATTCCCAAGAGGGAGCGAAGAAGTGAGTGGGAGTGTCTAGCGGTGGGAATTCTTCTTGAATGGGGTTTGATGTCAGAACAAAGGGCAAGGCACGGCTTTAGAGACTTGAACAGAATCCTAAATTTGGGTATGGTATTTTTGTCTTGTAAAATTTCAAGTTTCCAAACTAAAAGTAAGTGCTGATTAAATGTTAATTTTTTTTTAATTTGACACTGAAAAAATGAATCCAAAGACATTTTATTACACAATGTCCAATATGCTAACCTGAAAAGCATCAACATTTTATTTAATTCACAATCAATTTGTAAAATGTTTGAATCACTGCCTCTAGGCTTTTTCTGTGCTCAAATCTTATCCAACCTAAGAGAAAGCAGGCACACCATTCATGAAGAACCTCTACTATATACCTGAATAGAGGTATAGTCTGTTGAAACCCTATTACTTTGCAAACGGTAAATAGGTGGCTCTAAGCAACCTGAGATTATGTGTTTTAGCAGTTTTTATTCTAGGTGTAAACCCTTCAATTCTACTTTCAGGCATACACACACACACACACACACACACACACACACACACACACACACGCACATACACAAAGTGTGTTTGTATGTCTGTGTGTGTGTAATTGGTGTGTATGTACACACACATGCATAGTTAAAGACAATGAACATACTATTATAAATTTTAAAAGTAACTTAAAATGTCTGTAACATAGAATGCTCAAGATGATCCACAAAGAACCATGCTTGATAGACTAATTCCCAGTGACCCTAAAGAGTACTTCCTTTTTTCTTCTTTGTATGCTGAACATCTGGAGGGGGAAAAAATTTCCAAATTAAGTCTTCAAACGCACCCATGCTTCTACAGGTGAAGCATTTCCTGTGCAATCTATATTCTCTAATCTTACTCTCTGATATTCACTCATGGAAAAATAACCAAAAATGAACAATTTCAACAGCAAGTGAGGCTGCCTTTGTGTCTATTTTAGTGATACTATTTAGCCTTTTCAATGAGGAAATCAGACATTTAAGATCTTTAATTGAAGTATTTTCAAAACTTAAAAGATTATTCCACTATATCTGCCTTAGAGAATTCAAGATATGCTTTGCACGTAAATCAAAACATTGATGTATCATGAGCATGCTACTTTGGTATAATATCTATATAGTTAGTTTTATAAAAATACAGATAGGATGTTGCATATACCAATAGCTCTATCTGTTCCTACAGAGACATACAATAACTGCATTTTCTTCAATAAAGATGCCCACAGTAGAAGGCTGCTCATCTCTGCTTCCTGTTCTACTTAAGCTTCTGGTTGCTTAGACACTGTAAATTTAGAGTTCCCTGAAATTACAAATAACCAATGAAACCTTGATGTGGAAATGCCTTTCTGTATGCTGTGAATCTCAATCTTTAAATAAAGGAGCTGTTTTGGCCCTTGACAGGCACCATAGAAAAAGTAGGCAGAGGAATCAGAATAGGTAGAAAAGGAAGGGCAGAGTCAGAGCAGATCGAGAAAGCCCCCAAGGAGCTACATGTAAGGAACACAGGTGAGCCATGGGCCACGTGGCAGACAGATTAATAGAAATGGGTTGATTTAAGATGTAAAATCTAGCTAGCAATGTGCCTGAGCCATAGGCCAAACAGCATAAAGTTAATAGAAGTGTCTGAGTTATTTCTGGGGGCAGGTGGCTAATGGGTCTGGCACACAGGTCTGTGGGGCTGGGCCTCTGTCCACTTGTGACCAAAAAACCACACTACAACAAAACTTTCCTGTATATTTTCCTTCATAATACAATGTCATTTATGTGCTTAACAGAACTCCAAACACAGGTTATATACATTATTTGATAGCAAAGTCTGCTTCCTACTCCAATTAAGGGTCCATTTGAATCACTGTTTTGGGGAGTGGGCAGAAGAACGCAGGAGAAGAGCAATTTCATGTACAGACATGTATGAGGCCATAGCTGGACAACCTAAGGTGCAAGATTATGATTCTGCATGAAGTTTGCATTTTGGGAAGGATACAGAATCAGTATCCTAGGTTCTGGGCCCAAAAGAGGTTAGATCAGATGACAATAAGAACTCAAAACATTACTTCTCCATAATTTATTCTTTCCTCTTTAATAAAGCCCATGGCATTCACAAAGAAAGCCTAACTTCTTTCTTTAAATCTGAAATGGGACCATAAAATAATGGTGGTGTTGGTATTATATGATGCTCACCTCAGTTCTGTCGCTTACTGATGGTGACTCCTGCTTTGAAGTTGTAATTTATAAAGCACTAACTTTGAGGACTGGATAGGCAAATATCTTTTTCAGGGCATGGACGCTGCATTCTGAAACCCAGTCTCGTTATGGCAAATAGTGGAGCAAGATATGGAGTGCAGTGACATTTGACTGACTAAAGTGCCTCCTTGTGTGGTCACCATCATTTACATTTTATATACCATTTTATTTTTCCCGCTGTGCATTCATAATAATCTTAGCTATTTACCTTCACACATGCAAAATTCATATTTGCATCTGCAAATATCTCTTCTTTCCCACATCTGGACACCTGCAGCATAATTAACTAACTGAGATTCTTTGACATTCTAAGGTGTAAACAGTTTCCTAGCCTTGATATTAGTGAAGCTGCAAATATCAAAAGTTGAGGCATAATTCTCCCCTTTATAAAAATATACTTTGCCTCAATCAGAGGGTCATTTTTAGTGGTGCAAATTTAGAAATGTCTTGAGAATGCTCTGATTTTCCCCTCTTCACAGGAGAACTAACCGTAGCTGGTGAAGATGGTGCTGCCAACTGATGTTTTATGGTAGACTATCTTTTGAAGATTATTCCGAGCTATCCAGACCCTATTTATCCAAGTATGTGGCTATCCTTCTCAGACCCTTTGGAGAGATCACTTGCCTCCACGGACTCATAGGCTTAGTAGAAAGTCCGGTTCCCTTTGGTTCAATTTAGGATAATTCTACAGATATGCCTTCGTTGGAGATTTCCCATAGGATACATTTGACCTTTGTCTAATTTAGCATTTAAGCCCCATCTTCTTCCCAATCCTAGTTAAATGTGTGGAGCCGTGAGAAAACAAACTGCAAACGTTCTGCATACTAATTTGCTTCAGAGTCTGTCAGTAGGAGAGTTGACCTTCTACAACAAACAAAGAAGAAGCAATGTCCATCTAAGACGATTAAGGTTTGAAAAATCCTGAAAGCCAATATAATCCATTGAAATCTCATAGAAAAGCTTACCGTGCCCTCACAGAACCAGTGAAATCATGTTAGAGGGCCATTACAACCAACACTAAAAACTTGGAGGATGGGTATGACAATGTTGCTCAAGGATTCCACTCCCAGCACTCAGATAGGTTGGCTAACACCTCTTTAACTCTCGCTCCAGGGGACATGAAGCTCTCATTGGACACTTGACTCATGCACAAATATCACCCTGCCACATGCATATATGTATAATAAAAATAAATCTTAAACAAACAAAACCTCTGGATTGGCTAAGAAAATGGCACAGCAGATAGAGTATTTGTGGAGGAAGAATAACACCCCAAATTGAAATATACAGAATTTTTAGTAAAAGATGAACATGACAACACACACATAACTTCTAGAGCAGTAAAGGGGAGTAGAGACAGAAAGATTACTGGGATTTACTGCATCCCAGTCCAGCTCCAGATTGCTTGAGAGATTCTGGCCCAATGGAATAGACAGAGAATGATACCACAGAATATTCTGTGAAACCCTCCAGCCTCTGTATCCTTGAATGTACACATATTTCTGCATGTATCTATGTATATATGTATATATTATACATATGTACATCACACACACACACACACACACACACACACACACACACACACACACATACACACAGCAGCAGCAGCAGCAGCAATAAAATCCTTATGAGGAATGTCCTAAAACACAATCATATCAATATTATATACTGGTATACTTCTCATTCTTAAACATTTTTTCCATGTTATTTCAAGAGGTAATGAAGAAAGTGACAGATATTTCTATATGAAGTTCAAGTTCTTACAGGCTTCAATTATATCAAACTTTCACAATTTACAGAATTATCTGTAAAAAAAAACTTGACAGGCATTTTGACAGGTGAGACAACTGTATTGTATTTTTTACACGTATACCATATTCAACTTTTTTTCATGTATTATCTGAATTGACTCATCACTACAAAATAGAGGAGGCAACAGTACTCATTTCATTTTACAGATGAACAAGAATTTCTAGCCAATATACTTACCTTGAACTGTGATTTGGATCTGAAATAACACCCACATGATGTGTGATTGTGTGCCAAAGGCTTAGTTTTCCGCTGATGGGCTTTTGTAGGTGATTCCTCATAGAACTCCAACTTCATCAATAGGCCAACTCTACTTTCACGTTCTGGTGGTGTTATTGTGAAAAAGAATCTTCAAGGTGTGAGACCCACATGAATGAAGGAGATTATTGAAGGTGTGATCTAGAAGGTCCTCATTCCCACTTTTCTTCCTCTGCCTACGTGCTTTCTTGATGGGAACAGCTTTTCTCCAATGTTCCTTTACACTCAAATGCTCCTGTCTTAGATAGCTTTGGATTGAAACCCCTGACGCTCCAACCCAAAGTGACTATTTTCCTTTAAGTTCCTGCTTTCAGAAATTACGTTGTCTCACTGGAAAGTATACTGATCCACTCAGGGAAAGGGTAAAGTGCAGATTCAAAAACTGATGGAAGCTGTCACATAAGTGAACAAATAAGGAACAAAGAAATATTAAGAATTCCCAGGTGAAGGAATTTGGTTTCTTCTCATGTTATTGATTTGTATTCTCTAGTGTAATTAATCACATTGGGGTTTAAAGTGGTACTGTGGCTGCTAAAATTCTTTTAAAGAGAAGAGACATTTCCATTGTCACAGCAGGTAAGAACACAGAGAACGCTCCAGAATCAAGATTTTATTTTTGTATTTGCTGCTGTTTTCTTTGACTATCTCAACGAAGAACACAAACTAACAGTGTTTCATTAAAGAATTTATACCATTCTGGACCTAACCATTTTCTAGTGGTTTACAGTCCTATTTAGTTGACACTATTAACAGAAATTTAAAATTTCTGGATCAAAGATCTGGGTAGTAGGAACACTCAGACTCTAAAATGGGGAAGCATCATGGCTTTGCACATAAACCAGGATTTTTCTTCAAGTTCTAGGAGATAGCAACCATGCCAATCACTTCCTCTAATGCTAATCAGCATTTCTGAAGATTTCATAAGAATAATTCAAGAGAGTCATACACACACACACACACACACACACACACACACACACACACACACACACACACACATTTTAGAAGAAATTAATGAAATGGGGAAAGAGGTCAGTCCAGACTGAAGTGGAGGATTTGGAAGCTCACTCTCTGGTGATAAGAAAGTACTCTGTTATAGTGTTTTGTACCCAGAGCTCTCTCTGGATTTTCAGTCTTGTGGTTAAACCAGTTGAAAGATGTAGAGCTGGGGTTGCGCAAGAGGCTGCAGGTTATTTGTTGAGGGTGCATACGCTATCAATATGCACACTCTTTAGGAATCTCTGTTTTTCGTGGTGTGTGATGAGATCATAAGCTTTGCATCTGTTCCAAGACATGATATGATACCTGACCGGTTCCCAATAATGAGGTCAATTAATCTTGAATTGTAGCTTATACAATGTTGAGCCAATATAACTATTTTATGTTAAAAATTAGTCATCTCTGGTATTTGTTATAGTATCAGGAACTGATTTAATTATATCACACTTTAAAAAATATTCATTGCTAAATAACAAGCAGTGATGGGAATGCAGGGCATGCTCTACTTTATCCCTGATTAATTAACTCTCTTTTTATAAGTTTTGCTAAATTATTTCACACACCTCTCCAATTATTGAAATCTTTGTTGTAAAAATCTACCATATCAGTTTAAGCCATGGTAGTTGGAAAAAACACTTTAAATATTTCAGAGATTTGAGAATAGGATAAACCCCAGGACTATGGATAAGCAAGGAATTGCTAGATATTTGAATGTTTTACTGTAGGCAAAGTTTTACTTAAAAGGCACCAGTCCAAGATTGATATTTATTAAAATATAAACCAACACTCACGGTACAGGTAACAGCTTATAGCCGAGCCTGAACAGGGACTGGAGTCTGGAATGGTGGACAACGGATTCCAAACCGGTCTCTCCAACAGCCAGGAACCAGGAAAACAGCCTTTCCAGGGTCGTATCAACCCCTTATCAATCAGGTTGGCCATGACCCCCTCAGTGGCCCTGGGCCCTGGGTAAGCACCCTCGGATCTTATCAGCTGACACCTGAATCCTACCACATCTCCCCCTTTTGTCTAATTAAGAAGGTTCTAAAATAAGGCTATGTACAATAGGAATTGTTATGAGGTAGTATCTAGGAGAGGATAAAGTACAAATTACAACCAAAACCTAACCTATATAATGTAGTACGAGGTTTCTGGCCCTGACTTTCTGGCCTATCGTCATGGTCTAGGCCCATAGACCCACAGAACTGCAGTCCCACAGTCCCACAGAGACACACAGACACTTTCAGTAGTTTTTGGCTGATCAGCCTCAGGCCCAGGCATATCACTTACTAGCTCTCTACCCTTCATCTAACCCATGTCTCTTGTTCAGCCATGTGGCTCGGTACCTTTCTTTAGAGCAGCATAGTTCTCCTCTGCTTCTTCCGGGCCTCTCTCTGGAATTCTCTCTTGCATTCTGCTGATGTGGGAATGCGTTTATGTATGCTATGAATCTCAATCTTTAAATAAAGGAGCTGTTTTGGGCGATGGCAGGCACCATAGAAGAAGTAGGAGGATAAATCAGAGCTTAGGTAGGAGAAGCAGGGTGGAGTCAGGCAGATCCAGCCAGCCGCCCAAGAAGAAACATGTAAGGAGCATGGGTGAGCCACACGGGCCACGTGGCCAACAGATTAATAGAAATGGGTTGATTTAAGATATAAGAGCTAGCTAGCAATGTGCCTGAGCCATAGGCCAAACAGCATGAAGTTAATAGAAGCGTCTGAGTCGTTTCTGGGGGCCTGGGCGGCGGTGGGCAGCTAAGCGGTCTAGGGCGGCAGGTCTGTGGGTCTCGGATCTCTGGCCGCCCGGGACCCGAGAAACCTCACTACAACATTCTGCTCTCAGAGATTTTTCTTAGTCTGGTATCCCTGCCTACACTTCCTGCCTGCCTTTGGCCAATCAGTGCTTTTTATTAAACCAGTGTGTGGGACAATTATTTACCATGAAACAACACAATACCCCTACAATATAAGGTACATCATATATTTCTAGAATATTGGTAGCTGGTAGGGTGTATAAATTACTTCAAAAGGTTGATATGTGAAAGTGAAAATTCAACACCTGAATGTTCTTATCTAAGGGATAATAGGGTGATAACCTTAAATACCTATTCTCTAACCTCTTTAAGACCTGAGAAGGAAGATGTATCACCTGAAAGGCAGAAGTACATGGAAGTAGTGGCTTCCAAAATTTGGGAGAGGACAGCAGCACAGCTACCTGGACAATCACCTCTGGATTTGTATGCCGTTGGAGCATCTATCATATTGGCTACAGGCCTATGGTATCTGACAGATCTTTTCACAAGCAGGGCAGTTTTGGAGGGACTGTCTTATCCTGTCCAGGCAGGTTTCGTCAGTCTCCATCCATCAACTTGTTCATCCAGCTTGGACACCATGTGTGTACTGTCACCAATCAGGGTAAGTACAGTTCCTTACCCAACCAGCTATTCTCTGCCAAGAGGACAAACTCCAAAGTAGTATCCTTGATGCTTAACACCATCTCGGGAAAGGAGCAGTGACACCAGGAGTCGTCGTGTCTCTCGTGGCCTAATTTCAAATGTTAAATGCCATATTCTCTGGGTCAATGTAATGGTTGAAGATTCTTGTCTATCTATGATATTCTAACCTGTATCTGAGATGACTGGGATATGGTACCTTAAATAATGTTGACTGCATTTTTTATCGACTTAAGGAATAAACCCTGTACTAAAAATTAGAATACCTATATAAGGGGTGTACAATCTCTGAACAATGACTTTTAGTATGACTATCAAACATTAGCCAGGGGTATATTACCATGTAAAGTGGCCACAGCATTTTATATATGTATATACATATATATCATCTAAACAGAGGTAAATAAGACATCTTGTGCATATATCATAACTAGTGCAATCATATATCTAGTATAGTTAAATGAAGGTAGTAATTGCATAGTGTACATGACAATGATGTGCAAATATTTTAAACAGAGGTAGAAGCATATATAAAATATAGCAGTTACAGATTCAAATTTACATAATAGTTACAGATTCAGATTTATATCAAAGTACAAGTCATGTTGGTTATATAAAGCAATTTCAGATTAAACTTTGTAACAATGTACAAATTATCACAATTAAACATATAAAATGATTTCACATTTGTATCAATATACAAATATTTATGCCAGTGCAAATTGTCTTTAGCTTAGCCCATATATTCAGCTAGAATGGTGTGTAGGTAGGTAGAACAATCTACCTTTATCTATCCTATCTATCCCCTTTCTCTTCTTCAAAAAAGATCTTTGATGCTATATTATAATTCTGTCCTTCATCCAACTTTAACTTATAACTATTCTATTAGAATAATAATTACCCACAACCCTCAGAACACAAAACTTATTGGGAAAAGGGGCATAGTCTTTTATAAGGTTGCTTCCTGCTGACTTAAGGGCGATGGCATTTCTTTGGGGTACTATAAAAGGTAAAGCAATGGTTAGATCTTAATGGACTGACTATACACATCTATAACCATTCTCAGAATAGTGGTTAACTCCATCTGGAATTCTAATTAGAATTGTGATCTGAAGGATAATCATAGAGAGCTATCTTGCAGCCGTTTTTGAATAGTCTATTTTGTGAAAGCAATCATTGATTGGTGTGTACCAGGTTCTTTATTTTTCTATTTTTGCCTCTGTCTGTCTGTCTACCTGTCTCTTACTCTCTCTCTCATAATCTCCCTTATATTCCTGTTTCAGTAGTAGGAGTTGTTGTGGTGGGGGCCCCATCTCGGTTGCAGATATTTTATAGATAGCTGATAGGAGGAAATGTTATTTACGATACTCAAAAAAGATATTCATATCTTCTATGACATTAGGAGATTTTATGCAGACAGGATGTTTGAAAGGTACAAATACAAAGAGAAACAAGGCTTAAGATGAAGTCACAATAATATTGGTCCCTAAACATTCTGTCTTCTGTCTCACACCAGGTGGCTTTTCTGATACAAGAGAGAATTCTTCATATTTTTTTTTTTAACCAATATGCTTGGGTTTAGAGAGGGAGAAAGCCACTTGCTCCCAATACAAATCCAGCCCTATTAATAGTCAAATCAGGACCATTTTTTTTTCTCCAAGATTGATATTTATTAAAATATAAACCAACACTCACGGTACAGGTAACAGCTTATAGTGGAGCCTGAACAGGGACTGGAGTCTGGAATGCTGGACGATGGATTCCAAACCCTTCTCTCCAGCAGCCAGGAACCAGGCAAACAGGCTTTCGGTGGTCCCAGCAGCCCCTTGTCAATGGGGTTGGCCATGCCCCCTTCAGGGACCCGGGACCCTGGGTAAGCATCCTCAGATCTTATCAGCTGACACCTGAATCCCACCACATTTTACAGCATTTTCTTCTGCAAAATATGTTACTATGGCTATCTGAAGATATGTAATATGTTGTTCTGATTTGAATTTATTTGATCTAATGAAGTAGTGCCCAGTATTGTAATTTTTACAGGTTCTGGGATGGTAGAGAAGCCACCGTGATTAAGAGCTCTTTCTGCTCCTGCAGAAGACTGGGAATCCTTTCACAGGAATCTTAGACTCAGCAATAACCCCAGCTATATGAGGATCTTAGACTCTGACCTTCGCTAGCACCCACATTCATATGCATATAACACCCACCTGCCAAAAACACTCATGTGATTAAAAGTAAGAACTAAAATCTCTTCAAAATATTTAGAAGTTCAAGTGTCACATGTTCATATTCTTGCTCTACTGCCAGTCTTTGTAGCATTAGTGGGTAAACATGTCATTGAGCCTGAGGGTCAGCTGAGATTTCCATTTAGACTCGTAATGAACTCTATGTTTGCTAGGGGTGGAGCAATAGGTCAATGGTAGCGTCCTCCTAGCATACATGAGGCTCTGGATCTTACTCTCAAGAATAAAATTTAGGTGTGCTGCACATGTCACTTCTGGGTGCCTTAAAGTGGGCAGGTAACAGGATAAAGACTTCTCACGAAGATGAATTTTACTCCACCACACAAGCAGAAGCACTCAGTGCTTACTAGTTGCTAGACTTTGAACCAGCACACAGGTATTTTCACATTTATTCAATAGAAGAAGCACTTTATCGGCTTAAGTCAAATATGAGTGGGACAGACAGTATACTTCTCTCACTAAAGTGTAGGCTAAACCATGCATCTTCACAGCATGCTCATTTAGTTGACTATAAAAGAATCAAAACAAATGCTCACATTGGAAAATTATTGTGAGATGAAAAAAAGTACAAAGACAGCAATATTCTCAACATGAAGAACATTTGAAAACTTGAAGTTTGTTTTGAGTAGCTGATACAAGATCTGACATAGCCTAGACTCATACACTCTTGCAGTAAGCCTGGTCTTGAACTCCTTACTCTCCCATTATCACCTGTGAAGTGCTGGACTTAACACAGGCTTTTTCACATAATTATACTGTGGGCTGCTCAGTAGCAGGCATCTGGGTTTCTGGGGCTCACTCTTCTAATGTCGCAATGTGAGGGCCAACTGTGGACTCTGTGGAAAGGACCTTGGCTAGTACAAGCCTGGTTTTTATTTTTTATTTTTTTCCATTTCCAAGGCTTGTTTGCTATTCCTATACACTTATGGCTTATGTATATTATGTCTAGAAGGGCCAACACTGCCTATTTTATTTGATTCTCTTAATTTATTTTTTCTCTCTGACAATATACCTTTTCTTAATTCTGCTTCGTTAGTTTGGTGTATACTTTATATTCAAACATACTACCAATGATAATATTACTAGTTTATTGTTTTCATCACTATGAAGAAAAACTCAAGGACTACTAATCTACTGAGTACAATTTGCTTTTAGATAGCATGGCTGTTTCTTCTCAAATCACCTGCATTCTTGGAATTATGTCACATGAACAAAGTTATGAATCATCACCAATTCTCAGGAGCAACTTAACTTCTTTTTAATCAAGGTTTGGGTGTGTCTGCTGCTTTAAGAACAGAGCCCAGAGGCTGCTGATATTATACTGAGATTTCTCAGCAAGGAATGCTGAGGTAAAAAACTCTTAGCATAGATTTACATGGAGACATTTGAGTATAGAAGGAATATGTACATATTGAGCAGTGGAAGAACTGAATATGTCTCACTTAAAATGGCCTTTCATGATTAGTATAGTGGGATTATGTTGTAAACAATTATTCCTCCAACTGATTTTATAAAAATATTGATTGGCTGAAGGCAGAGAGGAAGTGTGGGCAGGGCTACCAGGCTAAGAAAACTCTGGAAACAGGACAAACAGAAAGCCAGAGACATGCCATGGAGACAGCGCAATGAGATGCCAGCAGATGCAGAGAAAAGAAGTTGAAATGATGCTCTGAGAAAAGGTACCAAGCTGCATAGCTGAGCAGGATAAGAATCATGGGTTAGTTTAAGACTAAAGAGTTAGCAAGTTATATGCCTGGGCCCTAGGTCTATCAGCCTAAAATTAATACCAGCGTCTGTGTGTTTCTGTGGGTCTGTGTGTCTCCGAGTCTCGACCACAGGCCAGACAGGCCAGAATTCTCACACTACAGTTTAATACCAAATTACTGCAATTTGTCTCTTTTTCCCCTGAATATGTGTAAAAATATAGTATATTCATTTCAAAACATCTACATTTGAACAGCTTCAAGGAAAGGTTTGAGCATCAAAAGACCCAATGTGTGCCAAGAATATATTATTAATGGAAAATCTGAAATCCTAAACCTGTGGCTTTCTTAAAACCATAACCATTACTTTTTGTTTGAATTTTCCCTTGGTTTCTATCTGGAAATATCTTTATTATTTCTCTCAGTGACTAGTCTTGTAATTCTGCTCCTTGGTCCTGCATTTTAATAATTCCTTAGCTGCTTTCAAGTTGCTTATCTACCCCTGAAATAATAATTAGGCTTTGGAACTTACGTGGTAAAATTTAAGATGAACATTATAAGTTGAAATCACTATAAATAAAAGTATGCTCTCAAGCAATAAAAAAAATGCATAGTACATTCCCTTTAGCTGAAAATCCACAGTTAACTGGTTTGTAAAAGGTTGATTGCAAGAAGAAGTGGTAGGTATAAACAAATACAGTTTTTACCATAGAAATATTCTGCTGATGTAGAATAAAAAACTATATATTTTTAATAATTTTTTTTACTCAGAGTTAGCATATGCCATAAGAAGCACTATCATAACATATGGTTATTTTCTATTGATTGGCTATCATTTTTATTAATGTGCCACATTTCAGTTTACTAGTGAACAGTGATGGACACACACACACACACAGGCTGCTTTGTTTTTTCAATAAGTAAACATTATGTCTTCTAAGCTGGAGAGAGAGAGAGAGAGAGAGAGAGAGAGAGAGAGAGAGAGAGAGAGAGAGAGAGAGAGAGAGAGAGAGAGAGAGAGAGACTTAAAACACTGAAGTCATCCTGAAGAATTTGCAAACAACCTGTACCTACAAAAAGGTTCTGAACCGAGAGTGACAGCTAAGGGATCAGAAACTCCAAGGCTGGGATGGGAAACTTGGCTTTGTGAGATTCATTTCCAGACTAAGCAAATGATAGACAGTTACTAAGGGAGATAGAAGCGTTACTACCACAAAGGTGACTGTCTCCTGTGATAAAATTGTCATTGCTTTAGGGTTATATCATGGACTATTAATTATATTTTTAATATTGCAAAACATTTGTTTACCTGCAAAAAATAAAAGAAATCCAAGTACATGTAAAATTTTTGGCTTGGACACACACACACACACACACACACACACACACACACACACACACACAAGTACCGTATATCTATTTATCTATCTATCTATCTATCTATCTATCTATCTATCTATCTGTCTGTCTGTCTGTCTGTCTGTCTGTCTGCTTGCCTGTCTGCCTGCCTATCTATATTTTAGAAGAAAAATAATCATAATTGATATTACCTAATCATATCCATTGGTTATTATTTACCCAGTGAGCTTACAGACACTCTGCACTCAATATATATATTTTTAAGTGACTAAAACAATCTTATCAGAAACAGTTCTCTGTGTTGGGTAAAAACTTCCAACTCCTGTCATGGATGAGGTTATAGTTTCTTTTCTTCACCTGGCATGTGAGTCACTGAGATCTTTGAATACAAGTAGAATTCTCTCTCTCTCTCTCTTTTTTTTTTTTTTTTTTTTTTTTTTTTTTTTTTTTTTTTTTTTTTTTGAGTTAAAGGATCATATAAGTACCTCACGCTGTTTGATTAATGTTAAGGATATGCTCACTAGCGCACTAGCATAGATTAACCATATTTATAAAATCTGGTCAGGTAAAATGTTGGGGCGGGTCTGAACTGCTCATTCTGCTGGCTCAGCGCTCCAGGCATTCCTCTCATGTAGCTGTTAATATGCTGCTGCACTCTATGCCATACTGTTGGAATGAGATCAGTCGGGGAGGAACACCCCTCGGCTGTGACAGACATTGGCAGATGTTCACCTGAGTGCTTTCCAGGTAAGAACCTCAAGCACCTGCCACAGAAGAGGGCACAGCCTATTCCAAGGATCACAGCCACTTCTGCTCTCCAAGAGGGCTGTTGCTCTTATTAAAACAGAAGCAGATAAACTAAACAGGAGCCGATGTCTGATGGGCAATTGCCCAGATGAAAAAGCCAGTTTTAGATGCAGAATTCTCAGAATGTATAGGCACCTCCACAGGCAACAAATACTCAAATGCTGCTTTAGCTGCTGTGTTTTTTAAAATCTATATTCCACTAATAAAGAAATGGAACAAATAAAAACAGAGGATGATAATCGTGCTGTAGAGATACAAATATATAGCAGGAAAAAAAGCGGGATGCAATGTCAGCACAGTGGATTGATAGTTATGTCTCCCAAAGGTATTCCAGTTGCTTTTTTGTTCAAATTTGTTATTATTGAGCCAGAATATCTCTAAATTGAGAAAAATTAAAATTATTCATTTACATTCTACCTCTTATCTTTACTCGAGTGCTTTGAGTGTATCTTGACAAGGAGTTAACACGGCATTTAAGTGGAGAAAGAATGCTGGAGACATGTGAAGAAATAAACTGAAACAAATTTACAGAAGATGAACTAAGGTACAGAGGTATGCTTCTGCTAAGCTTCTCATGTTCTCCCTGTCAGAAACACTCATGCACACACACACATACATGTATGCACACACGGGTACATACACATACGCACACATAGATGCACAAACACACCCTTGTCTAGATAAAAAGAATTCAGAAGAGGAGAAACTTCTGAGGGCAACACAAACTTATAAAAACATAAATACCTTCTTATACCATGGCCCAAGAGATTAGTTATTTATTGCACAATCTACAGTGATATAAGCATCATGAAGACTCAGTTTCTATCCTCAAGTAGCTGACAGCCTGAGAGATATAAAAAGATATGAGCAGTGCTGACAGAGGAGATAAGGCAATCAGATGTAGATATCATGTCATTTCTGGAATCAATTTCATTACAGTACCAGAATAAAGGAGCTCCATTGCCTTGCCAATTATAACTGTCCTTTTGTAGTTACTAGGTACTCAATAGATTCTAATTTACTTGCAAATTAGTCAGCTTGATCTTATCTACCAAAAGAAGAAATAGAGGCAATGAAAGAATTTTAGCTACTTGTGCAGCTTGTGACTGACTGAGCCAAACTCCAAACCTTACAACTATAACCATTAGACACACTCTCATAGGCCCAGCTGAATTAGCATATCGCTCAGAATGCATTTATCATTACTACTTTAAAATTGTTTCTCAAGTACTTAATGAGGTGGGGTGGGCAAAGAGAAACAACTATATCATCCTCAAAAATTTTCACATACATTGCTATTTCTGTCTGGCCTGTTGCTTTTACCAAAAGCCCCCAATCAAGGCAATTAAGTATGCAGCCTAATATGCACGGATCACTACTCTCATGCTAAGCATGATTCTCCTAGTGGGCTAATAATAAAATCAGAATCACTTAACTACACGCCCAACATACTTGGACATTTTTAAATAGAGAAAAGTAATTAAGCCAACCTTCCTCACAGCCTGTCAAGAAATAAAAGTTTGAGAATCTAAATTACATTGTCTTCAGGATGTACTATGTTTTTTTTTTTTTTTTTTTTCCCCTAATTTACCAACTGGTAATGGTAAAATAAGATGACAATCTTAATGATCCCAACAAGTACTAGATTTTTAAAGTGCTGCATATTGGAATATATTCAACTAGGACACTGAAATAATTATTTTGAATATGTATGAGTTTTCAGTAGGAGAATAAAAGCTTTGTTGGAACAAAAGACCATGTAAATGTGTCCGTTAGTTTTAATGAATCAAATCATTTAAGGAGTGCATTCCTTTGTGATGATGTAACTGAGTAGGGACTGAAGACTTGGCTCAGTGTTTAACAGGGTTTCCTGCTTCTGCAGAGTACCTGAGTTGTGTTCCTAGCACCTACATGACAGTACATCTGTCTTTCCCATTTCAAGAAACCCAGCATACTCTTCTGGTCTGTGGAAGCACTTTACAGAAATACATGCAATCAAAACACCTATACATAAATTAAAAAATAAATTATTATTTTTCTTCTAAGGAAAGATGTAATTTCCAGATTAAAACTAAAGCTTTGTCTTTTGGACCTGAAATGGCAATAAATTTCAAGTAAAACATATCAGTTCTGAGAAGAGTGTGGTTAATAGAATATTTTAAGATAATAAGTCATCAACTTAATACCTAATTTTATTTTTCTGGGTGTTTACTTGAAAAATTATTTCCATGGCTCTATTCTCAAAAATTCAATATATGTATATATGCCAGAAGCAGATCTTTTGGATCCCATGGGCCTGGGATTGTAAATAGAAACAGGAAACAAACCAGAGTACTAGGCAAGATCAACACATTCAAGTGACCTTGCTCCAAAAGATCTCATGGGTCTTTGCTCCCTAAAGTTGAGGATAAACCGAAATCCTTGTGCTTGGTCAAGAACTCTAGAACTAAGCTAAATCCCCAGCCTTTCTAGCCACCCTTTAATTACCATCATGTGTTCGTTTTTATGAAGGAAAACATTGGTTCAGTATTGATACCCTCTATTAAAGCAAAGAACTAATAAATTATCTTATACATGAAGGACTGTGACAAACAAATGTCACATCCCCATACCATAGCTAAACTCCTAAGTTTGAAGATAAACTTTTTCTTTGCTTTGCACCTACTCTGACAGCACCACATTTTTATATGTAGGACAGAGTGAGCGATGATGCTGTCTTTTTGCACCAAGGGCTCCCAATTTAGGTCAACTTGGTTCTAATTTCAGGCTGACGGGAGCCAAATTTTGACTGGATCCATCCTTTCTCGGGCTCCACCAGTGCTGTGGCAAGTGCTCCTGAGGGTTTCTTCCTGCAGATGCTTTTCTTTTCTTTTGAGTTCTGTTTCTAGTAATGTGATACCGGTAGCATAGGATTGGCCATAGGGGAAGAGCTTTAGAAATTGCTCAGAGGTGCAATTCTTCCCCCACTGATAAACCTCAGGCCAATTTCCTTATTCATAAAGGGGCTTTTGCAAGATTAGGGACAACAATTCATTCCGAATTCAACAGCAAGCAGCAGTCTCACTGGCAGTGGCTTAGACTACCAACAGAACAATAGTATCAATTAACTTATAGTGTCTTTTTTGGCCCTAAACTTGTCTCATATACTGTCTTTTACCTATAACTATGAATAGACATCATAACATTAGTGTTAGAACAAAGTTCTGTGCCAAATTCCACTTCTTCCTGAGCATGTAGCAATTCCTGCTGATGCTAATCAAAATTAGGATATCTCTTCTGCCTATTCACCAGGGTAGAAGAAACTAACTTGAACTAATGCTCAAAAATCTGCATTTGCTATGTTCCCTTGCACTTACTACTAATCTAATCTTGGGTGAGTTTGCTAACATATAGGAACTTACCCTATAATTATTCAGAGGATGAAGATGATAAGAACTCCCTATGCTTTTGGTTTATATTAAATAAAGCAATTTCTAAAAGTGCTCATAAATTTTTGTGGCACAAAGCCATTGTTTATTATTCACATTGTTGTTAATCATTAGTTTTTATAATATAGACAATTGTGGAGGTTAGAAAAAGCTGAGGGAGTTTAAAAATTCTTATCTAATATTGCAGCATCAAGATCAAGATATTACCTAGTTTTTAATTTTTCTTTTAATCATCATTTTAAAACAAGGCCTTTTGTAAGGTTCTTTCACTTACAGGATTATGTATTAATGCTGCTTTAAAGAAAAAAGGAAGATAATTATATAAATTATATTTCTCTCTCTTTCTCTCTCTCTCTTTCTTCTTTCCCCTTCTCCTTTTCTGCCTCCCTGTGCCGTGTGTGTGTGTGTGTGTGTGTGTGTGTGTGTGTGTGTGTGTGTGTGTGTGTGTGTGTGCATAAGTGGAGAGTAGTTACCAGAATTTAAGTCACTCAGTAGATGGGGTAATACAAGCGCGTAGGGAGTCAATATTGAGACGCCCTTAGAAATGTAGATTAACAAAGTACTTACAACAAATGCCAAAGATTTATGAAGCATTAAAAATTACATATTAAAACAAGCGATGAGTCTCAGAAATTGAAGTACTTGGTGTCATTCATGAAGGACTCATTCTTGCTTCAAAAGCTGTCCACACAAACATATTAGAATCTTACAGTCAACACAGCTGAGGCCCTATCTTACTTGAATAATACAGCACAAAATTTTGTTTTCCTGATCTTAGATTTCAATCGTGGCAAGTAAAGAGCAAAATTGAAGCAAACAAGGACTGACTCATAACGTTTTCCAGAGTTCAGCCTGCTCCTTTCCTTAATGATGGTTGACCGTTTGTTATTTTCTTTTCTGCCTAGACCAAAATGGGCAGTGCTCTTTGATTATTTATTTTTCTGAGAAATGGCAAAAGGACACAATGACCTAGATGACCATAGTGTGGCTGGGTGGGAGGTTGGTTACTTTCTGATAAGACTGTGATAATTATAGAAGCTTAATGATTTGTTCAAGTTAGAACTGTGGGGGTGCACTTTGCTGACCTTGCTATTTTATTTTGGATTTATGAATAATGAATAATTTGTTTTAGGGTATTCAAGGGGCTTAAATGTCACAGCAAAGAAGATGACCTTGTCATTTTAAGTGCCTGGTTAGATAGAATAATTATTGTGAAAGCCAATGGGTGCTTTCATTAAATTAAAAGGTTTTCAGAATATGTTTGAACTTGATAATATTTCCATAATTGTTTTATAAAATATATTTAAGAATTATTACTTTAATACATGTTAAGATAAAATTTAAATACTTATTATTGTATAAAATGGACAGTACAGTACACTTTATTTTATAAGTGTGACTTGGAGTGTGTCTTCTCCATTAAAAATCCCAGTATTATAATTAAATAAATACTTTAGTTTAAAAGGTGTGGCTTTTATTATATTTAGTTCATGTCATTAGACAAGTGTATTTTTTTATTGTGAAGTGGCTTGGTATCCACTCAGTCTCATCCAAAGCATTTCAAGCCACTTAAAATGAAACAAAATTTAAGAACTAAAATTGGGCAAAAGGGGGGGGGGGTTCACAGAGAAATAGAAGACAGGAAAAAAAATAAAGACACCAAACCATTTTTTAAAGACAGCTGCAACTATGAAATTAACAAAAATCTATAGGAGCCTAGGCAAAAAGGGTCATGTCAATGGTGATATAATTTTCAATGGTTATACTTCCATGGACAGCACTTTGATCCTTATTTACACTGGTTTGATTGGATTCTTCAACACACACACACCACATTTCTCAGTTACTGGGCCAGGTCTAGCTAAGGGGGCTTCCATCTAACCTTTCGCTGGAGGTTGGGTTTAGCTAGCGTGAAGCTAAGAGATAATAACAGAAGCTTATGAGCTGATGCAAACTTCTGTCCAGGATGGCCTGTGAAAAATGACAAGTGAATATAATAAATAACAGCCCATCCTCTTGCTCTTATGGGGCAAGACTGTAGAATATTTCATAGCCAGAGTCTCTTGTGAGACTAGACTAGTACTAAACTTCTGCTGACAAGGCATTTTAACATGATTTTTTTTTTTAAAATCCCAACTTAGTGCATTTTCTTTTCCCTTGAATTTCCCTTGAGAATGTATCCTTAATAAATCATTTGCTCAAGAGTCTTCCTAAGATGAAGAAAAAGGCACATTTTAAAAATGCAGTAATTTTCAGCAAAATGTCCTTTATAAAATTTAGAGAGCCATTTTCTTCAGATAGCTGACTTACCTTTTAATGAAACATGAGAAAACATGTTTGATTCATACTTCTGAAAGTTTTAAACGATATGCTCCATTATTTCTACTTCTTCTTCAAATTTACTTGGAGTCTTAATTTTTCAAATTAGCACATAAGAACTAAAATATCATCATTATACTTTGAACAGAGACATCTCAATAAATTCTTTTTACCACTCATCCTCCAGCTACTACTGATGCCCCTTTTAATTCCAACTTCTCAACCATATTTTCTTTTTCACAATTTGGTGTCATTTCCTCACACTTTGTCTAACTTCAATACCTATTTTACCCTCTCTCTGTCTGCTGTTAGCTGTTTAAGCTTTGTCCAAATTTACACACACATATGTGTATACATGACATATGTATATATACACATATACACACATATATAGTAGGCATATGTGCATATATTCATGTATACACCCGATATCTGTGACCATGCATACAACACACATTCTAGGATCCACATACAATAGAGGACATGTGGCTTTTGTTCTTTTAAGTGGTCATCACTTTGCTCAAAATTGTCCTTTCTAAATCCACCCATTTTCTGTGAATTTCATATTCCACTTTTTTATGTCTGAATAAGACTCCATGGTGCATACATACCACAGTTTCCTTACTTAATTATGTATTGATGGAATCTAATCTAGTTCCTATAACAACAGTAAACATTAATGCAAACATATCTCTGTGAAACAATAGAGTCTTTGGCTAGATGCCCTGGAGTGCAATGGCCAGGTCCTATCAGTAAGAACTCTCCTCACCTGTAACCTCTCCAGCATTCGTTGTCAGATTCCTTAATGATAATCATTTTGATAACTTGTAATGCTGTCTCAAAGTTTTAATTTACATTTCCCTGATGATGAGGATTTTGAACAGTTTTTTTTTTGAACATTTTTTCTTGCTATTTGTTTGTTATTTTGAGAACTGTCTATTCATTTCACTAGCTCGTTTGTTTACTTTTAGTTTAGATTTTCTAGAATTTCGTTTTTGCAGTTCTTTGTTATTTTGTATATTCTTCTATCTGAAGTTAGTAAAGATTTTTGCCCAGTTATTGGGCTGCCTGAGTTCCCTGTTAGTTTCTTTTGTTGTGAATAAACTTAAAAAATATTTCTCTGTCTCTTCCTCTCTAGTCCCTTCCCCTGTGTGTGTGTGTTTGTGTGTGTGTGTGTGTGTGTGTGTGTGTGTGTGTGTGTGTGTGTCTGCATTGGCCTCCATGTTTGTCTGTGTAGTATGTTAGTACCTGCTGCTCACAAAGGCCAAAAGAGGGTCTTGGATCCCTGGAACTGGAAATACAGATAGTTATTAGCCACAGTGTTGGTTCTGTGACTCAAATCCAAGTTCTTTGGGAAAGCTGCCATTTCTCCAGCCTCAATGTGAAGAAATATATTACAACTCCTCTAGTCCTGTGTATAGGAAAATTCCTATGCCACTGAAGTTATCATCAGGTTGTTCATGCCTCACTCTCTACCTTGAAGTGAATTCTTCTTCCTCCATCAGCTTCATCGTTTTAAATGCTGTTTACAATTTGTTCCTCTTTGAGTTCGTTTTTGTACAGGGTTAAAGATATGCAGCCGGTTTAATTGTTTGGAACACCAAGCTTGCAGGTTCCAGGTGTTGGCTAGGCTGTCTTTTCCTCTCGCTTCATGTTTTGTCAGCTTGTTGAAAATTAGGTGAACATAGGTTTTCTTACTTAATGCGTGCTTGGTCATTCATTTAAAAGTAAAACACTGAATTGGTTTCTTTTAAATTCAACTATCTCTGATTTTTCACTTGTGTTATAGGGTTTGAGAGGTTGTTCATGGGTCATGGTTGCAAGCTATGTCTTTATATATATATAATATATATATATATATAGCTTTGAATTTCAATTTATTTTTTTTCTTTTTCCTGATCTATTCGGTTCTCTCTCTCTCTCTCTCTCTCTCTCTCTCTCTCTCTCTCTCTCTCTCTCTCTCTCTCTCTCTCTCTCTCTCTCTCTCTCTCTCTGTCTTTTTATGTGTCTTTCTAGAGGAACATCTTTATGAAGTTCAGCTATAGAGGTTGGGGAAGCTTGGTGTTGATTCCAAGGTGCTGTACCCGAGGCTATCAGTATTGGGTAAGCAAGAGCACGAATATGGTCAACAGGGAAAAAAATGCAGCCAAAACCCTGGTAGTAGATAACCAGTTGGCATTTGAAACTTAAACACTATGCCCCTGATGAACTCTGCAATCTCTAGAGCATCACTTTAGTTATGTGTGTGTGAGAGTGTGTGTGAGTGAATGTGTGTTTGTGTCGGTTTTTTGTTGTTGTTGTTATGTCTGCATTTTGGTTTGTAATTTTCAGATCTAGGAATCAAAAAAAAAGATAGACAAAATAATGAATACAAGAAAGAAGGGAAAGATGGAAAGCATGGATGTTCAACCAAAAGTATATGTAAAAAGAGCGACAGTCCAGAGTTTAGAGTTAGGAGTCAACTCCTTGAACAATGATTTTCAAAAAGTAAATTATCTCAGTGCTTCTTACATGATGCATCAGGAAAGGAAAGCATCACAATGTCTACTTGCTTGAATTGTAGTCAGAATTAAAGATGACATATCTGGGGATGGGAATAAGGGCTTTGATGGTAAAGTATTTGTTGTACAAGCAAGGGAACCTGAGTTCAGATTCCCAGATCACATGTAAACCTAGGCATGCCAATGAGAACTTGCAATTCAGTTGTAGGGAAGGAGCAGATAGGAGGACCTTGAGGCTCTGATGACCAAGAAGTCTGTCTAAACAGTGACTGCAGGTTTAGTGAGAGACACTCCAAAAAACGGGTAGAAATAAACTGAAGAAGACACAGGCCATCAAACTCTGGTCATCACTACTACATGTACCTATAGACCCCTATACATTCATGTTGAAACTTATACAAAACCACCTATAAACACTAATCATATACATAAAAATAAATTAAAGGTGATGATGTGGGAATATCTTTCTGTATGCTGTGGATATCAATCTTTAAATAAAGGAGCTGTTTTGGCCCATGACAGGCACCATAGAAGAAGTAGGTGGGGAATCAGAATAGGTAGGAAAGGAAGGGCAGAGTCAGAGGCAGATCAACCCAGCAGCCAAAGAAGAAACATGTAAGGAGCACAGGTGAGCCGTGGGCTTCATGGCAGACAGGTTAATGGAAATGGGTTAGTTAAGATGAAGGAGACAGCTAGTAATGTGCCTAAACCATGGGCCAAATAGCATGGACTAAATATAAATGTCTGAATCATTTTGGGGGCCTTAGCAGCAGCAGGCTGCTAAGGGGTCTGGGGCTACAGGTGTGTGGGTCTATAACAAGGTGATTATATTTATAGTTTCAGAAAATGGTTAGTTAATAGCTCTATAATTTCATCAAACATATCTTATTCAAGTGAGTATAGGTAGCATTATAACATATAGGGCTACTGTAGAAAGAACAGAATGTGTTTCTGAGATGAAAGTCACCAGTAAGAAATGATACTTTGAAATAGAAGAAGAAAAATTCTAAAAATGAGGGAAACAGAAGGGAAGGAAAAGGGAAGGAGAGAGACTATTAAGCAACATGTTTGCATTTGTTTTCTATTTTCAATTCCTAGCATGTAGCACTATGAACCACTGTATTTTCTGGAAAACAAAATGTCTGGTCTGGGAAGTGAGGCTGCTACTACAGAGATCAGGGCATCATTAGAAAGTTGTGATGTTCAGCCAGAGAAGGGATTATGGCTAAAGGCAAAGTTGATTACTAATAACCTGATTTCATGCAATTTAAAATAAGTATATTTTTCAATTTTACTTTCATTGAAAAAATGTTATTTTCATAACTGTATCACCCTACTCCCCCTCCCCTCCCCCTCCCAATCCCTCCCAGACAACCCTCAGCCCCGCTGCTCCAAAATAATCACAAAGGCTATTTTTGTTATCTTGGTTGTTGAAGAGCACCTATCTGTGCTGGGAGTATGGTAAACTCTGACTCCTCCAGGTTGAGACTACTTTGAGGACCCTTTTTATTCCTGGATTGTTGTATCTTTTCATTTGATTGGCTATATTTGTTGTATTATTTAAAATATAACTTATAAGAAATGGTAAGTATATGTACCTCCCAGAGTATTATGAGATACTTTCATTAATTAATTGGACTCTTAGAATATGTTGTGGGAAGCATAATGTACAGCCAATTCAGCACATCTAGATTTGATATTAGAGATAGTGATGGCAGGTATGATATTATGGGTTGAGCTCTGAAGTTGTTGGATCAGAGGGTATTTCCAAGTATATAGTAGAAAGAATGCACTGAATCAGAGAACACCAAGTTGGTGTCCATAAAAGAATTAACCACTAGCTTGTTGTTCAAAAAAATGTGTACACAGACATACACATATTTTGTTATGAATTCATTCTGTGTTATTGTATGGATACAAGTGGAATAGCAGAAAATTGGAGAAAAAAATCTGAGAACTTTGGTGCTATAAAGAAGATTGGGAAAGAATATCTTTAAATTTAAACCATAGCAGTTATTGGTCCACAGGCGATGCATAGCTATCCCAATGACTTAAAAAGAACCCCATAAGTAATGAATCCATCACTTCCTAATACATATCTTCTAATACGCTTTGCACAGTGAAAAGTTAAGTGAGAGATAGCACCAACATGTCCTGATCTCACCCTGACTCCGTTGTGTCTCTCAATGGAATTTTTCCAACTTCAAGCCCCTGAAGAGACACATCTATCTTGACAACATATCAGGACTTCCCATGACTCTGACCATGATGCAAAACCACAATGTTTACTGAAAGTATAACTCAAGCAAATGTTTCCAGGTTCTCCTGCCCTATACCTCATGTCATTGTGGGATTTTTATGAGCTCCAATTCATACCGTTCTTATTTAGCATTTATATGTGTGGTTGTCTGTCGCTTTTACAGAATGTCATGAAGGAATATTTGAGAAAAGAGCACACTTTATATTTCAATAGAAGCAGAGCAAATTCAGGTGTTTGAGGAATTGAAAAAGGTCTACATGAAAGAAAAATTGGAGGTTTATTTATCACATTTACAATTTAATTTAAAATTGTATATAACTGTCAGCATTTAGAATAATTCAGGAGTATATACCTTATTCCTATTGTGCCAAAGAATTTTGAGAGCTGACACATTCTCCCCATGGAGAAGAATTCAGCCTGCATTTCTTTTCAAAATAAAGTATACGAATATTCTTGGAAAGTAAAAGCTGCGGGAAACAGAATGGGGACATCTTGGATACCCTAGCAGCTATAACAAGATGAGACAGTCTTTCCTTATGCTGATAATTTCCTTCCCTAAGTCAGAGGCTTGTTAGTTAACTCCCTGTGTTCTTATGCTTCCCTTCCTATGATTTCCATAGGTCCATTTGCTCTTCTAGCATGATGATACATATGGTATTAAGATGATGTGGGGAGGCATTTTAGTAGGCATGAGTTGTTGCATGCTAATGCCCCTTCCCAAGAGCAGAAGGCTAAGAAGCCAGGTACACTGAAAACCGTGGCTGAAACAAACAGGGTTCTCATTCAAGTGATGAAGACTATACTCGATTAGATATTTGTCTATTAAAAAATTAAGGTCCCAGAAACCTCTGAGTTTATTCCCGGAGGTGGTTACTAAGTGCTTAAAAAACAACAAAGGGTATCCTCCTCTGTGGAAGCTAGAGTTGGAAGGGGGGACATGAAGTTGAGTGAGTGGAGAGATGGGGAGGACCTCGAAGAGATGAGGAAGTGAAAGAATATAATAAATATATTCTCTAGGTTTTTTTTAATTAAAAATGGTTTATGAAACTCTCAAGGACATAGCTTTTTACATTCAGTAATTTGAATCCACACATAAAACTGCTTTTGAAACAAGAAAACATTCCTGAGAACACTTCCCAGTCTTCAAAACTCAGGCAATTCACAGAGCCAAGAGACCTATCTACTCACGTATTTATTGTTCCTTGATGACTAAAGTCTCCAACATTAGAATCAACCTTTAAGTCCTCTGACATCATCTTTCAAAATTAGTATTGAAATACTAATTTTTAGTAAGAAGAATAAAGGCACTTTTCCCTTATTTTTAAAATATCCTACAACTACTTTTTATTTGTACAAACTAGGTAACAAAAACTCTATTTCAAGGTTATTTTCCGTCCTTATTCATCTGTGAAGCCCTGCCAATTTCTGTCGCTAAGAAAGATAAAAAGCAATTCAGTCTAGCATATCTTTTTTTAGGACCCCCTACATTAGAGTTTAATTATATTCAAACTAGAATCTTCCAAACTTATGTTGGCCCTTTTAATAACTCCACAAACTAGGGTTCTGTACAGCATAATCTCTTAAGTATTTGTCTGCAAGGTGCATTATTTGGTATTGTGCATCTTATAAAACTATGTAAGACAGAAAAGTGAGAGTGGATGACTCAAATTTCCCATGCCTCATTTCCCTTATCTCCTAAATTGAATTAATAAAACCTCTCATATTTCTTTATGTCTTATGATCTTGAAGATTCTTAAGTAGCAATTACTTGGTAACATTTTTATAATTTTTATATCTAGTTTCTGTTTCAGACTGTCACATTGTATTGCTTTTGAAGATCTTCTGTGTTCATATTATATTCTGTAGAATTCTTCAGTCAACCCTCTATTACTATGAATTGCCAGGGAAACTGAGGCAGAGGACATATAGGCTCACTCCATGCTCATTCTAATTTTTTAAAAAAAAATGATTAATTTAAAACTTTGGTTGTCTTCTAATGTTAGTAAATTTCTAAAGTCAGTGTAATTTAACCTTGTCTGAAAAAAATGGTATGTTGGCACTTTTAAAAATCGAGTTGATGGGGGGAGGTGTGTGTAACTCATTTGATACAGTACTTTTCTATTATGGTGCAAGGTTTTGTGTTTGATTCTCAGTACTGTATAATTCAGTAATCCCAGCATTGAAGAGATTGAGTTAGGATTAGAAATTCAATGTCATCTCTGAGTACCTGGTAAATCAAAGGCTTTTCTGTAATGTGAGACATTGTCTCAGAAATAGAAAGTTGTTTATCTACTTTTAATGCTGGTCAAGTAACTGAATAAGCAGAGATAATAAAAGGCTAAAAATAAATAAATAAAAATAAAGGTCACCAGTGTTGACATGCTTGTGTGTACAACGTGTTGGCAGATCTTAGTTTTAAAATTTGAAGAGTGATTTACATTTGCCTAAGTTTTAAGGCACCGTTTGTCCACTAAAAGCCCTAATCATGTGGGGAGTAGATACATGTGATTTCCTGATGGATATTTAGAGTAATCACAAATTTTTCCATAGCATTATTTAGCTAGGCTGTTAAATATGAGAATAAAATTTTTGGACAGTAAGGATGCATAATAGACCTACTTGTGTTACTCAAGTGTGTGATGTGATCGTGCTAAACTCAATTTTACTCAAGTCCTTGACATTCAACCCTAGGCTTATGTTTTGGCAAACTGAATTTGCAGCTCCTGCTTCTAAGGATAAAGCATAGGAGATTTCAATGAAATGTTTGTTTAATTTGCTTAATCTGGTATTTTTATACATATTTCCTCTGGGTAAAAAGGGAGAGGGGCATGTAAATCTTCAGAAAAGAATGACTTCAGTAAAAGTTTTCATCACTTAGTCTAAAGCTCAACAGAACACCCAAAATTGCTTAACTCAGCTCCTGAAACTGGCTCCTTACAGTGTCCTAATCTGCCTGTTGAGTTTATGCTAACTGCCATCTTCTGGATTCACTTTCAAAACTAAAGACTACTCTAAGCTCCAAACAGGAAGGCAAAATACAATTATGGAAGTCTGTTTAAACAGTGACAATATGCAAAGCCTTGCAACTGTAGAACCAGAACTTGGTTTTGGAGCCCAGTGCGCATTTGCCTTTCATCAGTTCTGAGCTCTATAACATTTCTAAATATCAATTACTTTGATATGTAAACAACAGCAAACCCCAAATACTATAGTTATTAAATTCATCAGCAAAATAATTTTATCTAGGAAACAACATTGAAGAGTCAGTATCTTACAAGATTCAGATTTTAAGAAGTCCACACTATCTATGAAGTTTCACTTTGATCTCTGCTTTGTCCTTAATCACAAAATTTCAGGGTCTAATTTCTCTGTCATTGCTTGCCTTTAATACTAACACGCTACCCAGCTATCATAGTTATCTATTTCTAAAGACCACCATCCCAGGGATGGCACCACCTACAATGGACAAGGGCCTCTTCCCTCACTCTTTATTTAAGTAAATGCCCTACAACATCTTATTGAGGTGCTTCCTCCATACAGATCCCCTCTTTTCAGATGACACTTGCTTCAGTGAAGTTGACATAAAACTGTAAAGATAGCAGCCCTTGTGCTTTGGGGCTCATGACAACAGTGTGTCTGTTACAAGGAAGCCATATTATTTTACTGTTTTAACAGTTGTTTTCTGGGACCTTTTATTTTTAGTTTCTAATTCCTTCAAAAGTAAAGCATAAACATTTAAGCAATTGGATTTGAGTTACTAAACTCACACTCTTTAAAAAGGTGTGCTAGATGTTAGCTTCATTTACTTAATTATGGTTAGGTGCTTATAAACATTTGCATGTTAAAATTATTTGCAGGCTTTAAAAATAATTCCTTGGTATGGCATTTTAGAACTTTCAGCTTCTCTATTTTTGCTTCTTTTGACTCATGCAGTCTTGACTCAGAAGCAAAGACGTAATACCTAAATCAGACAGGAGTGGTGGGTAGGCTGAGGCAGGGTTACTATTCAGCCTATTATGTTGGATTTCAAAAATCTATGAATATATTTTGTTATTGGTAACATAGTGACAATTATTTCTTTCACCTCCTTTTACAATCTGACCGCTACTAATTTTTTTTGTTTTTGTTTTTCATTTGAGAATATGACATCAAAACCCCTGGAGATTTCAACTTGTTTCAAAGAGGAACTATAATTTGTAATAAAGTCAGAGTTCAGAGAGGAGTAGGTATTTATGATACCTTGATTGCAATGAGAAAAGCAAAGCAAATATGACTACACTAAAGAAGGAAAAATTATGAAGGGTTTATGGAAAGAAGGCTGTTAAGGAAACATTCTGTTCAACTAGAAACACTTCACCCGGCATTAAGATGTGGGTCGCCGTCCAGTTGACTTCCCAGTGTTAATCAGAAATAATATATGTTCTAGATAGGACTTGGCAATTATTTAGCAATTAGGCATTGAGGCTTCAATTCAAAAAACCATGGAGACATGTTTGTATTTACAGTCATCACAATGTATGTGATTATTAAGCCAGTTAAAGAGATTATTTCATGTTGTTTTGGGGGTTTTGTTACTCAATTTATGCTTTTACAAACCTATATTATTGACAAAGAAGCGAGGGCAAAATGTTCTTCTTTTTTCTTCTTACCATTGAAACAAAACACCTGACAAAACTCACTAAGAAAGGCAGGGCTCACTTTTGCTTACAATTAGTCTTCTCCATCATGTCAAGAACGGCTTCAGACACTTGAGGTGAAAAATCATGTATTCATTGTTATGCAAGCATGGAGAGAAGCATAATGTTGGGAACGTCATGATGGAATGATGACATCTTTATATCTCTGTACATGGTGGGTCTTATTCCTTATTAAAATTTCTCTGTAAACTCAAACAAACTCACACACATACACAAACACACACACACACACACACACACACACACACACGGGGAGGGGTGAGATGAGAGATACTCTCATAAGTCTTCATAACCTAGGTGTTTTTCAAGTAGCACTAAATCGACAATTCAACATTACAGTTTTCAAATTATAGATTCAATTAAACCTCCTCGACTGTTCCTCTCATTCTTAATATTATTGTATATTTTGGTTGCTACCTTTTATGTTGCAAAATTTAATGTACATATTTAAGGAAACAAACTGTGTGACTTCAAAGAACAACAAATAACTTTAGAGATGGCATAAGATTATATTCCCTCATGAGTTTATAAAAGAATAAAACCTATCTTAATAGCTGCATTAAAACCTCTTGTCTTATTTAAGTTCTTTTTTCCTTTTGATTTGTGATGTAAAAGTACTTGTAATCTACTAGTGCTTACGATTCCAATGCCATTCATTGCCTTGTACCATCTATCTCCAAACTAAAGTTCTAATTAGTATCTACAATTGCATCTTTTATAGTAACTTTGGCTCTGAAATAAGGCTGTAAGATGGGTGAATGGTGTGATGATAGAGAAGCTTGAGCATCCTCAACATCTGTTTGCTCTTTATTCATGAATATTGCTCAAGAAGAATTCAATCAGCATATCTTTGTATTTCTTAAAATTATTATTATGTTTATTTATTATGTTTCAAGTATACGAATGTTTTTCCTTTACCCAAAGGAATGCATACCCATCTGTGACATTCATGCCTAGTTTCTGTGGAGACTACAAGTCATGAGATCACTATAACTAGAGGTACAGTCACTGTGTGGGCACTAAACTGAACCTAGTTCCTCTGCAAGAGTAGCTGTGCCTTTTCTACAGCCTGTACATCTTTGTGAAAAACGTTTGAATGATTTCTTTGTATATTTTCACTAGACTTGAAAAGTCTTCTTAGATCATATCCAACACATATATCATGCTACAGAGGATCTATGTTTGGGAATCAGATAGAGACAAGACTATGGAACATCTTCATTTGGCAAGTGGATTATCACGAGAGGTCACACAACATATATGCCATGTTAGAAATAATTATAATTATGACAAAGAGACAGTGCAAAAATATGTTTTGTTAGACAGCCATGACCCTTTGTGATCAGGGTTATACTGTGTTTGAAAATGGTCTTTGTATTCCTCTTCCTTTTAAAAATCTCCTGTTTTTTTTTTTTTTTTTTTTTTTTTAAATTCACAAGCTATGGGTTAGCCTTTGAATACTTATCGAATATTACATTTTAGAAGATTAAATTGTGTGCTTACTTATTCATCAGCATTGTGAATGGATGTCTGTGCTGTGTCAATTGAGCTCTACAATGTCTGTTTTCCACCCTCTTCCTACTCAAACTCAACATTTTAGTATTTAACATGAGGGATTTTGAAATACTCTTATGATTGCGCTCCTTATGGATTTGGGCTATTTCCCCAGTGACATGACAAATGTTTGGGGCAAAGAGCATGGGAGTTGATTCTGTGCACTTTTATACTGCATTCAATGTGTGGGAACTCGTGATCACATTATTAACGTGCTGAATTTAAAAGAAAGCTGTTTTTTACTTTAGGTCTCCAAATTAGATTTGCATTGTAACCTAAACTGTACGCCCTACTGAAAAAAACAATACACTTCCTTTTCTTTTCCAGAAAAACAATTAGTCATTAAGAATATCAAAGCACTAAGGGCAGGGAAAAAGTATTTAAACCTCACCACATGTGGCTGAAAACAAGATTTCCTAACTGGGGAGGCTAATCAAGAACACTGAATGTTCAAGATGTAGTTTTCTATTAAAGAGGAAACACTGTAAGGCCACCAGCTTCACACCCATGTCTTTAGACTCATTAATTAACCAGCTGCTGTGCACAGTTCATTCCGAAGAAATAAGTTAACTAGAGATAGTCTAAAAAAATCATACTTTTGGACTACAGCTGTGTTCTCAGCACATGACCCACTGGAAATGGTTGTAGCACTATAGGGTTGGTATTTTATTAGGACAAAGGGCATGATTAAGACTGAGACTGTGAACATTTTAACACATGCCAATTTCACCTACCTATCTTATTATTTTAAAAGTGATTCATTTATTTTTAATTATTTTCATGCTGTGGGAGTGAGTGTGTATGTGGGTGTGTATGTGTGTGTATGTGTGTGTATGTATATGTGTGTATGTGTGTGTTTATTGTGTGTGTGTGTGTGTGTGTGTGTGTGTGTGTGTGTGTGTGTGTGTGTGTGTGTGTGTGTTGGGATGGGGAGGATATGCATTTGAATGCAGGAGCCCTTTGAGACCTAAGGTATAGGACCCTCCTGATTCTTGGATGGGAACCAACTCACAATCTGTCAGAACAGCATGTGAACTTACCACTGCATTGTTTCTTCAGGCCTTCATTTTGGTTCTTTGAGATGGGGTCCATATAGTCCAGCATGTCCTCAAACTTCCTGTGTAGTCCATAATGATTTTAAACTTATAATTATTCTGATGCACCTTCAGGGTGCTGAAACTGCAGGCAGACACCACTGTACCCTAGTTGGATCTTCTTGACAGAGCTGAATGGTTGTTTCAGTGCTATTTTTAAGTTTTTATTAATTTGGTGAGTATTTCGTTTCAAATGTAGCAACTAATCAGAAAGCATGTGCTTAATGGAGTAATTCTGAGGAAAAATAACAATTGTGCCTTTAGAGTACCTTTATGTTTCTCTTTGTGAAAAATTTCTTCTCATGAAGATTTATACAGTGAAACCAATGCCTACCCCTAGTCTGACTGGAGAACATTTAGCAGTCATCTTTCTTTGTCAAGACAACCACATATCTATTAATAGGACAGGAAATTCCACCCCCGAGGCCCTCTCCACTGCTTTGTGGCTCTAAAGAGGAAGTTCCCAACCTTCCTAATATTGTGACCCTTTAGTAAAATTCTTCATGTTACGGTGATCCTCAACCATAAAATTATTTTTATTGCTACCTCATAATTGTAATTTTGCTACTGCTATGAATTGTATTGTAAATGTCTGCTATCTAAGATGTCTGAAATGTGACTCCTGGAAACATCATTCAACCTACAAAGAGATCAGCCCCACAGGGTGAAAACCATCAAGCTAAAGTCTCATGTCTTTCTTACCTTCACACATTTTACTTTGATTCATTTTATTTTTACTTTAACTTTTTCCTTATTCTAAGACTATACCATAAATCAAATGGACGTTTTTAAGAGTTTGATAATTGATATCTTTTTACCTCCTAAGATCTAGTTGGTTTGTGTGTGGCTCTGACTCTCTGTCTGCCTGTATTTCTGTCTGTGTTAGTGAAAATAAGAGGTGATGGAGTTAAGAAGTCCTTTTACTTGTGGAGTTGGCTGCAAAAGAACCTAAGAGTTCTGTTCTTTATGATATTACTTGTCTGTTCAGAAGGCATCTGTGAGAATACGGCAAACTGATTCTGTACCTGGGGACTGAAACAGTTGCTGACATACCTAGACACATATACTGTGCTACCAGCAATTTGGGTGTTATATATACATATAAAGAAATGAATTCGCTAGATCGAAGTCACAGTACTTCCTTTCTTTGGGTATAAATTTCTAATATTGTGACTACTTAAACATTTTACTGTTAGAGAATGAAAAATACAGTGATAAGAGAGCCTATCTGCTACAAGATAATGCTCTTGTACACTGTAAAGATTTGTCATTCAAATTGGTTTAATAAAACCCTGATTGGCCAGTAGCCAGGCAGTATGTATAGGAGGGTAGATCAGACTAGGAGAATTCTAGGAAGAGAAAAGGCAGAAAAGCAGTCACCAGCCAAAGGCAGAAGAGGCAAGATGAGAATGATGGAGTGAGAAAAGGTACCAAGCCATGTGGCTAAACACAAGTAAGAATTATGGTTTTTTTTTTTGTTGTTGTTTGTTTTTTTGTTTTTTTTGTTGTTGTTGTAGTTTTTTTTTTTTTTTTTTTTGCTAATTAGTAATATGCTTAAGCTACAAGGTCCAACAGCATAATATTAAGCCTTCAAGTTAATTATTTGGGAAGCAGTTTCTGGGTATTTGGGAGTTGTCAGGACAAAAACTGCTGACTGCACCTACTTATGCCACATCAGTGTCTAAGGTAGAGATAAACACTTTTAATGTCATAAAAATCACTAATCTAATGCTTCTAACATTAATAATTCTTCTAATACTACTATTCCTAATACTAATAGTAATATTTATAATACTAATAACTAACATATGAATTCTTTCTTGAAATTAGTTAGAAATATTAATGCATAATCAATAACTAAAAATTGCAATAGCAATGATTATTAGAAATAATGGTCCTACACAATGATTATAGTTTTTATTTTCATGCCATATATTCTTTTCTCTTTCTCAGAGAATTGTTTTATTGTGTCTCTAAAATAATAAAAAATCTTCATATTACCTACAACGCATGATTAACTTAAATTAGGACATCCTTTAAAAAATTCATTCTAACTATTTTCAATTAATTACTTGCACAAAACTGATGGGAAGGTCATTCTCCAACATCTGGAAATTGAAACAGTTACCTGTTAATTAGGATAACAGGAAAAACAGCATCTACATTTTAAGCAGATTTTCTGCCTATGAGTGGGGCTAGAGAGGGTTGACTAGAGAGATAACAGAATGAAGAATGAGAGGGTACAAGATAAAATAGGGAGTGGAGCCTCTGACCTGGAATAGCTCACAACAGAGGGGTGATCTGCAACATCATTGCTGTGAAACAGATGATGCTTCTTGCTCTCGCACTCTTCATTTGTAGAAAGACAGATGCATATGTGGTTATAATGATGGATGCACAGGAGAGTCTGTGTCTGTTCCAGTATGTGGAGATCATGTGTGAATCATCAGCCAACCATTATGATGCTAAGGATTCAAGGTAACCAGTCCACCAGCCCTCGTTTTATAACCAGTGACTTTGTTCAAAGCTTGAGGCAAGCCCAGATTCCCAGACACTAACTAAGGCGTTTGTCACTCCTGAGGGTTACTTTGCCACTGGTTGTGCAGCTGTTGTTCAGTGATAAGTCAGTGAATCAGAACATTATGTGGTGATGAAAAATAGATCTTGAACCATGTCTGTTCTTAGCTTTTGTACTGCCTTAGTGTCAAGCCTCTAGGATTCATTTAGTTGTAATTGTTTGATTCTGAGGGGCACTTCTTTTCACACAAAGCATGATGTCAGTGAGATCATGCAGCCTGTACAAGTGGAGAAGTCATTTTCTGGTCCAACCTCAGGACAGCCTTTGGCAAAATGATATTGCTCAAACATGTTTTAGGGAATGCATCGAGTTAGCTCATCAATAGCACGTGAGGAGTTCTCAGCTCCCATCTCTATTTCCTTTTTGTCCTTTCACCAGGAAGTTAATCGTTTCACCTTGTCAAATTTCTAATAAGTTTCAGTTCAGAAGATAAAACCGTCAGGAATAGAACACAGATATTTAAATTTTTGAGGGGTTTTCTGTGAAATAACATCTGGCACACTTTATCACAGTTTATTTTATTTTTCCTTTATTTACCTTGAGAGGAAAATGTCAGTTAAAACTCAGGTATTTGGTTGAAAATAGAAATTTTGACTAGGTAGACTTAATTCTCAAAGGGAAATTATGTACACATCTAACAGGAATATTCCTTTATGCTTATGCAACTCCCTCTAACACCAACTACTTTGGTACAGTCTTTCAGATCCTGATATAAGTCATTTCCATCTCTGCCTTGAAATGACGATCAATAGTTTGTGATTTCTTCCACATAATTTAATCCATTAGATTTATTGGCAATGCCAATGCCAAACATCAAATCTTTAATGAAAATGAAGATTAATATTTGGCCAAGTAACCTCAAATCAACAAATGTCTGAAGCATTTGTGTTGCTTACATTGAACATTGATTTCTTTCTCATGAAAAACAATTCCTCACAGCAGAGAACACTTGCCTGAATCTTATCCATTTCCACATGAGGAGGAGGAAAGTGCTTTGAAACAGTCACCAAAGGAGCAGAGTCTCCTTGGACTTTAGCTATGTCTGCCTACTAACGCAAACCAATATCAGGAGCATTCCAGCATCTCCCATTCACGAACCAAACATTTTGTAAATTTCTTAGGTCCTAAAAAATATTTATTTTTATGTCACAATCATTCATCTCTCTACAGAACTTATTACAAATTGATACTAAGTAGTGCCTGGTTTGTATGTATGGGCTACCATAATATCTATAAGATCAATTCCTATAGGTATGCATATTAATAGGGCTGTTATTTTGCTGGAGTTTAACTTTGTGAGTACACATTACTATATTTTTATGCATTTTTCTAGTTGATTAAAATTTACATTGAATCTAGTGTTTAGCTATTTTAAACAGAACAGCTAAAGATATTCACATGCAGGCTTACTTGTTTTTAATTCTATTTTTATATCTAAGTGTAGTATTGCTCATGGAGAATTGTTGAGTGTAAGTTAGCTTTCCAACAGGCAACCTCATTATATTCCAAGTGTTTGCAATGCTTTTTGTTACCATCAGCAATATACAGAACAGATGTTCAGTTGTTTTGCTTAAATGTAAATTGCAAGTCTTTAAGTCTTCTAATAGGTAAATATCACTATTTATTTGTAGACTAAATTTTTACTTCAGCAATGAGTAATCCTACATCACTGTTCCTGGTGGCTCCATGTGCATTTAATAAATTATCTATTAAACTGCCTTTTGAGTCTTGTCATTAAAATATCAGATATAGTATGGTTGTTATAAGTAGCAGTATGTTTTGAACATACATTCCTTGTTATTACATACAGTTCTCACTCCAGTTTATTCCTGACTGTGTCCTGCATGGTTATTTTTTCTAGAGTACCTTTTAAAGAACTAGAGATTGTAGCAAAGATTATTGCATTATCTTTACACTTCACACATTATTTTTTTTTGTTTTAAAACATTGCAGTAACCCCAAATCACTTACATGATCTTCTGTATCTTCTAGAAGTGTGTTATCTTCATATTAACAAAGACTTGTGATTACTTGAAGATGAGCCTCAGAGGGAAGAGGTTAAAGCTGATAGCTACCATCTTTCCATTTAAATTTTATGTATTGGGATTCAAATATTAAGGCATCAGTGTTTAAACACTCACGGCTTCCCAGGGAACGCCCTTGTATCTTCCCAGAAAATTAATTAAGGATGTTTTTTTCTTTCCTATTTAAAGGTAGAAGTTTAAAAACAATTCTCATCATCTGAAATTATGAAAAATTCTGTTATATGACCACTTTGCATGATTTTTATATAGTTTTATTTTTGTATCCTAATGATTGCATCCATGGCCTCACAAGGTACTCTACTACTGAGCTACATTCCCATTGTACTGCCATTTTGTAGTTAAGTTTCTGAGAGAGATCATGTCACTGACCAAAATCACACAAATTTACGATTGTATATAACATGATAGATAAACACCAGTATATGTGAGGATAGGAGCAGAAACAGTATAGAAGGGAGAGCTGACCCATACAAGGTTATCATCTTTATCACAAAACATTAACAAAATAGAAACCACCAGAGAAAATCTCAGTTTGTATAACCAAAACCTAATCTACCTGCATTCATACTGGTCTGGATATTGATTTCTTTCACACAACTTATCATCACTCACATGAGAATTCAGTGTGTTTGTCCAGTTTTGTAAGGAAAGCATCCCTATGACAGGTTTTGCTATATATAAGTACTTTAGGTTATACTACATTACTAAAAGCAAATGCTGAAGTTGCTTGATAAATGAGTAACTCAACACAACATACACTTGTTCAATTATCGTCTTTGGTGTTACTATAACTGGGCCTAAAGCAAGGAGTAGGCAGGATCTGCAGTTCATGGAACCTCCCTAAAACTATAGAGGAACATAGGCCTTTGCCTCAATTTCTCTTGGTCACTAGCATATTTTGGCTTGTGGTTGTTTTACCCTATTCTTCAAGGATTGCATTTGCAGCTCCATTTAGTCCTATGTAGTCATAACTTCTGTGCATATTTTAAAGATATGAAGGTTGGTGGAAAACTAATTGTGATGAAGGGAAGGAAAAGTAGAAGGGTATAATAAAGGTTTTTGAGAAATTAATATGATCATAGTATCTTAGGTGTATGTGAAATTTTCAACATGATGACACTTTTTAAAAATTAAGAAAAATTTAAAACAGCACGAGAATGACATACGAACATGGAATATATAGCATTCAGAATAAATTCTATCATTCTTTTCAAACATCTAACATAACTGAGGAACCAGCTATTCATTTTGACAATTTGCTGATTAATAAAACTATAAAAAGAAAAACTCAATATGTCAAAATTGTCAATTCATGTTCAAAATCACTGTGGCTTGGTTCATTTTCCTTAACTCAATGTGAGATGGCTATGGGAGTTGGAAGTGGTCTGAAGGTCCTGCATGATTGGTTATTATGCTACATGATAGTAAGCCACTTGCCTAATCTTTTTCTCAATTTATAAATGATGAAAAAGAATGATGATATAGCTCAGGGAATTGTTTATGGAGAAAAAAAAAGAACCAATATTCTCTGTAATGTACAATAAGGCTCAGATAGTTCTATATGCTATATACAGAGACTATTACATAGTGGTAGAGATATTCCTAAACGTTTATATGTTATAAAATATGGTTTCAGCAGACTGGTTAAATCAAATAAAAAGCTACATAAGCAATTAGTAATGAGTACACGGAAACAGCTGGGGTTTTGGCAAAGCAGCAAGAATAGAAATCACAAGAAAAACAAAAATATATACTATATTAAACCTCAGGAGACCATACTATATATGGCATGTGGTGAGAAAAGGTAGAGATCTCACAAGAACTCACTGAATAAAAAAAGTAGGGCAAAATAATTAAGAGTTTACAATGAAGTGTGATACAGAAGAGAAAAGTTTTTTATGTGTAATCTGTAAGTGCCAACTGATCACATAGAATAAACCAAAAAAATAAAAATAAAATAAAATAAAATCATCAGGATGATGATTAGTGTGGACTAGCAATAGCCCAAAATATGTTTAACTAAATTAGTTACAGAAGAAATAGGCTTGTTTGTAGAGCACTGAAGTGCATATTTTTTGGAGGGCTCAAGTAGCCACAGGACAGCATGTTGACAGGGACACATTGTAATACAAGGTAATATTACTGCTAAAAGAAGCTTCTTTACTTTCCTCTATACAATCTCCTTTGCAGCTTGAAATAGATAGCCCCTTGTAGAGATATTTTGAGTGGCAGGTTTTGGAGTGTTTTTTTAGATCAGGGGAAAGAAAAGTCTACAGACAATTCAGGAAGTATTTGGCTAGCACATAATGGCCATGCAGGAGAGCAAGTACTGGGAGATCAATGGGATACCATGTCACTGTAGAAATTGGGATACGGGGTAAATTTATTTTCTTGGTCACCTGGTTTTTAAGTTCAGTAAGTTCTCTGTTGGTTATGTTTTTAAAAACTTCCTGGTGCACCAACTTGCATTGTATATGCACTCCAAAGGGGAGAAACGTACCAAGAAAATGAACAGTTTCCAAATTTAACAAATGATTGGCTGTGCATGGGCTGCACCTCATAAAATGGAAACATTTATATTTAATCATGGAAATAAGAGAACATTTTTCATGAGTTATAAAATAATGCTTAATTCTCTTAAACTGTACAGCAATCTACAATGATGTGCATGCAGATACATATCAGCAGATATAAAAGTGTTCTTTGTCACACGTGTGGAGAATAAAGAGCAATCACTTTTATTGTGGTTCCTGCAATGAAATGACTCCTGTGAGAAGTGACTGAGTTGTCTGTTCTTGTAGATAATTAAGTGAAAGACAAAATATATTAGCACAACACTAAAAAGACACCAGAGAGAGAAGCTGTCAAATATCTATAATTATTAATATTTTTCTAGTATTTGTTTGGTGTGTATGGTATATGCATGAATGGTTACATGTGTGGTCCCATGCATGCATTTATAGAAGCCAGAGGTTGAAATCAGGATATCGTTCCTTACTGTTGTCTACCTTATTTTTGAGATAAACTCTCCACACCGAAACAGAACGTTATTTTTAGGTCAAGTGGCTGGCTCATGAGCTTTGGAATCTGACTTTCTCCCCCAGCTACTAGCACTAATTTTAATGGTGTATCATATCATGTCCAGCTTTTATTTGTGGAGTTGCTGACCCACAATGAGTTCACCTTATCTCCTGAGCTAGATTCCTAACACAGGTTACTTATTTTTAAGTATCTCACTTAAAACTATCATCGTTTCAAAATCATCTGCCATACTGGAAAGTTGGAAAAGATATAATCATGAATTTTCTTGGGCTTTTAGAAGTTTTGCAGGTGTATGCAAAGAGAAGTTTTTGTAAACTAGACCGTGTCATATAGGATCAAAATGTACCTAGCTAATGGACAACTGTAAGATAAGTAAAAGGAAATAAGAAAGACATTGTTCCAAATACAGGAGTCAGATAGAATTTAATCTCAAGAAGTGGAAAGTATTTTTCTTGACACAATTCAGTGGGAGTCATTATTCTGTTTTTGAGACAGAAATTTGTTGTGTTGCAAGCTCAGGCTGACCCCAAATGCTTTATCATCTTGTATCTGCCTCCTACATGCTGAGTTTATATAAACATAAAAAAAAAAAAATAAGAATGCCACTGTACACAGCATCAACAGAGATAAAGTAAGATTTCTTTATACATTTTTTTCTGTTTTCTTAAAGATTCTTCTCTCACACAATATGTATACATGATGCAGAATAATTAAGCTACTTATTTTGAAATCCGAATGTCGATTATTTTAGAAATTCTCTGAATAGCTGCATAGACTGTACTCTAGAAGAAACACCTCAAAGACAACGGTTTGTGATACTTCTTTGCTGAAAGTGGGTAGCTGTTGGCAGACGTGTCTCAAGGTGCATTTATTTGCTTAGGAAAGGCCTGAAATAGGGAAAGTAAACACATATGAAAAGCTATATAAGGATAATTTAAGTTTCTTTGAAGCAGCTGCTGCAGACAGAGCAGAGTTGCCACCTTCAATGATGTGTTGATGGTAATGTAGGCCAGTAATCTTTCTACAATAAATAGAGGAATAGATAAGGGTACAATATCAAAATGTCATGCATTCAGTCTCAAGAGTATCTTGGGAGTGTGTATACAGGGAGTTTTAGCGAAGGCAAACAGGGACCACTGCAGTTAATTCTGTTGTACCATTATTGGAATTTCAATGAAAATGTATTTATTTTGGTTTTGATTTAGGAAACAAGCTTTCTGTAGCTCTGGCTGTTCTGGAATTAGCTCTATAAACCAGACTCTCTTGTCAGAGATCTACCTATCTTGCCTCTGAGTGCTGGAATTAAAGGAACGTGCTATCACACCTCACTTCATGGTTTTTTTTTTTTTTTTTTTTTGGTTTTTTGGTTTTTTTTTCAAAATGAAAGGAAATGGCATTAAGTGTAGTGATAGGATTTTAACAGGAGGGCATAAAATATAAAATATTATATGTGTATATATATATATGAGTAAACATAAGATTGGGAAGATAGAAAAATTTGAAACACTTTAGGTTAAAGAAATAACAACATAAAGTTGGGTAGGTTGGGAACTTGAAGTTATTAATTTTAAATCATGAAAGAATTTGAAATGTATTCTGTAATTGGTGGTCACTCTGGGTTTTTGCATGCAGGATAAAAAAAAACTGTGAACATGTTTCTTGTTCCTACTCCCATTCAAGATTTAGTCATATTGTGTAAATTAAATACAGCATACTGGAATAGACTAGTGAATGATAAAGACAAAATATGAACACTTAAAAATGATACAATGAAACACATACCTAGGAGGAATGTGAAAAGGGAATATTAGCCATGTGAAAGTGATTATTTTCCAACTGGATTTCAAAATATGAAAGTAAAAGTATCTATAATAGCTAGAATTATCAGTATTTTCACTTCCATAATTGTGTCCTCTGGGCCCTAAGCATGAATTGTGATCAAGCATTGATAAATTGAAAAAATATTCATTGGATGATTAAAGAGTTGCACATTTGGCAAAAGTAAAATTAAGTAGAAAAGAAGAAACTTTTGCAGAAATGTGAAGCTCAATGCTGTGTTCATTTTAGGTTGTTTTATAGTGATGCTAATTGTTTTAAGATTATCTAATTATTATTAATTGAATTTAAAAATTGTTTGTGTGAAAGTATAGCATGAAGAGGAAGAAAGAAGAAGTTCAAAAAACTTTAAATGTACTAAGACTCATAAATGAATTTAGTCATAGAATAAATATAAGATATTTAAGTTATTAATATGCAGCCGAGGATTCTAATTGAAACATCATCTTCTCAACAATGGGAGAGGAGGGAAAAATGGGAGCAAGTCATGTAGAGAAGTCAGGTGTCCCTGGAGCTGCATAGAAAGAGGAGCAAGACATATCCTGTTGTGGTAGACTCCATTAACCTTAATGACAGTTGTGCCCATGGGTTATAAACACACTTATCACAGCATTAAAAATATATATATATTCAAGGAACACAAGTTGGGGCTAAAAAGAAGAAATGATAGGGGACAGACAAGTCACTTGATTTTGTGGGTTTGAATGTATATGTGTCAGTGTTAATCTGTACAAATGGAGTTTATTTGAAGCTAAAAGAAAATCTCAGATATATTTCAGATAGTTAATTTATTGTCGTGATAATTAGAATAAACTACTTCCAACTATGATAACAAAACATCCGTAGCAAAAAATAGTACAAATTAGAACTTTTATCATAGAAATATTTGACTCCAGTAATAAGGAGAGGGTGCCTGTCATTGGTGTACCTGCCAATATAGGACGTTCTCTCAAGCCCAACCCTTGTCACTTCCAGTATGAAGAATCTAGAAGTTGCAGTACTATTAAATCCCTTCTCCACATTGAAAGATGTCTTTTGGTACTCTAGCAGCTTTCCCTGTAGAATAGTGATTAAATAGATAGGTCTTCAAGTTACTACACATGTGCTCAAATCTTCAATTCTGCAGCTAGGTGTGTTCTACGATTGAGCTAATTCTTTAATGTCTAAATCTTGAGCTCATCCATCCATAAGATGACAAAATCAGTTGCTATCTTCCCCATTCCCTAAAATAAACTTATGAGTTAGGCTTAGGTTATTAAAGATATTTCACATTTAAAATACTCATATAAAGTGAGTAGGTTATATTTTCCAAGATTATAAACGTATAGTTAGTATAGCTGGCATGAGAAGCAAGCCTGTACATATTATTTATCTTTTATGGTTAATAGAATATAGAGCATTCATTTTTATATAAACACTGTATTTCTCAGAGAAATATTGCTCAAGGAAAGAAGATGAAAAGAACAATCAAAGATGTGATGTCAAGGCCCTACTCAAAGTTCCCAAGGTTAACCATTGACTTAAAGTCCTATACAAAAGTCTTGTTTCAAGACAATATTTTATATAAATATAAAACTGAATTCTCCTATCCAGGCTCTAGGGTGCATAAAAGGAACATATAATATATTTACTCCCTCTAATCCAATTTTTATCCAACAAACACTTGTTCAATGTAATTTTGCTTATGAAAATGTTTCTAATGAAAGACAGTATTAAATATTGCAGGTAATTCTGTGTTATGAAATATGAAAATTCACAGATTTTTTCCCCTGAGAATATACAGGGAATTTAATAATTTTTTTAGTCAGAAAGTCTCTGGGCTAAGTTCAAAAGGCAGCAAAATCCATTTAGCTCTCCTTTACATGAGGAGTCCATAGTTTTTATTTACTAAGATATAAGATATTATCATAATTTCAGATGACTAGGTTGTGGCCAAAATGAAAAAAGTCAGACAATTTGGTCACATAAATTCTCTCTCTCTCTCTCTCTCTCTCTCTCTCTCTCTCTCTCTCTCTCTCTCTCTCTCTCTCTCTCTCTCTCTCTCTCTCTCCATATATACTTGAACCATGGAATATGTTAAAGTTTAGAGGTTGATGTTGGCCACCTGTAATCATCTTATTTTACATTTCCTGTTAATCACTTTACATGCCAGGCTGATCCATTGTTCTCTTGTGCTTTCTCCCATTTTGCTATCATAGGATCACTGAGTTATTGACGTATACATATACATTTTGCTTTTCATGGCTTATCATGATGAAAAAATAATTTTCACATTTTTGTTCAGTGGGCATTTTGTGCACTTAGTAATTTTTCAGGTGTTAACACTTTTTTTTTCATTCCCAGATCATCATAATCTAAAAAATATGTGTTTTTATCAATTAGTCACATTATTTTTATGTGTTAATAATCTTTTATCATCTATTTCTGGCAATTCCCAAATTTGCTAATTAAATTCTCACTTCCACTCAGGCCCCTCATGCAATTTAATGTCTTCATTTTAGATAAATCTTATGTAAGTAGTTACTGCTACTGTGTGCTGAGTACTGTGTGCTTAAGATCACCATCACTAAGTTGTATTTAATAAGCAGCAATTTTCAGGAATCTGTCCCATTTTTATCACTCCTGGTTTGACTATAAATAAAGCTGGATTTGTAGTTAGAGTAAGTTGCTTTCTCCCTCTCTATACCCAAGCATATCGGTAAAGAAAATGTGAGAGTTTCTGACTCATATCAGAAAAGCCACCTGGTGTGGGACAGAAGACAGAATATTCAGAGACCAATATTATCGTAATTTCATCTTTAATCTCATATCTCTCTTTATCTATACCTCCCAACCATCCTCTCTACATACGACCTTCTTCTGAAGTCATAAAGGATGTAAATATCTTCTTTGGGTATCAATAATGCTTAAGTTTTCCATTGTAAACAACATTTCCTCCTATCAGCTATCTACAAAGCATCTGGAACTAAGATGGGGCCCTCACTGCAACAGTTCCTACTGGTGAAGGAGAAAGGGAGAGAGACAGAGAGAGAGAGAGAGAGAGAGAGAGAGAGAGAGAGAGAGAGAGAGAGAGAGAAAGAGACAGACAGACAGACAGAGACAGAAATAGAGAAATCAAGAACCTAGTGTACACCACTCAATGATTGCTTTAAGAAAATAGACTATTTAAAATGGTTTCAAGATAGCTCTCTATGATCATCCTTCATGTCACATCTCTGATAAGTATTCTAGATGTATTTATCCAGTACTCTGAGATTGGTTATAGATGTGAATAGTCAGTCCATTAGGATCTCACCATTGTTTTAGTCTTCAAAGGCTCCCAAACATATGCTCAAGTCAGCAGGAAGCAACCCTATGAAAAACTACACTCCTCTCCCAATAAGTTCTATCCTCTGCGGGTTATGTACAATTATTATTCTGATAGAATAGTTATAAATTAAAATTAGGTTTAAGAAAGGACAATACTATAGTCTCAGGGATGTCTTTTAAAGAAGAGAAAGGGAAATAGATAGGATAGACAAAGGTAGATTATTCTACCTACCTATAAACAAGTATTAGCCGAATTTATGGGATAAGCCAAAGAAAATTTGCATTGGTATAGATATTGTATGTTGATACAAATGTGAAATCATTTTATATGTTTTATTGAGATAATTTGTATATCTGTACAAATTTAAATCTGAAATTGTTTTATATGTCCATAGCAACTTGTACATTGATATAAAATTGAATCTGTAACTGCTATATTTTACATAAACTTCTACCTCTGTTTAAAATATTTGTATGTTAATGTCATTTCCACTATGCAATTGCTACCTCCATATAACTATACTAGACATAGTGTATGATTGTGCTAGTTATGATATGTGCACAATATGTTTTGTATACCTCTGTATGGAAGCTACTACTCTCATGTGCTTTCAACTTTCAGGTAATATATTTTCCTTCTCAGGTCTTGAGGGGGTTGAAGAATAGGTATTTAAGGTTACTATCCTATCATCCCTTAGCAAGGAACATTCAGGTGTTGGATTTTCACTATCCCAGATGAGCAGTTTTGAAGGAATTTATACACCCCACCATTACCAATAATCTAGAAATGTATGATGTACTTTATATGTGTTAGGTTTTAGTTGTAGTTTGCGCCTTTTCCTCCCCCAGATATTATCTCATAATAATTCCTATTGTATATAGCCTTAGTTTAGAACCTTAGTTAGACAAAAGGGGGAGGTGTGGTGGGATTCAGGTGTTAGCTGATAAGGTTGGGAGGCATGTCTCTAGAGTTCTGGGAGCCTGAAGAGGATGTGGCCAGCCCTGTTCAAAAGGGGTTGGTGCCTGTTTTGTCCTAGCTCTCTTGGAGATTGGTCACATCCATAGCCTGGACAATCCTTTCTCCAAGGAATTGTCCTAAGGTTTAACTTGTAGTTGTGAGTGTTAAAATACCCTCCAATAAATATTAATCCTGTATTTGGTATATTTCAAGTGAGGTTTATTGCAAGAGGTTTATTTCCATTTCCTATTCTGTAATATTCACCAGTCTTAGCAGAAAGGTTATAGACATCTCATTCAGGGTGGGGAACTCAAGAATACCTTATTTTAAGCAATTCAACTAGTTAAGAGTTGCAATGTCAATCCCTAACAACAAGCTTCTCTGATCAAAGGTGAAAGTATTCATTCATAGGTAGAAATAAAGAAAGCATCTTCAACAAATTGTGTTGGCATAACTGGATGGTGGCATGTATAAGAATGCAAATAGAACCATCTCTATCACCTTGTGCAAATCTCAAGTCTTAGTGAATCAAAGACCTCAACATAAGCCTAGTTACATTGAACCTGATTGAAAAGAAAGTAGGAAATAGTCTTGAATGCATTGGAACAGGAGAACACTTCCTAAATACAACACCAGTAGCACAGTCACTGAGAGAAACAATTAATAAATGGGTACTCCTGAAATTGAGAAGCTTATGTAAGTCAAAGGTCATGGTCAGTAAGATAAAACAGTAGCCAAAGAATTCGAAAAGATCTTTCCCAATCCTGATCAATGGCTGATCTCTATAATATATAAAGAGCTGAAGAAACTAGAGACAAAAAAATCAAATATTCTAATTCAAAATGGGTACAGATCTAAACAGAGAATTTTCAACAGAAGATTCTCAAATGGCTATAAAATACTCAAAGAACTGGTCTACATACTTACCCCTTACCCATCAGGGAAGTGCAAATCAACACATCTCTGAGATACCATCTTACACCTATCAGACTGGCTGAGATAAAAAACACTGATGACAGCCGATGATGGAGGGGATATAGAATGAGGAAAAACTCCTCTATTGCTCCTCTGAATGTAAACTTGTGCAGCTTCTTTGAAAATCATTATGACAGTTTCTCAGAAGACTGGGAATCAATCTACCCAATGATCCAGCAATATCATTCTTGGGCATATACCCAAAGGAGGCATGTTCTTACCAAAAAGACATTTGTTCAACTATGTTCATATTGGCCTTATTTATAAGAACCAGAACCTGGATTCAACCTAGATGCCCCTCAATGGAAGGATAGAGTTTTAAAAACTGATACAATGTAGTACTATTGAGCAGGAAAAAAAAATGACATCCTGAAATTTGTAGGTGAATGGATGGAACTTGAAAAAAAATCTTTTGACTGGTTAACACAGACCCAGGAAGATAAATATTATATTATTCACTTATAAGTAGATTTTAGATGTAAAGCAAAGGGTAACTAGGATACTTGTGATTTTCTATACTCCATCAAAGCCTTGATTTACTTCTCTGGCTTTACATTCTGTAGTTCACCTAGCTTGTTTCTTAGGCTTGGATGGCCTGCATTCCATGACTAATGCTGCTTGGTAGTCTTCCAGTGCATTTCTAAATTGCTGGGGTCTTCATCTATAATTGGCCTGCACTTCCACCAATCCTTTCCTGAGCTCTCTTGAGGGATTCCCAGGTTTACCACACAATGGCAAGCCTCAGCTGCTCTCCATGGTCTCTTCAAGCCTTCAAAATCGGTATCACCTGGGTGACTCTTACATATTAACATGTTTTTCTGGAGGCAAGAAATAAAGTATTCTGAAACTCTGGACCAGAGCTTCTGTGTGTTTTTACCCCGAGGAAACACTTTCCAAGAAATTTTACCTCTATGACGCTGATATCTTTTTAATCATAAATGACTCTTCAGCTCTAGCTACCCAGCATCAACTGACACAGTAAAGCAAAGGATTACCATCAGATGTGCTGGTTAATAGGGACTGATTCTGCAAGGCTGAGCTGACCCGATATCATGAATTCTAGATGAAAATAGCCATGGCTTTGATAGAGTCTATAAATTTGTTTCTGAATCTTCACAGGGCAGGTTTCCATCATGTACCTTCCTCTCAGTATCCTTAACTTCCAAGATTTCAAAAAACAGCACAATGAGCTCTGAGTACCTACTGCCCTTTGCAGCCCAAAGTCTCAAATTCCTTCTACTGTCCTCCAAATATCCCAAGGTCAGGTCTATCATAGCAATACTCCATGATCCTGGAATAGTATTGTCTGTTTTAGAGTTTTTACTGTTGTGAAAGAAAACCATGATAAAAAGCAAGTCGTGGAGGAAAGAGTTTATTTCATGTTATACTTCGGGTAACAGTCAATCATGAAGAGAAGTCGTGGTAGGAACTTAAGCAAACCAGGAACCTGATGTAGAGAACATGGAGGGGTGCTACACAGTGACTTGCACATCAGGGTTTGCTTAGTCTTCTTTCTTACAGCATACTAGACTCTGTAGCCCAGGACTCCTTTAGATCAATTACAAATTAAGAAAATGCCTTACTGGCTTGCCAATAGCCTGATCCTGTTGAGACATTTTCGCAATTGAGGTCCCTCCTCTCAAATGACTCCATCTTGTGTCAAGTTGACATAAAACTGCCCGTCACAAAATTAGAATCATTCAAGGCTATTGTTTCTCACCAATGTTATCTGAAGTGCTGGTAAAAGGCCAAATTGCCATGACCATCTGCAAAATGCCTTAGAAAATTTGAAACAGAAGGGTGAGGTCATGGAATCTCCAATTTTAATACATCCTTTGTTGCTGATCTATTGATGCAGCCAGATGCTCACCAGTCTTAAGTAAATAATAGCATTCTAGGAGGTAAGTCAGGAGTTTAACATTAAAATTCGGGATAATTTACCAAATCTGCTAAAAAAGTGAGAAGACAGAAATAAAAGGTATATTCCAGAGGTCACACTTCTGCAAACCTAAAAGACTCCACTGTTAAAGAAGGCATTGTTAGAAAGGTGGGAAAGAGAAGTGCATCTTCATGGCTGATTAGAGATTACTCTTATTTCTAGGTAATAAATTAAAAATAACCTACTGCATCCCAAAATGTATTTGAATCAGTTAATAAGAATACAGTAGAGCCAGACAGAAAAAATTAAAAGTCACTAAAAAAGTCAATGACCTAAACAGAAAAACAAAAACAGACCAAGCGAAGGGATTGGCTGACACTGATGTTGACTACGGGAACCTAGAAGGGTCACTTAGAGATAAACAAGCAGCATGTGCAAGGACATGTATGTATATTGTTCTTCCATGTGAGTGCACTGAAGACACATGTGGCATCTCTTCTCTGTGGAGAGGGCAGCTGCATCAGCTGCTGGAAAGAGTATTCATGTGCTTCTCTGCATCTCTCTGACAGAGGCAGCAGCTGAACTCACACAGAGTGTTGGCCTCTGTTTTATAACTCCTGTGGAAAAGCCATCTCAGGCTGTTCTGCTCTGTGACAGAAACCATTATCTTTGTGTCTCTCTCTCAGTGCCTCTGTCAGAAGGGCCACCATTCTTTCTTAAGTTTCTTGGCTGCACTGAAAAATGAGAGGAAACAGGCTTGACTGATGTTTTCAGAGTTCAGTGAGGAAGATTGCTTTGTAATTTATTTCCTGGGGTCTGATTTCCAGAAAGATTGTAAAAACTCGTGGTACCCATTTTCAGGAACTTATTCAGTGTGAGAAGTCACAGAGTGGCCCAAATGCAGAGGAAATTGGTGATAACTACTCAGAATCAGAGAACGTAGAGGGGACAGTGATCTTGAAATCATATGTTACATACAATTCTCAAAGTTTACCGAAGACATTTTGCAAATAGCATCCAAACAGCCCATTTTCCCCTTCTCCCCGGATGAAAATGAGAAATGTAAGAAAGGCCTATGGAGGGATTCACTACACCAGTGTAGACAGCAATAACCTTTTACTCAAATCAACACAACGTGAATCCTTAGTTTTCCAGATGTGCTTGAAATGGGAACAACAACTGCAAGAATGTTTTACACAAGAAGAGATGTGTGTGGTTGTTAAAGTCTGTTTCTCATACACTGGATTCATTTCTTCTTTTGCTGATTATATTCTTTATTGTTAATCTCCCTTCATCATACACCGACTGGCAGGCACTTGAGGATGACATCAAATCATAGCTAAATGGATATGCTAAGTCTTGTGACAGTGCCAAGTTATAAGTATGATGTACAGAATTTCAGCGAAAGACTTTAGTCTGTGTCTTCACATAAAATTATTATCTCCATCCTTCCCCTTTCTTGAGGTTTCCACAGATATTTAATATTATAAGTATGAATAGATACTCATTTTCTCTAATTTTACCTTTGTAAAACTGGAGAAAAAGTCACCAACTAAGACAGGCTTTGAAAAGCTATTAATATGTCTAAGGCACAGTGGTATCCTGAGGAAAAAAGGAGAGGCAGTGGGACAGTGACATATTTTAAGATTCTTTAAACTGAGAATCAATTGTTATCTTTAATCTCAATTTAGCATGATTAATAAAAGGCTAATTGTTGAGTTCTGAGCTTAAAAATGTCATTGGAAAAAAATCACTAACAACGCCAAATCAATTGAAAATAGTGACATGCAATTTGGGTAATAGCTTCAGAATTCATGTTTAAACTACTTCTAAAGTTTAATTGTTCGACTGGGTTACAAGTTTAGGAATTCCCACAATTAAATTTAAAGTTCCATAATTCACTACTGTAACATAGGACTCAGGAAGATGCTCTTCTAAGACTTAGCCATTTCTTAACTAACGGTTGTAGTGATGTTGAGAACATACCTCCTGGTCTGTAGTCCATAGATTCTTTGTGTATTTTCATGTGATAAAAAGAATTAGCCAGATCTCCAGACTTTTCTCCCAAAGGAATGATTCCCAAATGCATCTAATATGCCCAGCTTTCAATATCATTTGAACCACACAAAGTTATGGTTTCAACATATGTATGTTGAGTGGAAATACTCCCATTATAACTTTTTCCTCCAAAATATACCAGTAACAAATGCTCTAGGAAAGATGAGACAAGAAAAACGCTGTGAGTTCTAAGCCTGCCCGAGATACATGGTTAGACTTTCTTAAAAGAGACAAACAAAATAATCACGAAATATTATATGTGGTGAAATGTTTCCGGTTTTTCAATACCAGCTTGTATTCAAGAATACATTCAATGTTCTGGCAATAACAACCAGGAGTGACCAGCAAACCACACAGTTTAAGAGCTTAGGTCTTAAAACAACCAAACAAATAAAACACACCCTGAATTCAGAGGCCAATCACAAGTCCCAGGCTTCTAGTACATCTAAACAAAGGGCAGCATCTTATGACTTTCTATTTTTCTTTCCTTCCTGATACACATTATTTCTAATTTACTTAACTTACATTAAACTGCCTATCAGAGAATTCAGGAAGATAGTTCAGTAAAACATTATAAAAGGCTCCAGAGCATTGCAGCCTCTAACCTGTGAGACTGGGCTAATGTCATGCTCATACACTTTCTAAGCACTTTTGTCTTTAAATGGGTTCCATCGTATAGAAATTATGCTTTATTTTATTTTTCAACTTCTCTTCCCTTGTAGAGGTTCCAGGGTATAGTAAAGCAAAAATTCTCAAACATGTAATCACCTGAGTTTTTTGTTGTTATTTTCTGTTTGTTTGATTTGTTTTCCTGGCAACTAGTCAGTATTTTGAACCTATGTGGGAGTCTACTGAGTTACCCTTTCAGTATAATTTAAAGTGACATATTTTGAATAACAGTATCTCATTTCTTTCTTTAGTTTGAGTTTCAAAATATCTGTTATAAAATCCAGAAAAAAGACCAAATATTACAAAGATGCTATGCAACCCCTATTTCTCAGAAAATCACGAGCATTTGGAAAACTCTGTTCTAAGGATTGAATATAAATATTGGATATGTATGTGGTAGTGTATCATAATATTACAATGAGTGGTGAACTTTCTATATATTGCAGGTATACACTGAGAAAATCCTGTGCACAGATGCTCTGATTCTGAGAAGAGATTCTCACTACAGAATCTAGATTTTCCACTGCCCAGGATTTTCAGTATTTTCAGGATCCTAAAAGATTTCTGAGCCACTCTGAAAATTCTTCACTGAAATTTAATTACATTCTTGTACTTGAGAAAATTGTTGGCAAGATGTCTACCATCAACCTTCAATATCCAACTTAGATCCAGGGTTGAATAGCTGATGAGACTGTAAGTTTCTGTCTTTAAATCATTTATTTGATATTTTTGTCAACAAATTCTTATCCTGAAAATCTACAAGTGTCACATGAACAGTACCTTATTAGGGCAACAAAGACATTTCTACCATAAAAGAAATTTAGAGACTGATTAAAGCTTTCTGATAGAAAAATGAAATACAGATAAGAATTTAAAAGTATTATATGATAGATTATAATGACATATCTAATTAGGAAGAATATTTTTCTTTCTCATTAAGAAGATCCATATATTAAATTCAACATTGTAAATGTATACTCATTATTCTATGATATTATCAACTTTATTTTTTATCACTGGCAACTATCTATTTACCTCTATTAACATACTATTTTGAAGATGCAGAGACACATGAAAGAAATAAGTGGCTTCTATAAATTCCCCAAGTTAATGGACATGTTGGAATTTATGGTATGGTTTGAAATTAGTAGGTCTCTGTTTCTTATACTAGTTATAATAACTTTCATCACAGAATTATTTCAGGATTATTTTATTCATGGTTTAGTCATTACATTAGTAAAATTGCATGAAAGAGGATAGAAAATGTTACCAATATTAAAAAGACATACCATGTTCAACATCAACCATATAAAATATGTAAATATTTAAGTGAAGGTGACAACATCAAGCATTATTTCTTTGCATAAATAATACCAATTTGAAGCATATTTAATGTTTTACCCAGTGTCAAATGTTTACACTGAAACAATCCATGATTTTGCAGGTCTGCCACATTTTTCAATTATATACTTCCAATGTGTGGGTTGCAAGGCAGTTAATATTTAATCAGATTTATTTTTTTTTTTTTTGGCAGAAACAACCTGTTTCCATATAGATATGGTATCTGGAGAACATTCTTAAGGTAATATATTTCCCTGTTATTTAAATGCAGACTTTAAAATCCATATTGGAGTTCCATTAACCTGCCAATTAATACAATAATTAGCTCATTACCTTAATGGTACTATAATTATCTGTTAGCAATGATTGCATTTTAATTTTTTGAAGTCAGAGTCTAATGGTTTTATTTATGCATCCCATAAGTAATTTTCTTACTCTGTCCTTTACCCTCTGCAGGTTATGAGTTCAAAGTGGGGAATCTCTATGATGTGTTGGCTCATTTCTGACACCCCCCACCCCAGTCAGATAGTGTTCCAGAACTAGGTTGCCTCGAATAAAAAATCCAAGGGAAGGTAAAAGAGGCAGCCTCCAAGTAGTATTCTACATTACCGTGTCTCTCTCCTGACCTGAGCTGGAGTTAACACTTTCTCTAGGGAAGTCTCAATTCTGTTAATATCACTGTTTCCAGAAAAAAATTAATCAGAAATGCCCTAAAACAAATGTAATGGCTTAATATGTTTCTGTTAGTTTTCTGAAAGAACATCTTGCCTGCTTTTCTCTAATCGAAAGCACTGCTGTCAGGATAAGAATGTGGGGTTGGAAAGAGACCAGGTGCTAGGGAGAGCTCTAAGAACTCACAGGATGTATCTGGCTAGGTCTCCAACCAATAGTGGAGAGGGTGCGTAAACAGTATGTGTGATCACAGATCCAACAAATAGAGGTAGAAGCAGAGATCCATGACTGAGCACTGGATTGAGCTCTTGGATCATCTGAGAGCAGGGGAGGAGAGTTTGTATGAGCAAGGAGATAGGGTTTATGAGGAAAATTCCCAGAGATGTTTAGCTGGAACTCTAGGGAGCTCAGTGAGTGAAGAACAGCCAATGGGGAACCATGAGGAAAAGGAGCTAGGCCCTCCAAGGGTAGGCAACTATCCACTGGAGTGGGCAGTCAGACGGTGCTCCTCTGCATGGGCTCTTACCTTAGAGCCCATTCCCTATATAGGAAAACCTAACCCAGTGTTGATATTGGGATTAGTAAATTTGACTTGTCTGCAGTGGATGTGCCATGCTAAGCTGACCCATTAGGGCTTCTTGCCCTTTGGGGGGAGTGGATAGGTGGATGAAAATGGTGGGGTGGAGCTGAAGGTTGACTGGGAGGGATTGGAAGGAGGGAATGGAGGGCATGCAGGGGAAATACATGGATTAAAAGATGTTTTTAATAAAAAATAATAAAAAGAATCAAATAAAAATTATAATTCTCAGTTTTATCAACATATTTAACATAAATGATCTGTAGATAAGACTAGTCTTCAGAAGATCAATTTCCTCTTAAGAAGCTGTGAAGTAAGGTACCTAGAAGATGGCTCAGTGGTTAAGGATGTTTAAAGCTCCTCCAGAAACCTTATATTCAATTTTGAGAAGTTCTATGGAGGCTCAAACCCATCTCTAACTCCAGTTCTAGAGTATATGACACCTTCTTTGGGCGTCTTTGGCTTCAGCATAAATATAGCACAGAGATGAACATTCAGGCAAAATATCCATAGATGTAAAAACCAAGTAACAAAAAAAAAGAAAGAGAGAAAGAATAAGAAATAATAGATAGCTTAGAAATAAGTTCATTAATATAATGCATCTTTATCACAGGCATGGCCTTGGGGCCCATGCCTAGTAGTATTTTAAATGTAGAAAAAAAAAAAACCTGGAAGATCTTCTTGCAGCTATTTATTAAGTTTAAATATTAACACAAAATTATTAATTTATGCTGATCTCACAATAGCTCTTCATTGGGTATAATTATGTACCTTAAGATGAAGACTGAAATGGGAGATACCAAACCAGAAAGCTGCTTGGTAGTTGAAAATTGGTCAATAATTCATAAAATAGGAAGATAAATATTTGAGAGAGATAGGTAGATAATACATATATAGGTAAGTAGACAGATAAGTAGATAGATGGATAGATAAAGTTTTCTGTGCCAATTTCACAAGAAGAAGTACTCGGGCCTGCCCATATTCAAAGTCATATTTGATGTGGTATAAATGAAAATGGCTCCCATAGGTTTATATGTTTGAATACTAGACATCCTGTTATAAGAACTATTTGGGAAGGATTAGAAGATGTGACTTTGTTGGAGGAGCTATGTCACTGAGAATTGGCCTTTAGGTTTCAAAAGCATACTATAATTTCCAGTGCTTTTCTCTCTGCCTCCTGGCTGGGGATAAAGACATAAGCTTTCAGGCATTCATTGCTCAATTGTTTTGGACTCTACTTCCCATAAAACTGTAAACCAAATTAAACTCTATTTTTTAGAAGTTGCTTTGGTCATGGTGTTTTATTATCACAGTAATAGAAAAGACTCTAGTGCAGTAATAACATCCTAAATCTATGAGGGTGAGCCTAGTGAGAATCCATCATAATAGAGGATATGGCCTGGCCTGGCCAGCCATCTTTTGAAGCTAGACAAGGCTTTCATTAGTCAGGAAGGAAACGTTTCATGAGGTGTCAGCACACGAGTTCTAGTCATGCTGCAAGAAAGTAGGTTGAGAAAACATGAAGAGTAGAGCAACACTCCTTCATGAATCTGTTATTAGCTTCTTCCTCAGGGTTCTTGCCCTTTTGAGTTCCTGGATTGACTTTCCTCAGTGAAAAACTGTGATTTGGAAATATAAGATAAAATAAACCTTTTCCTCCTTGCATTGCTTTAGGTCTGATATTTTATCACAGCAGTGTGCACCTTAACACACACACAAATTCCAAAAAGATAAACAAACTAAAATCAATGAATACACACACACACACACACACACACACACACACACACACACACACACACACACACACACATTTCCAGGGATATGTTAGAGATTTTAAATGTTTCACCAGTGCCCATGACACTAGGCACTTTTGATTATAATAGCACTGATGGGTTCCACAAGTTGCATTGAAAAAAAAAATGCTTGTTTATTTAGAGTTCATGGTGAAACAAGACATGTCAAATGAAGTAGTAAAACAATCAAGGCACAGGCTACCTAACAAAAATTATTTGTCTAGAGTGAGAATATAGAATCAAGACACTATCTGTATTTAACTCTGAAAACCACGCTGGATGGACCTTAGGAAAGTTAACAACTTTGCTCTCCCCTCTCAGGTTCAGTGACTAGAATACTGGTAAGGAGTGCAAAGGTCAACTAAAGTACTTATGTTTTATATCCCAGTGTCCTTAGGACAATAAATAATTCTAATTGTGGCTATCTGAATGAGAATGGCCCAAAGAGGCTCATATATTTGAATGTACAGTCACCAGGGAGTGAGATTTTTTGACAGGATTAGGATTAGGAGGTATGGTTTTGTTGGAGGAAATGTGCCATTGAGGGTGGGATATGGGGTTTTCAAAAGCTCAAACCTGGCCCAGTGTTTCTGTCTCTCTTTCTCTTGGCCCCATGAATCAGAAAACAGAACTCTAGTTCTTCTCCAGCATGAGACAAGTTATGATGCCTTCTGCCGTTCTCCCTACCATGATGATAATGGACCTAGCCTCAAAAACTGTATGCAAGTTCCCCATTAAATGATTTCCTTTATAAGAGTTGCCATGGTCATGGTATTGCTTCAGATAAGTAGAACAGTAATTAAAATGCTAATAATAATATAATATTTTATAATCTCAGCACAAGTTGAGCAAACTTTAAAAATAACAGTTGGTAGGGGCCACAGTAGGTCAATTTTTAAAGACAACTGCATTAGTATTAATTTCTACCACTCAGAAAAGTGAACAACCTACTTTATAGACATTGATTTCTTTCTACTAAGCCAGAGCTTCAAATCCCTTGTTCTTCTATCCGACAAATCTTTAGTACAGTGCTTCTTTGTTTAATCAGGTCTTGGCCCTAGGTTATCTTAAAGATGAGGACATTTTTGGTGTCTCAATTAAGCTATCTTAGTGTCAGAAACAATTTTGGTCTAACAGTGTTAAGTGCAGATGCTTTAATGAAGCACACTGCTTCCCTGTTCATTAAGTGCCCAGTGACTGCTGTTGGCTAACCCCAAGTTAATGAAAAAGCTGCACATTATCACCTGTACACTAATCACAGAGAGGTGTGGTGGAAGAGTGTAGGAAAACTTTGATGAGCTGTGTTGAGGCATGGCTCCCTTGGAATCCAGTTTCCCATTATGTAACAGGTCACAATACCCAAGAGTGTATAAAGATTCATTTATACTAGCAACGTACACTCTAAAACCCATTGGGGACTTTTTTTCTACAGATTATAGGTTGATAAGACTTTTATTTATTAAAGAATAATTGTAGAGAAAAATAAGTTAATAGACTGAGAAGCAGTTATGCCAGCAAAAAAGCAACTTTGTAAACATATTCTTGGATATAAATATAGACAGTTGTGCTCAAATATTGAAAAAATAGTTATATTCATTAGTTGTTGGTGACCTCTGGATATGTTAATGAATGATATTTGTTTCATTCACAATATACTTCACATTTGTATATTCTAAATGATGTCAGAAAAAATGATGAGGTCATATAGTAAAAAGCTGCTGTTAGTAGGATGAAATTACTCCAAGAGAAGTGAAATCAAAAACAAAACCTCAAATGCAGGGATACATTTCTGAATTACATGTTTTTTTCATATAAGGCAATATGTAAGTTCAAAGATATAAAAACGTCTATTTTATAAGTCTCTCTCTCTCTCTGTGTGTGTGTGTGTGTGTGTGTGTATGTGTGTGTGTGTGTGTGTGTGTATGTGTGTGTGTGTGTGTGTGTGTGTGTGTGTGTGTGTGTACATGGTGTACATGTATTGGTTGGGGATGTGTCCCAGCGGCAGAACATTTTCCTAAGATGTATCACATCCTAGCTCCATTCCTAGTAACTAGCTCAAAATCAAAACAAAACTATGCCTTCATACAAACAGTGAAAGAAGCAACGGTATCAGCCCCAAAGGTCTCTTTGAGTTTAACCTCTCTTTGAGATGTTTTGCAGTTCAGTAACACTGGCTTGATCCAAATTCCATTTATTCTCTTCCATCCAATTGTTAGTCTTCTCAGTACCTTGTGTATACATCCCAAATGGTGACCTTCATCTTGTAGGTTGTTTGTGTAAGTATTTATTGTGCTGTGTCTTGATGTGGGAATATCTTTCTGTATGCTGTGAATATCAACCTTTAAATAAAGGAGCTGTTTTGGCCCATGCCAGGCACCATAGAAAAAGTAGGAGGAGAAATTAGAGCATAGGTAGGAGAAGCAGGGCAGAGTCAGACAGACCAAGCCTGAAGCCCAAAGGAGCAACATATAAGAAACACAGTTGAAATTAGAATAATGAGAATGGGTTGAGTTAAGATGTAAGAGCAAGCTAACAATGTGCCTGAGACATAGGTCAAACAGCATAAAGTTAATATAAGCGGCTGAGTCATTTCTGGGGGCCTGATCAGCAGCGGTATGAAGCTAAGGGGTCTGGGGCTGAAGGTCTGTGGGTCTGGACCTCTAGCCCCCCAGGACCAAGAAATCATGCTACTAGAGTGTCTCTCTGGAATTCTCACAGAACTTCTATGTGTCTTTCTGATTCTGTCTAATCAGGCTTGTGATATAGGTCCTCTTATGAATATGAACATTTCAGTGTCTCAAGGAAATTTCTCAACGTCAGAAACAGTTATTTTCTAATAGGAGCTAAGTGCAGGTTTTGGAATGTATTGAAACTGTTTTTTCTAACAGTTTACTGTCATGTTATCATGGCTTATATTTTCTTTTATGTTGAGTTGCTTAATTTTTCAGAATGTTTTCTGAGACATACATTATTTTAGTGTGCTATAAATAGCAACAAAGACATGAGTTTGTTAAATAGAAGAACTTAAAGGCAACAAATATTCCATATTTCATGTTACAAGTAATACTCTTTAATGTGTTCATATCTATTATCTCATTAAGAAAAGAAAAGCAAAGAACCACTACAATACTTAGGGAAATTAAAGCTGAGATGTGACTTGTGGGTAGAGTTCATGCATAGGCTGCTACCAATCTTGGTTCTACCTTCAATATTGAAGAAAGAAAAAAAACGAACAAAATTAAAAAAGAAAAAACAGAAGGAAAAACATCTAGAGATGGCACAAAATTAAATTTCAGAAAGTTTAATTCTGTCACGTTCTTACAATTATTAATTGATGGAGTTGGTTTATTTAATCTTAACACTGTTACCAGCAGAAATTAATTAAAATGTGAAATGGCAAAAATAGATAAATAAACTTAATGAGATGATAAATATTATATACATTATACTATACATATATATATATGATACATAGGTACAAACACACACACACACACACACACACACACACACACACACACACACACACACAGATGATAGGAAGGAGACTCTCAAATCATTTGGCAATTACAGGCTTCACAAAATCACCATCCCATCAATGATTTATTTCTTACTACTGAATATGTCCATCTTCCCATGGAATACTTTACTTCTCATATCTTAAAATATAAGTGTTGTGATTGCCATTGATTGATTGAAGACACTAGAATTGAATCTGTAGGAGAGTTCTTACTTCCTCATTAGGCACACATCACCCTTAAATGTTCGCTGTCAAGAATTCTACTCAGGCTTTCAGATCTGTTTTCTTCTATCTATGTGGGCCTGAACATTGAACATTAGTAGTCAAGGCACTTTCCAATCTACAAGAATAGTTATAGTCAAATGTAGAAATGGACTTCTGACATAATAAAGGCACTTATACATAAAATCAATATCTATGAGCTCAATGTAAAGGGCATTTCTGTTGCAGGTTTCCTTCAATGATGTACAAGCCTCTCTCATACTACTGTATCCCTAGAGAGGGTGGGAAACCCTTAAGAGAAATTTAGATGTCATATCTGACATGTTATTTATAAATGTTGCTTGCCAGCAAAAATAGAAGCTGGTCATTCATTAAAGAGGTTTTATTTAAAAATACTGCTTATCTTGCTTATGTACCTCCTATCTATATTTTATTTTTTGCATGGAGCAGTTAAACATGCCTACCTAATGATACCTGCTCTAAATCATGCTTAATATAACAACTAGAATTTGGTTGTTATTATAATAATCTGAACCAAAGTTTACTCCAAATATTTTACCATAAAATTAAAGAAATGGTATAATAGTATTCACAAGTATTTTTAACAAACCAGGTTAAATCTTTTTAAAGATAAATACTAGATTTGATATGTTGTTACATATTTACCCCACAAACAATTCAAAGCACTCTACTTGGTAGCTGAGAGATTAAATATCTGGGTCTTCTTTCAAATCTAATAGTGGGTTACCAGGTCAAGAGTAGAATACCTATATAATTAATTTGAATGAGTTATCAATCAAGAAAGTGTTTATATGCTTGCTTCTTCACAAAGTAAATCAGTGTACATTTTTAATGTCAAGTTCTGTACAAAGGATAGAACTCCCCAAGCAAATTTTAATATGAAGCAAGCATTTTTTTAAGTATCTGTAACCTGAAAAGCTTCGTTCTGAGTCTCAGCATTTTAAAAGAGTGAGACAGAGCAGATCCCTCTCATAACCCATTATTGAAATCACATACAAATTCATTTTTGAATGGCTTCTACTTGGTGGGTCAGGCACTATCTTGGTGAGCAAACGTGTTAACTTAAACAGAATTATGGGCTTTCTAATTTCCTACCCTCTTTTTTGGTACACTGGTAGGATGGTAGAAACAGAATTAACCTTTTAATCAAGAAGGGCAAAAAAAAAACTAAAAATAAATATATGAAGGCTATATTGTTTATAGCAAATGATAATACATAGGTTACATTGTAGTGTACTTATCATTAAAATTAGTTAAGTAGAAGGTACAAATAAAATAAAACTTATCATTGTATATAATATGATAGATAAACACCAGTATATGTGAGGATAGGAGCAGAAACAGTATTGAAGGGAGAGCTGACTCATACAAGATTATCATCTATATCATAAAACATTAACAAAGTAGAAACCACCAGAGAAAATTTCTGTTTGTATAACCAAAACCTAATCTACCTGCATTCATACTGGTCTGGACATTGATCTCTTTCATTTTTAATTCAAAGTTTCATACATAGATACAATATGTGCTAGTGATGTCAGTCACTGCCACTCTCAAACTTACCCTAATGTTTCTGCTCCCACTCTACCCTTTCAAAACACACGTCCTCCATTTTCTTGTTATTAATATACCCAGATTGTGTTCATACTACCCATATGCACTAGGGAATGTGCCCATAAACTGAGTTATGAACAACCCAATTGCAGTCAGATCTCCTAAGGACAGTAAATCTTTTCATAAGTATCAATTATCAGTACCTCCACTGATAGTGTAAGGCTACAGGAGCCCTCTTCCAGACATGCTATTATTTTGACTGGTTTAATGTGAAAGTAAGCACAATTTCTGTGAGTTGACAGTTGCAGCTGGTATGTTAACATTCCATCCAAGGCCCTACTCCCCATCATAGGTTCTTTCATTCTTTCTTTCCACTTTTTCTCAAAGTTCCCTGAGCTTTGCATGGTGATATATTAATAGTGATAATACATTTATAATTGAGTACCCAGGGTTACTTAGACATAGCCTTTTGAATAGTTATTCCTTTGCATTAACCACTATCCAGTGCACAACAAAACAAACCTGGGAACAACATAAATATATGGATATAAACACAAACATTATAAGGTAGTTTTCTAGCATAATCATTTAATAAAACAGTAAAATAGATTATCCACTATAGACTATGATCTCCACCGCCATGTGTTTTTAGTCTGGCTTACAGTAACAGGTTTAAGTTCCCTCACTTGGAACAGGCCTTATGTTGAATCAGAAAGTAAATTTTCAGAAACCATTATCCCAATATTGCATTAGTAGGTAAATTGGCCAGGTAGGATGGTATTACAGCATTCAGTGGTCGATATTGGATAAGACTGTTGATATTTTTCTGTTTTAGAAGCCTATGAAGAATTTTCTGGCATATAATTTGTCAGCAGGGAAATTTCCCTGGTAGTTTTGATGTTGATGTATTTTGTGTCTTGCATCCAAAGTGAGTAGTGTCTTCAGCAATGGTTGCCAGCTACCTATAGTATATAAATAACAATAACAATAGTTTGTGTAGTTCTGGGTAGCACTGTGCTTTCATCACCAATAACTAATAAAAAGGCATTCAATGCTTGACAATGAAATTTTCATTTAGTAACTAACCTGTCTTATAGAAGAAGTACCCATACAGAGTACATCTGTTCAAATTTCCCTTTTAGTACTAAACTTTTTAAAATTAATGTACAGATTTACAGATTTTTAAAAGGCTTTTTTCTATAGCCTTACTTTTGTCTAAACAGCTTCCTATGAACCTGTTTCCCAATTTCTTCATATAACTTAAACCTTTAATCTCAAGTATTTGACCAATCCAGTCATTCTACCTGTGCTCTATTGTCTCCTATAATATATTTTATTTGGATGAGAGATTGTAGATTTCTATACAGCTTTTTAAATATATCTATAATTTTGATTAAATCTTCTACCAATACTCTATTTATCCATGTCCTAAAGATATCCAAAGACTGTCAACTCTTTGATTAAATACTTAATCAGTTTTCAGATCATCATATTAAGATATTACTAAACATGAATCTCCTCAGTAGGTTCTATTTATCATTAATACATTTTTTAAGTGTGAGTGAATTCTGTATCACAGTAAATCTTACCATTTAATCATAATGAGATATCATGTCAAATCAATTTGAATGGTTATTATTAAAAAACAAACAAAAAAGGTGATAACCAATTTTAACAAAATAATGTAAAAAGAAAAATATTATTATTAAAATGTTGGGTTATGAAAGGTGTAAATTAAATTATAATGAACATGATGATTGTTTATTTAAAAGCTTAAAATTTGATGTCACAATGCCATTTGTGGGTATATTTTCAAATAATGCTATTATCTCTAAGCATACACTACTGGTTTTGCTATGGAAATGGGCTAGAGAAATAACTCAGTAATAACTCAGCCTGTACTGCCGTGGTAGAATACTATGTTTCTAGAACCCACAATGTGCTGTTCACAATGGCTTGTAACTCTAGCTAACAGGAAATACCTTTTCTTCTTCTATAGATACTACACTCATTTACATATTCACAGGGGCTGATAAAAAGCAGCTTAAATTCTATCATTTGATGAATGAATAAAGACAATGTGTTTAAGTACTATATAAAGTAAGATAATTAACATTATATATGTATTGTATAAGCCTTAAGCACTCTAAGTGAGTCTTGGATTTTCCCTTTATAGCCCCTCTATCACAGTCTCCACAAAATGTTTAAGATTTATATCTATATTAATATTAATGATTTATAGAGTAAAAACCAATTCTATAAAAGGTTTTATCTATATTCCTGTTCATGATTTTATTTTTGAGTTTCTATCAAGTAACTAGAATTTAAGTTTCAGTACCCTGGATGTACATAACAAATTGTGGGTTTTTTAACCTCTTCTAGATGTGCTGTATATGACATGTAAAACATTGCATTTTCTGCAGTTAACCATGGCAAGCTTTGAAGTCTCCAAAAGGATGATGGGGCCCCACAATGACTACATCACCTGAATTGTGGTAATGCCACCAAGTCAACAAACATCACCCAAAGATCAGCTTTGGTCTACAAATGTATCAAGACAATTTCAAGATAGCTAGCAGAGATGTGCCAGCCTTATAGACTACTCTAGTCAAGATCTGAGATAAGTCCAGCATTTTCCTTTTGCACAGATTCTGGACAGCAAATGATAGAACTAGCACTCCTAGTACTTGACAATCATCTCTATTTTTCTTCAGGATCCCCTAAAGATGCCATCATCCTCAGACAACAGAAAGTAACTTTAAGTACATTACACCCATATTCTGAAAAGGTAGAGAGTTTTGTTCATTCAATGTATTGTAAACATTTGACATGGATTGTGAATATTTGCCATCACTTAGGGGGGTTGGTAACTAGTTATTATTGATAATGATAGGAAAATAAAGCTATGATAGGAAAAATGGCTAAACTAAGGAGATTATATTCAGGGATTTCAATCTAAAATGATAAAAGAGATATATAAATGTGATAAATGGGATAAAGGTTTGATTATTAAATTTACAATTAAATCAAAATAAAAACTACCAGTCTTCAACATGTTACAATGATGTAGGTTTTTATATATTGATACAAATTTCAGGTTGTTTTTGTTATGCTGGATATATTTCTACTTTTGTTTAAGATATTTTTGTATATTAATGCAAATTTAAGGTTATTTTTGTTAGAACCTACTGTGCTTGCATTTTTACTCTTTTTTAACATATTAAACCTATATAGCCCATTTAACAATGTAATATAAATTTCTAGTTATTAAAGATTATTACAAACTATTTAGCATAATGAATAAATTCAGGTTAGTAGTTAGTCACTTATTATAATCAAAGTGAAAGTCATATTAGGTATATTTCAAGGTTTATATGTCAACAGATATGTTTTAAATAGACAGGTGGTCTTCAAACATTTCAGAGACTTACAGATTACAGCATTTAAGACATTTTTAATAACATAAGGTATCTTATGAAGAGACATATCTGCTTCAAACAGTACTGATCTACTTCAGAGAAGATGATGGACATCAAAGAAACTCCATATGTAGTTTACATACTTTGTAGCAAAACTGCCCTTACCTCGACTGCTGACAGTATGGTGTCAAAGTTGAACAAGCAATACTCAAAAGACAGTGACTACCAAACATTGACAAGACAAAGTTGAAGAGTCCTTCAAGATTTCTGCTTCACCGAAAAAAAATCTGTCAGATACCCTAGGCCTCCAGGCTGAAGATGTATGGCACAATGTTGTAGAGGAAAATTTGGGTCACTGTCCAAGCAGCCAACTTTTCTGTCATTATTATTATTTATTATTTTTTTTAGTTCTGAAGCTTTTCACTCTATACTTCTTGTTTATTCATAATATTTTGCTTTTCTTAAGTTGCTGATGAAATTAAAGACTAGATAGTTATATTTATAGTTTTCCTTGTTGTAAGACTCAGAAAAGAAACTCACAAAAGAAGTATAAAGTTTATAATGTTGACAGACATAAAAAATTAGTTTTGGGTTGGTAATTCAAGATAGGATAAAAAGGGAATTTGGTACAACACTTCAAACTCATCAAAATAAGAAAGATAACAGAGTATTTTCTTCGAATTTGTCAAATGCAAATTAACTGGATATTTTTAATATAATTATTACCTTTTTATGACAACACCCATATAACTATGCAGCTATGTAGTCTTGCTGTCAGTTTGAGCAGGGCAGTATTGAAAGGAGAATTTCTGGGGCTACACAAAGTCACTGGCTATATATGTGGCTATATATGTGGATGTCTAAAACAGTGCTAAGAAAAACTTTGTATGCCCTTCATAGATATGTCACAGTCCTGGAAGAAAATTTAGTCAATGTTACAAGTAGGAGAAGCAAATAAACAAAGCAATTTGTACCCTTAGATTTATTGAAGAGGGTTAATAAACTAAACCAGCAAATGACAGAAGGTCCATAAATTTTATTGCATGGTAATATTTTGTTTCCATGTGCAGAGCTCTTTGTAGAAGTATACAAATCTGGAGGCTAAGAAAAGGCAATATTCTGTGGAGAAATGGAAAAACAAATTTAAAATTTGAGAATGGTAAATTGTGAGTAGATAAAAATGAGAGGAAATGATGGAAAATAAGTTATTCTTTTAAAATTTTAGATAGGCAGTCTCATTTTGGTGTTGTCTCCATATTTACTAGTAAAGGATTTTGTGGGAATGCCTTTCCGTATGCTGTGAATCTCAATCTTTAAATACAGGAGCTCTTTAGGCCCTTGACAGGCACCGTAGATAAAGTAGGCAAAGGAATCAGAATAGGTAGGAAAGGAAGGGCAGAGTCAGAGACAGACAGAGCCAGAAGCCCAAAGGAGCAACACGGAAGGAACACAGGTGATCCACAGTCCTCATGGCAGACAGACTAATGGAAATGGGTTGAGTTAAGATGAAAGAGCTAGATAGCAATGTGCCTAAGCCATAGGCCAAACAGCATGAAGTTAATATAAGTGGCTGAGTCATTTCTGGGGGGCCTGAGCAGCAGCTAAGGGGTCTGGGGTTGAAGGTCTGTGGGTCTGGACCTCTGGCCACCTGGGACCAAGAAACCACACTACTACAGATGGCGTCCAACGTGGATCGAATATCCACTTAATTCCTGAGAAAGTTTTAAAAAGATTTTATAAGAAACTGAGCAAAAGCAGCTTCCAAATTATGAATCTGAAGCTGATCATTGTATAAAGAAAGCATGGTGTCCTGGTCACATTCAAAATAGAGCCAGCAGACTGGTGGCAGGCAGTGTAAGCTGCAACTAGGCTGGTTCCTGAAGTCTCACAGAAGACTTGGTAGCATGTGATTGATTTAAGGTTTATGTTTACTTTAAATAAAGAGGAAACCGTGTCAAATGGTTTCTTAGTAGCAGCATTTACTTGAGTCTGCTCTGTTTGCTGGCCATGAACAGAGATGCGGTCCCTTTAAGAGAACTTACTGATTCAGCTTTGTCTGCAAAAACTATGCAGCTCTTTAAGAGAGAGTATTTTAAAAGCTCTTCTGGTTAAAAGACGATTAAGGATTCATAAAAAACCAGATTCAGAAAAAAAAAACCTGTAAATGGGTTACAATATATGTAAATGGTACATAGGCTTCAGAGAGAAAAGAAAGAGGATAGAGAAAGTCTTTAAAAAGAGAAATAGAATAATAAAAATATAATAAGCCACGTACAGATGGAAAATAGACACAATATCCAGATTTTGGTTGTTATTGTGTTTTCTTTTAATTTTTTAACTGTTAATGAGCTAACTGCAAAAAGACAATGGTTTGCAAATGCAAAGGCTACTAAGTTACACAAGAATATATATATTAAAGGTATTTTGATTTTGAAATGTGTGTATAAGGATTTATTGCTTTGGAAGAGTTCTGTTTATGTTTCCACAGAAGATGAGAACCTGTAGATTGCTTCCAGGCAAATATGGTTTCATCAACCAGGACCGACCCTGTGAAAAAATCTCTGATGGGAAGAAATGGCCATATCAGCTTCAGGGCTACAGACTAAGATGATCCAGTCTCAAGAACCCAGGAGATTTTCAATGCCCCATAATCATCAGGAAGTAGTAATGGAAAACTATACCCATATTCCCAAAATATTGTTTATAAATGTTTTCATTATAAATGTTTAATGGTTATAGTTAAACTCTTTCTAAGAAGAGAAAGGGGATATAGTATATGAATCATTTTTTAAAAATTAGATTATTGAATTTACTTAAATCAGGAAATCTACTGTTAATCTCAAATGTTTTACATTGGTATGGATTTTCGTGTATTGATACAAATTTAAGGTCAATTCTCTTATGCTGTATGTATTTTTCTACTGTTGTTTAAGATATGATGTTTATGTAACTGATTTGAAATTGTAATGTATAATTAAGAAATGCATGTTAGTTAGATTTTTAGGTATACAAAGATATATTTCAATTAGATGGGTAATCTTCAAACGCTTCTAAGACCTACAGAATATGGAATTTAAAATGTTTTAAGAACTTAGACTTTTCTGGAGAGTGAGACAGATCTGCTCCTTGCAGCACCAATTTACTTCAAGAGAAAAATGGGCATAGAAGAAATTCCATATGGAGTTTAGTTTCTTTGAGGCTTTGGTTAGCCACTGGACATGACCCTGTTCTTATATTAACTGCTTGACAGTATGCTGTTAAAAGTGGACATGCAGGTTCCATAGGAAGGTGATCTCTGAACTTTGGCAGAACAAGCCGAGATGTTCCTTCAGGTCCTACTTTGCAGAGAAAACTGTCAGACATTCTTCAGGACTCAAGGAGAAGCAACTGATGAATGGGCAGAACAGATTTCCTGCTTCACTGAAATGAAAAGAGACTCTGGGCCTGTAGGCTGAAGATGGATACACCAACTTTATAAAGGAATTTTAGGTGACTGTCCAGGCAGATAGGTGTCATCTCTGTCATTACTAGATTTTGGAGGTTGTTTGCACTTCCAGTTTACTTGGGTAAATATACCCTCCTGTGTTCTTTGATGTAGTTGAAGTTATAGGTGTAGTTTCTCTTAGTCATTTGAAAGATATATTGTGTATGAATGTTTAGATTCACAATGATAAGGTAGATGATAGAGTATCTTCCTTAATTTTGCTAAATACAAATAGAATAGATATGCAACTGTAATTCTTGCCTGATAGCTATTTTCTTATATGTAATTTTGCTATGTTAAAATTGAAACCTTCCTTTTTGATTAGACAGAAAGGGGGAGGTGGTGTGGGAATGCCTTTCTGCATGCTGTGAATCTCAATATTTAAATAAAGGAACTGTTTTGGCCATTGATAGGCACCATAGAAAAAGTAGGAGGAGAAATCAGAGTATAGGTTGGAGAAGTTGGGCAGAGTCAGAGAGATGGAACTGAAGCCCAAAGGAGCAACATGTAAGGAACACAGGTGAGCCACAGGCCACATGGCAGACAGATTAATAGAAATGGATTTCTTTCTTTTCAGCACTGAGGTTTCTGGCACACCTTACAGTATACAGCACTTCTGTGTGTCTCCAGTCCACCTTAAGTGTTTGATGTTTTCATGGCAAGAGTTACTTAGTGATCACCTCAACCCTCATCCTTCTGTCAAGACATCAGAAAGTGGTAGAATTGCCTGTGTTCATTGTCCTCAGATTTCAACAATCTTTTAGGTTTGGGGAATTATTCTGGTTTCCCTCACTAAATATTGAGCCTTCTGAACTTGTTTTCAATAGATATCAATATAAATGTTTGATATTTGATAGTGAGATCTATCATGAGGTTTTATGAAAGGTGTTTGTACTAACAAGAAGATAATTAGTAACAAATATTTAATATGAAGGGTCTCAGAAGGATAAAGGAAGATGATTATTTATCTGAGTTTATATATTCAAGCCAGGGACAGACTTGAACTCAAACAAAATTGCATTTAAAAAGCAATATCAGTTTTATATAATTTTCCACATACATAATACCACAGACAAGTATTGTAGATCGATTTAAATGTTAAACCCTTCTAATGAAAAAAAATTATTCAGAATCATTTGAACAACAGATATTAAGAGTCTGAGGTCAATCAATAGATAATTAGTCCAGGCATCACAATTTGGGGGATTATATTGGCCTTCTATTTTCAGGCCTAGTATCTACCAACTAAATTCCTTTATAAAATAATTGGATTATAAAATAACTTCACATCTCTGAAAAATAATTTGTTGTAATATCTCTGGTTTCTTTGTGAAGATAAAGGTTTAATCTTCTTCTGTTTTAGCTTAATTTCTGCCTCCACTTTTAAAATACTGATAGTCAATGGAGAAAAAGCAGGCTATGTGTTAAAATGTCATCAAAGCGTTTTTCTATTTTAAAACAAAGGCATATATTCTAATTCTAGTGACAACGATGTAGCACTGCGGGGCTTGCTTTAATGGGCCATTAGTTTTCTTCTCCAGTGGTTGAAGTTCTTTGGCCTATAGCCTTCTGTTCCCCTGAGTCTCCAGGCCCATTAAAAACTCCCTGGAATGCTTTTTTTTGTCTAATGTGATTATTATAAAAAATGTCCAAGTTACACATTCATTCCCGTCTTCATAATGGCAGCTGCATTTCACTTGCTTAAATGTTGACATTGGGGTCCTCTGAAAATACAGTGCAGACAATCAATTAGAAGGTAAAGAGAAATATCAGGTTCATGTCAGTAGTGGCCAAAGTCAGAGAATAAGCAGTCTGGATTGTCGAAGTAAGAACATTTTTTACACATGCCAAGTGTCCAATATTTTCAATGGTTTGGCAAATCTCTACTAATTACAGATTCAGTATACTTTTTCCAGCTTAGTTTTAAAATTTTATCTTCTACTTCTGTCCCCTGTATGAGATAGTCCTTTTATGCATGGGTTTCTTTGTTATTTCAATATAAATACACATAACTTATAACAATGGTTGAATAAATACAACCCCTACACTGAAGGAATATTGACTAATTTCAGGCAACAAAGACAAGAGTGGCTAGAAGGAGTATGACCCTGTTGTTTGACTGTCCAGCTAACTTTGGAGGAAACCTTTTTTTCCTATTAAAAGGCATCAAGTGGAGATCTCAGCTGCCCATATTCTTCTCTCAGTGGTAGATTTAAAACATGATTAACTATGATGGTCAAGATTAAGGTGACCCCAAATCTTAATCTTGAAATCTACCAGTAATGTGATACTTAGGAACTTAAGAAAAAAAAATAGGATGCTTTTTCTTCTATATGAAAGCAGGAAAATATCTACTTTAGGACTATAAAGTGAAATTGTTTTATTTTATTTAAGCCTGACTGGGAACAATATTTTTAGCAAAGTTTTCTATTAGATTAATATGATGGATAATTTTAATGGATTATTGAATACATATAGTATGAAAGCAGATCTCAACTACAAACTTGATAAAATATAGGATTATAGAGTGATAGGCCACTGGGAGATTACCTTGATTGCATTAATGGGCATGGAACAATACCACTGTGGGTGGCATAATTCTCTGGCTGGGATTGTAGATTATATCATTGGGGGCAGAAGCTATTTCTAATTGTAGCTGTGGTGCAACTAGGTGCTTCAAGCTTCTGACACTTTCAATTGTTTTTCATGATGGGCTATATCTCTGAACCAAAAAAAAAAACAAACAAACAAACAAACAAACAAACAAAAAAAACAAAAAAAACCATACTTCTTTATATTGGTTCATCAATATTTATTGTACCAATAGAAAAATATTCTAAATTGATTGTTGTATCTGAGAGAGATTCCAGGGAAGAGATATTAAGAAAGGAAATGTGAAGAAGAAAAGATCTGATAAATATACATGAAGTTCCAGACTCTGCCAACTCTTAAGGAGACCTGGTAAGAACTTTGAAATGTCCTTTCCTGCTTCTTTGCCTTGCTTAAATTGAATAAATGTTGGTTAATTTAAATATGTGAGCTTAAATTCTGAAAGTAAACTGAACCAGTCCCCCACAGTTGAAATTGCCCTCAGCACCACTGTCTTCCATGTTCCTACTATGATAGACCATTAAGTCCCACTGAAAATGTTCAACTACTTTTCTAATCCAAAGTCTCAAAGTTCATATTCATCCCCACAAAAGCATGATCAGGTTAATAACAATTCCCACATTCCTGTTATCAACTTCTGTGTTAGGGTTTTATTTTGTGAAAAAAAAAAAAAAACCACTATGATCACTATTCTTTTTTATATTTAAATAACTTTTACCACTTATTTTGTATACTAACCACAGTCCCCTCTCTTCTCTCTACCAAGTATCCCCCTCCCACTTTCCACCTACCCCCTTCCCAGTCCACTCCTCCTCCTTGTCCATTTGGAAAAAGGCAGACCTCCCATGGGTTTGAGAAAAGTATGGCACATCAAGATGAGGCAGGATCAAGCCACTCCCCTTGCATTAAGGATGGGCAATATAACCAGTATGGGCAACAGGTTCCCAAATGCAAGCTAAATATCAGGGACAGGTCCTGATCTCACTGCTAGAAGTCTTAAAAAGACATCAAGCTACACAACTATTACATTCAGAAAGCCTTAGTAGGTCCCATGATGGCTTTCTAACTCTTGGCTCCCATTGAGCTCAGAACATACATACTCCAAAAACCTATACTCCACACTCCACACAAGATATCTATCTTCTAGACAGATATGACATACCAAAATTAAATTAAGATGATATCTGCCCCTAGTCCACCTGCAGGTAGATTCATGTATTCTTCCAAAAGGCACTTTCTTACTTAGCCTCTCTGGATCTGTAGGTTTTAGTATGATTATCAATTACTTAACAGCTAATGTCCACTTATAAATGAATACATATCAAATTTGTTTTTCTGAGTCTATAATACCTCACTCAGGTTGGTCTTTTTCTAAGTCCATCGATTTCCCTGAAAACTTCATGATGTCATTTTTTTTTAAATAGCTGATTAATACTCCATTGTGTAGAAGCACCACATTTTCTTTATCTATTCTTTAGTTGAGGGACATCTAGGTTGTTTGAAGTTTCTTGTTGTGGGATTCAGGTGTCAGCTGATAAGGTCAAAAGACACTTATACAGGGCACCGGGCCCCCTGAAGGGGGCGGGGAAAAGCCCATTGAAAAGGGGCTGCGGAAACACGAGACGCTCTCTTCCTGGTTCCTGGATGATTGGAGTAGCATCGGCGACTGTCCTCACCGTTCCAGACTCCAGTCCTTCTTCAGGTGCTACTGTAATCTGTTAACAATACCGTGAGTTCTGATTTATATTTTAATAAATATTTATCTGGTACTGGTGCCTTCTAAGTAAACTCCGCCTACAGTTTCTGGTTGATATTAATAAAGCAACCATAAATATAGTTAAGCGAATGTATTAGGAATAGCATCCTTTGGATGTATGCCTAACAGTAGTGTACCTGAATCTTCAGGTAGATTGATTTCCAATTTTCAAATAAATTAAACTATTGATTTCCAAAGTTTCTGTTCAAGTTTGTACTCCCACCAACAATAGACTAATGGTCCCCCTGCTCCACATTTTTCCAGGTGTGGATTGTCATTTGGGTTATTGATGCTAGCCATTTTGACAGGTGTAAGACGGAATCTCATTATAGTTTGCATTGATTTGCATCTTCATAGTAGCCAAGGATTTTAAACATTTCCTTAAATGTTTCTCAGCTATTTGATATTCCTCTATTGAGAATTCTCATTTTAGATCTGTATTGCATTTTTAAATACATTACTTTGTTTTCAAAATCTAATCTCTTGAGTTATTTAAATATTTTGGATATTAGATCTGTTTTGGACATGGAGTTGGTGAAAATCTTTTCCCATTCTGTAGGTCATCTTTTGACCATGTCTTTTGCATTACAGAAACATTTTAGTTTCAAGAGGCCCCATTAGTCATTGATCTACATATCTGTGCTACCTGTGTTCTATCCAGAAAGTTTTCTTCTGTTGCAATGTCTACAAGGCTATTTCCAATTTTATATTCTTTAGGTTCAGTGTGTCTAGTTTTACGTTGAGGTCTTTGATTCATTTGGAATTTAAGTTTGTGCAATATTATAAACATAGATCTGTTTGTACTCTTCTACATGCTGGCCTTCAGTTTGACCAGTAGTATTTGTTGGATGTACTTTCCTTTTATCCATTGTGTATTTCTAGCTTCTTTATAAAAATCAGGTGTCCACAGGTATGTGAATTTATGCCTGGATTTTCAATTTATTCCAGTGATCAGTGTGTCAATGTGACTGTTTTGGTACCAAGATCATGCTATATATCTGTAGTGCAACGTGAAATCAGGGATAGTGAACCTCTGGCTGTTATTTATGTTTCAAGATTGATTTTGCTATTTTGTTTTGTTTGTCTATTTTCCCATGCTACGTTAAGATTTATACTTTTAAGATCTTAAAAAAATTATGGTAGAAATTTGATGTGGATTGTACTGAATTTGTGGATTGCTTTTGGCCCAATAGTCATTTTTACTACGTTAATCCTATTAAGGCATTAGTATGAGCAATCTTTCCATCTTCTGATATCTTTCTTACAATTTCTTTCTTCAAAGACATCATGTTTTTATCACACATGTCTTTTATTTCCTTGGTTAGAGTTATCCCAAGACCTTTTTGGAAATTATTTTAGGGTATTGTGAATGGTCTTGTTTCAGTTATTGTTTTCTTAGTCCGGTTGTCATTAAATATAGGATGGCTACTGATGCTTTTATAACCTGCTATCCAGTCCTTTTGCTGAAATACTTTATCAACTCTAATTCCAAGAGGATTTGGGGATGGGGTCCATTATGTCAATTATGTATACTAGTATAAAAGTATAGATACTTTGATTTCTTTTTAAATGATATCCTCATGATTTCCTTCGGTTGTCTTATTGTTTCAAGCACATAGAATAGATAATGTAGAGCGTGGACAGCCTTGTCTTTTTTCTTGATTTGTAGGAAATTCATTTGAGTTTTGCCCCATTTAAATTGATGTTAGCTGTTGGCTTATTGCCAATTTCCTTTATTTTGTGTAGGTATGGCCTTTATATCTATCCCTAATGTTTCAAAGAGTTTTATCATGAAGGGTATATTTCCAAAGGCCTTTTGGTGTCTTATAAAATGGTCATTTGAACGTTTTTCAGTTTATTCACACTGTGTATTGCATTTACTGATTTTTTTGTAGAACCAACCATGCCTGTATCTCTGGGATAAAGCTTACACGTACATAGTGAATGATCTTTTTTTATTTGTTCTTTGATTCAATATGCAAATGTTGTATTGAGTATTATTGCATTTATATCTATAAATGAAATTGGTCTCTAATTCTTTTTGTTAGTTTAGTCATTATGTGGCTTGGGTATCTAGGCAAATGTGGCCTCAACAAATGAATTGGGAAGTGTTCTTTCGGTTTCTAATTTGTAGAATAATTTGAGGAATATTGGCTTAAACTCTTTGTAAATCTGGTAGAATTCTGTGCTAAAAAATCATCTGGTCCTGTGTTTTGTTGTATGGGAGATGTTTATTGATGGTTTCTATTTCACTAGAGTATATATATATATATATATATATATATATATATATATATATATATATATATATATATATACCTACTTAAATTGTTAGTATGATCTTGATTTAACTTTGATAAGTGACATATATTTAGAACATTATCCATTTTTTTTAGATTCTCCAATTTGGTTTTTAATATATATCTCCACAAATTCTCTGGATTTCCTTGTAGTCTGTTTTATTATCATTTTTATTTTTATTTTATTAACTTGGATCTTTTGTCTTTATCTTTTAGTTAGTTTGGATAAAGTTTTTCTGTTTTTTTATTCTCTCATAGATCATCTTTTTCTTTCATTGATTCTTTTTGTTCCCATTTTATTGATTTCAGCCCTCAGTTTGATTCTTTCTTACTGTCTACTCACTAAGGATGTGTTTCGTTCTTTGGTTTTAGAGCTTCCAGATGTGCTGTTAAGTGACTAACATGATATCTCTACAGTTTTTAAAGTAGGCACTTGCTGTTATGTACTTCAGCACACTACATTTATTTTGTCCTATACCACTGAGTATACTGTGTATTCATTTGTTTTTTAATTCTAGCATTCATCTTTTCTTTTTTAATTTCTGCCATGTCCCAGTTTTCTTTCAGTAGAGAGGTCTCAGTTTCTATGAGTTTTTAAACTTTCTGTTATTTTTGTTGTTATTAATATCCACCATTTATTCATGATGTTATGATAGGATTATGGGAGTTATTTTAACTTTCTTGTGTGTACCGAGCCTTGATTTGTGTCTAAGTTTGTGGTCATTTTGAAGAAAGTTTTATGAGGAGCTGAAAAGAAGGTATATCTATTGTGTTTGTGTTAAATGTTTGTAAATATCCCTTAGGTTAATTTGGCTTATAATATCAGTCAGCTCCAGAATTGTTTATATTTGGTATGAATTACCTGTCCACTGGGATAGGAATTAAAGATGTGTGTTACCATGCGCACCCTTGAAAGTGAATAGTATTCTATTTCAAGCTTATATTCACATATTTCATCAAAAATAGTTACATGTGTCATTCTTCTCTCTTTGTTCTTGGGATTATTGCTAAAATAAACATTGCTGTGCAATAGTCTCCTCCACATAATTTCAAAATATATAGATATGTAGTATATATGGATATGTGTGTATGTATTTACACACATACACACATGCTAAGAAGCGAGATTTCTAGGTCACATGATACTTTATAATTTATAGTAATTTTTGCACTTTTTCATGTAACTATGCTATTTCTTAGACCCTTTAGCATTACACACTTTATATTTATGCATGTAATCACCAATATCTTTTTTAGCTTTTGTTTTTTAACAAAAAACATTTAGTTTATAATTTTCCATGGTGTACCAGGATCTTCCTGCCTTGCCTTATGAGATCTAAGATAATAGGAATGTACCACTTCCTATAAAAAAGCTTGGAAAATGTTCCATTTGTTCAATGTGCAGTTTCTGTGTCTCTTTCATCAGCCCGCAATTTCCTATTGATCTTTTGCTTATTCTGTCCACAACTGAACTCAAAAAATGAGTCTCACGTTATTTCTGTGTTCCTATCTGTTTCTCCCTTGACGACTATCAACAATCAGTTAAATATTTAATTATTGAGGAATGGGATGAGGAAGGAGAATAATTGTTGTGAAACCCTATTATTTGCAATCATTTCTTTATTTTGAGTTTGAACATAGGTATCCTGCCTGGGAAGAAAGTGCTTCACCCAGAAGATGAGAGTTACTAAATGCTTACCAGAACTGGATACTAAGTCTATACAACTGCAGACAGAACAAATTTTTGTTGGAGGAGCTAGATAAGTCAGGTTTAATGATTTGCAAACTTCGTCTTTAATGATTAGCTTTCATAGTATTAAAACTGTTCAAGAAGTTGGTAGAATTACTACAGTACCAATCTTCCTAGAAAGATGTGCCCAGTGTCTCAAAAGTACCATGAAAAACTTGGGGGAAAATATACTTTATGGTTATATGTGAGTCTTTCTCTACTAAAGGAAATGCATACCAGTATTTTAAAACTAGTCACAAGACCGCATGTAGGAAGGTTATAAATTCGAGGTGGCATCATCACTCCATTATTGTCTGTTTGTTTGCTGCCTTTTGTTTCCTGTCCAAACCATGTGGCTAACTTAGGGGTTTTATTTATTTATTTATTTTGAAGGATGTGATTTTATTATTTTTTCTATTGTGTATATCCCAGTGGTGTTTTTGATGCTATGATCAGTAATTCATGAAACACCATGAAGCTACAGTAATCTAAGTTAAATTACTGACAAGTTCAATTATATATAATTCTGTTTGGTTCCACTACTGCCTTCCAGTTTCATCAATGTGACAAATTTTATTTTAGTAGTATCTATTCTATTAACATATATTTATCATTTTATTATCTTTGGATTTAAAATTCTAAAAAATTAAAAATAATCTATGTTCTATTATGGTAAAAATGGCTTTCCACATACATTTATACTGTTTGACTTTACTAAGGAGACTTGGGTTTTCATAAGTTTTGTATTTTCTGTCTCAAATATTTGCATCTCATCCTAAGGAGAATTAGTTTTCTTTAATAATCCTTAAAAGGCAAATGTAGTGATCACAAAATTATTAATTTTTATATATCTCAAAAATTATTAAAAATTCTATCATGTTTAAAGATAATATTTTCATTTTTAAATGTCTTGGTTTCTAATTTATTTTACTTTCTAACTTAATTTGCTAGAAAAACTTAAGCTAAGAAGTGCAGTAAAACATTTATAGAAGCTGTTGTGTGTGTAAAATTTTTTCTCTCATTTTTAAGATTAATTTTTGACTTCTATTTTGGTCCATTTTATTCTAATATGTCTTTGAGTTTTATCAACATATAGCCCATTGAGTTTTTAAAATAATGTTCATTTTTGCCACTTAAAGTCTTGGTGATATTAGTCTTCTAAATGATCTTTATGCACTTTCCTCCTCTTTTTTCCCTTTGTAAACACACATATATAATGATTGTTTATATTTATTCACTTGATGACATAAATGTTTGGCATTTTGTACTTATTCTTGATCGCAAGGAAAAAACTTAGAAGTACTTAATTATTTTATCTGTTCTCTTTGACAAAATAAGTTTGTGAATGTGCCTATTCAAATGTATGTGTATGTATTGAGTATGGTCATGCTCACATGAGTGCAGTTTTTTAATTGCTATAGTATGTGCATGGTGGTCAGAAAACAACACCAGGTATTACTACTTTTTTTAGCACCAACCTTCTTTGATAGAGTCTCTTTCTTGCATACTCCAGACTCCAGACCAGTTGGTCCACAGGCTTCCAAAGATTCTTTTCTCACATCCTCTCACTTGGCCTCAAGATTACTGTAATAACAGATACAACAGACGCAAGGCAAGATTCTCAACTTTTTCTGGATTTGGGACATTTAAACCTATGTCCTAATACTTTCATGTAAATCTTTTTATGCAATGATTTGTTTCTAAGGTCTCTGCCTTTATAAATTCAAATGTTCTGTCTTTGAGTTTGATACCTCTTTCTTCCACTAACTTAAAATTGTCATTGAATCATTAGTTAATTTTTCAGTTCATTTTATGTTTTAACTCAAGGGTTTCAGTTATTCTTTTTCTTGAAATGTCTGTCAGTGCAGATGGCTGATATTCTCATTGTCTCCATACATAGTATTCTCTTTCAGATCAATGAATGTCTTTTTAAATCAGTTATTTTAAACCTTTGTAAGTAAATTTCTAGGTAGGAAATTCCTAGAGGACTCATTTAATCATATTTATTTGAGTCTCATGATTGAGATTTTTTTTTTTTCGTGTTTCTTTGTACATATTGTTAGACTCTCTTAAATTCTTCACATTTCAAAACAGGTAACTTTATAAAGAGAAGGAAATTCCCCATTTGGGTGTTCTCTATATGAGAGTGGTTTCTCACATTTTCTCAGAGGATATGTTATTTCCTGGTTTCTTCATATTATTTTGTAAATGGAAACATTGTTTACTATTATCTGTCCTCTTTATCATGCTGTAACATATGATCTTTGTGTTCCACCTAAGTGTCTTTCTAAAGCAATTCAGTCTCTCTGGTAAGTGGAAAACCATAGGTTTCTTCTCAGTATTCTCCAGATTCTTAATGATGCCAGTAACTGTCAACACTCTAAGGCAGATAAAACAGAAGATAGTCCCTTGAACATTTACTGAAAACAATGAATTATTAGATGTATATTTTACACTTGGATGTCTATCCAAAGCCTGAATTCATAAGCATTTTTTTTCACTTCATTAATATTATGCAACTTTTGTTAAAGGAAAGAGCAATGACTAACGGATGTAATACACGGGCTTAGTGATTTTGAGGAAGTTTTGCTTGTATATGTATTCAATTAGGTACTGTCATCTCTTAATTGCATTATGAATATTATAAAAATAATTTGTTCTATGTAGTGCTGCTCATTCAGTATTTCCTTGTGGGAAAATTAGTTCCATTCATCCATTTCTATCATCTAGAGTTGTCACTCATTTTGAATTTTATTTTATATGTATATGTGTTTTTCATCCATGTGTATATAAGCATCAGAAGTGTGTGGACCGTTAGAGACCAGAAGAAATCATCTGATCCCCTAGAAATGGCGTTAGAAATGGCTATGTCCTACCACATGGGTTTTCTGAAAGAGTAGCTACTGCTTTAACCACTTACCTCTATAGCCCACATGGATAATTCTAGACCACCAAATTTTGGTTCAGTATAGCAGGGTTTGAGAATAGCATCTCAGAAAATGTTTCAAGTATTTAGACTCATTATTGCAAGAATTATTCACTAAAGATTTCAAAATAGGTGGGTTGTCAAAATCCCTGGAGAGGCACAGACTTACATAATCTATACATCCTAATCTAAAGGCAGGATATAGAGCTCAATTTTAGGAACATAGTAGGAGCATAACTTGTCTTCCCAGGTGGCTATCATGCACATCCAAGGTAGAGAACCCCAGTATTCAGGCCACTCATTGATTAATCATGAGTCCTTTGAGCAATTCCTCTTTTCCAGTAGATAGCTATTAACAAAAAGAGAGTTTAAACATTACTAAAAGCCCATTTAGTGATAGATTCTACTTCACATTATATCACTATATCTATGTAACTATCTAGGGTCATTGTGTTTAAAGATCTCTTATATACCTGGAGAGAGCTATAGACCTGATAGTGCTAGTAAAGCTACTCATGGTTTAAACCCATTGAAAAGATAAATGACAATATCTCAACGAAAACACTAGATTATAAATAGCTAATACTTGACTCTGGTGATACAGGGAAAATGACAACACATGAGGTTCTTAGTTTAACTAATACAATTAAGACCAAGAGGAGAGACAAACACTGTTTCCTTTTTACCTTCAGAAAATTCCCTGGTGGGCTCTGAATATTGCTCCCTCCTTCACACTTGTGGGATTCAGAGCTCCCATGGGTTTTATTATTCTATTCAAACAAGGCTTCTGCCGAGGACTTCACAAGTGCATAATTTCAAAAGGTTTGCTTATCTAATGATAGTAAAGAAGACAACACAATGTTTAATCTGGACAAAAAAATATGGAGGTTTGAATTTTTAAAAGTTTTACAGTATTTTTAGGAAAGTAAAACAGAAGATTATTAGTGAAAGAATACATTATTTCTCCACCCTTTACTTGTTTGTCTTATTTTATTCTGATAAATATTTTACTCAAAATGTCTATCCCAAATTGACAAGAGACATATAATGAATGAAGAAAAGATCTTAGCAATAATTCTTTGCTTTCTTCCTAAGCTTAAGCCTCCTGCAAACAAGAGTTTTCTTGTGTATGCTTCAATATGTCCAATTTGTTTCTAAGCTTACTGGCCATATATCTGCTAAAGACAGTTTGAAAAAAATACATAAGTATATTCTTTATATTTAAAATCTATAGATGCATGTAAGGTATGATAATCACTTTACCCATTATAAAGTGCTTTATGAATCTACATACTTTTCCAAAATACAATTTACTTGGTAGTATTTCAGATATAGCACACTGCCATGCTTTCTGGTGTGTATGTTGTATGCATGTGTGTGCCTACCTGTGCATGCTTACTTATGTAGGCACATCTATCTTTCTATAACACTCTTTAATACTGTTATTTGAAGAGCGCATGAACAGAACCTCTCACTCAGTGTGGAGTTCACTGATTCAACTAGGTCAATTGACCAATGAGCACCAGGCATTTCCCTGTCCGTGCCTTCCAGAATTGAGGTTAACAGATGTCTGTCACCATGCCTGGTTTTAAAGTGAATACTGAGAATCTGACCTCATGTCCTCATGCTTGCACAGCAAGATTTTTTCCCACTTTGCCAACTTTCCAGGCCCACTGTTGTAAATTTTGTAAAAATGTCTATCACCTTTATAGTGGCCCTTCCTATGTGGTTAAGAAAGCCAAATTTTATGAATTTGACAACTGTCCTCCAGAAAACAAAATTTTCATGCTTCCATTTGAACAATGAACATGAATGTCAACATAAACATGAACACCAACATATCTTCCATGTGTAGGAAAATATAAAGATATTTGTAAAAGTAGACCAGGAAAAGTCACCTTAGTCTTAATCCATGTGAAAATTTCCATACAGTCTGGTAATTAAAATTATAGCTTATCTCCCATATAACACATTCTTCTCTACCAAAGTACAATTTCAAAACTTCAAATCACAATTGCAACATCCAGTGTCTCCACATTTCTAGAGTTTTTTTGAAATACATAAACTAATAATGCCTGCAATTTAGTAGAAATAGTTTTTATGTTTATTTTTATCATTAAATAATAGATAATATAAAGTTTGTAGATGCCTCTTTGTCAGTTTTTTTTTTTTTGTTCTTACCCCTGTGAGGATCAATGGAAGAAAAATAAGCAAGTAGTTAGAAATTTTCCAAGCAAAATAAATTTTAGCTGTTTTGTATTTCTTTATTTCTCCATAGATGTTCTTTCATTTTAGATATCTATTTCTCTCTAATAAAGGCAGAGTTTTCCTATAACAAAAGACCAGGGTCCAGCTGGCTCAGACATCTGGAAATTTTCTTCTATAGTAAATCTTGCAAAACAATAAGCTGACAAACTTAAACCAAACCAAAGGCAAACAAAATGTCACTCAACAGAACAAAAGTGAAATCTTTTATTGCCATGACATCCCATCAACATTTCTACTTTTCAGTCCTGTTGGTATAATTTTTATGCTTATCAATATCTGTGTCTACAGATTAAAACAGCATAAATTGCAGCATATTATACAGCTCTCTGATTATTACTGAAATTTCAGTTCATATTAAACTGACAGTTGAATGAAGGCAATCTTTTACATCAGTCTGCAAAACCTTGTCTAAGATGACCTTTCTGAATAATTAATGGGGAATTTTTGTCTTTGTTCCAACTTTCTAAATGTGAACAAAACACGGCAGCCTGATCACTCCAGTAGAATTCTTCAGAGTCTAGATTGCAACTGTCCATGTCTGCTTTACTATAAGCAGTGACATATTTTGGGAAATTTCTTTGCAGTCTGTATAAATGGAGGATTTGGATAAATTTGATGTATTTCATTCATTTTCAAATTAACCCCATTGCTTGACTAATGTTCAACATGTTCAGTGACTAGAGATGAAAGTCAACATTATAGGTTTCAATCCTGTTCCACAATGTTAAAAGAAACCAAATCAAAGGCATGTGATGATTATAGATCAAGATTCCGATATTTATCAATATTTGAAGATAATGTACATGGGCTGTCATTGAGTGTTACCCTAGAATAATTATGAAGAAGGAGAATGATGGCTACTGCATCCTCTGACCTCTACATATCGTTGCTCAACCAGAAATCAGAAAGCAAGGTTCCCACGTTGATCGTTGATCCCTGGCTGGAGCTCTGGGGAACTCACTCAACCGGAAATTGCCATTGGAGACCCATGGGAGGGAGTGCTGGGCCCTCTGGGGTGGGAGGCTTTCAACTGCCATGAATGTGTGGAGTCACAAGGGGTGGCATCAGACTATGTTCTTAGTCACACATGGGCTGGCACCTCGGAGCCCTCTCGCTATAGAGGAACAGCCAGCCCAGCATTCACTTTAGATGAATGAAAAGGACTTGCCTGGAATGGATGTGCAGACTTGGCTGGCCCACCTTGGGACTTCAAACCCTTTTCCGGGAGGGAGGGGATGGGTGGATGGGGAGGGGTGAGGCTGGGGGACAGCTGGGAGGGATTGGGGGACGGGGACGGAGAGGAGGAGGGAGATACATTGATTGAGATGACATATCTTTAATGAAAATTTTTAAAAATTAAAAAAAAATAAAATAAAAAAGAAAGCAGCGAAAGAAGACATTAGTCAACGAAGATACTCAGAAAACTGCCTGCAGACCCTAGTAATCACATATGAGTAGCTTACTGAGTTAATTATATTTCTGATAAAAACAGAAATAAAACAGAAGGCAATAAAATCATGCATAATTACATTGCCTCATATTTGTAAGTCAAAGAGAACTTTTAGTAATTATTAGACATCAAAGCAGCGACAGTGATAATCTATAGTTCTGACACTTCTTTAAATAGACATGATTATATTTTCACAAATTGTGATCATATTTATTACTTTATACTAAAATTGGATTGGAAATATTTTTTGAATACATGACCAATTTCAAAAGCCACAATGAATCTTGGTATATTATGGTAATTTTGATTCAGCTGTAACAAAATATTAACTATATTAGAAAGATAGTTAATCCCCATGGAAGAAAATATCATTGAATTACAATACCCTTTACTACCAAAGTGATCACAAACACAGTTACTTGCTATCCTACCAATGCAAGCTTTAATATCCTACATATGCATATATTCATATTATTATTATTCACCTGTCATTAAACATAGTGCTTTCTTCTTTGAATGATTTCAGAGTTGAGTTCTAGTAACGCATAGTTATATAACACTGTGCAACTTTCTACCCTTACCTTAATTAGGTTTTGAAATTTATGACTGCTTGTAGATGTATTTCAACCTAATACTTTCCATATTTATCAGAATAACCTGGGAGAGCTGAACAAAATACAAAGGCTCAAATTATATCCACCCCAACTAATCCAGAACCCGTTACTCTTGACTTAATCTGATAGTAGCATAGCAACTTCTATTCTTGGGATTTTTTTTTTTGTTATTGTTAGTGTTAGCCTTGATTAGACTGGATGCACATACCACAATTTACTCATCCTCCCTTGGATAAGCATTGTGTGTGTGTGTGTGTGTGTGTGTGTGTGTGTGTGTGTGTGTGTGTTTTACAAGGCACACACCGTTTATAATATTAGATTATTCAATATTTACTGTTAGAACTATTATAAGGGCTTTTATATCACTATGGATTTTTTAAAACTATATTTGTCTGCATTATTACCTTGCCCCAAATGTGATACTCCTTTCTATCCTAAGGAAAGTAGTATATTCTCAAAAATAATAATTATTGACACTTTTTAAAGTACTTTTTCCACACAGATTGATATATGAAAATGGTAAAAAAAAAATTCTCACATTTACTTCACTAATTAAAATATGTATTGTAGGGTTAGAAAAATAATTCATCACCATTCCTGCCCAAGAACATGTGTTGGAATCCCTTGAATCATATGAAGCTGATTTCAATAGCTCTCTTCTATAATTCTAGTGTAGAATCTCAGCATTACTGAAGACAGAAGAAGCATCCCAGGACATACAAGGCAACTAACTAGCCTGGCATATGTAGTACAGAATAGCCAATAGCTTTCTCAGGTTTGGTTGATGGCTGGGACCAATATTTATATGGCTGGTCTCTGATCTCCACACACACGCTGTGACATCTGTGCACCTAAACTGACCTAAACAGGCACACACTTTCATAACACACACACACACACAGACACAGACACAGACACACACACACACACACACACACACACACACACACACACACACACATACAAAGCAGCTTTTCTTTTGCGATTTTGCCTTTCTTGTGTTCTTTTCTGTGAGGTAGTCTGCTAATTCTCCACTAAAAGAGGACGGCCAGTGTTATGAGCTTTAAACATTGTGTTAGCTTACATATTTGCAAAGGATTAAATCTCAATCTTTGCCTGTCTTTTACTTTCTCAAGTTATATCTTTACATCAATACAAATTTAATATTTTATGTTATAAGTTTTGCCTGTATAATCCGAAGATCTAATCTGTATACTGCAGCAATACCATTTTATTTGAGACATACTTGAGTAGTGTTAGTTTTAACAATCAAGTCTTTAGAAAATGTATAATTCTATGTGGGAATGCATTTGTGTGTGCTGTATCTTTAAATAAAGGAGCTGTTTGATGGGTCATGGCAGGCACCATAAAAAAGGTGGGAGGAGAGTCAGTTCAGGTAAGAGAAGCAGGGCAGAGTTAGAAGCAGACCGCGCGGAAGCCGCCCAAGGGACGACGTGTAAGGAACACGGGTGAGCTACGGGCCGGGGCCACGTGGCCCGCGGATTAATAGAAATGGGTTGATTTAAAATGTAAGAGCTAGCTAGCAATGTGCCTGAGCCATAGGCCAAACAGCCTAAAATAAATAAAGCGTCTGAGTCGTTTCTAGAGACCCGAGCGGTGGGCGGCTAAGCAGTCCCGGCAGCGGTGGGTCCCAGATCTCTGGCTGCCCCGGACCCGCGAACTCGTTACAACAGATGTGGGAATGCATTTGTGTGTGCTGTATCTTTAAATAAAGGAGCTGTTTGATGGGTCATGGCAGGCACCATAAAAAAGGTGGGAGGAGAGTCAGTTCAGGTAAGAGAAGCAGGGCGGAGTTAGAAGCAGACCGCGCGGAAGCCGCCCAAGGGACGACGTGTAAGGAACACGGGTGAGCTACGGGCCGGGGCCACGTGGCCCGCGAATTAATAGAGATGGGTTGATTTAGGATGTAGGAGCTAGCTAGCAATGTGCCTGAGCCATAGGCCAAACAGCCTGAAGTAAATAAAGGTCTCTGAGTCGTTTTTGGGGGCCTAGGCGGCGGTGCGCAGATAAGCAGTCCGGCGGCAGCTGTGGGTCTGGGACCTTTGGCTGCACGGGACCGGCGAACTCTCTACAACAATTCTATATAAGATAAATGCCTAATTTTATTTTTCTCACCTGATTACTTTATTCCAAACCACATTAAAATATTTTGTCTCTAGTTATTGGTTTACAATATTTATACATAAGCTTTAATTATACTTGTTTTAGCTCATGGATTTATGACTCAGTTTGTGTAGTCTGCTTTGGTCTCTGTTTCTAATCTCCGTAGTTCCTCTGAGTTAGTACACTTTCGGGTTATGCACGATATCTATTAAAACAGGAGACTTGCATTTCCGTTTTCTTAGTGTTCTCTCTGTTGTGATCCAGCTGTTTCAATTTAAGTTGCATGGTAAACTCATTTAACTACATCAAAGATGCTATTTGATTAAAAATCCTATGTCTCCATGGTTTAGTTTACTTTAGTCAGTACACTCACTACTTGGGAAATTGTTGTATAACTTGGATAACTGGAGACAGTGCCCTGAACTATATTCTCTAGTGAACTATTGTTATGTATGAAATATCCTACTATAATATATATTTTTACATAAAAAATCTCTGGGAGATGCCCAAATGGCTAAGAACACTCTGTTAGGCCACATTGCTGGAGAAAATACACACACAACTCATTGAACCAGAAAGGTTGAGATGGTACCTATGTGAATCATTCACCTTCACATTCTAGCATCTTTACAATGGAAAGGTATTCTTCAAGCTGCCAAAAGAGAAACACAAAAACAAATCCAAACAAAACCTTTGATCTACAGTCTGTCTTGTCTGCAAAATGATGATGACACTCCCACAAGAGAGTAACAAACTGATGTCTCATTTGACTTAAGGCCCATTTCATTAGATGGAATCCATGCCTGACACTGCTTGATGAAAAACAAAATACTAGATAGCCAGAGACTAGGGTGAAACCAATACTACTGGAGAAAATGAAAAATACCAACGGAAGGAATCCTTATGGTATTCTGCTATACTTAGAAACTGGTGCCTTATTCAGCCATTATTAGAAAGGCTTCTTCCTGAACAGATGGGAACAAGTAAAGAGACCCACAGTCAGACATTACACACACACACACACACACACACACAGAGAGAGAGAGAGAGAGAGAGAGAGAGAGAGAGAGAGAGAGAGAGAGAGAGATTGGAACATAGTTATAAATGGGACGGATGTCTCAATTACTCCTCCCAATCAGAGTTTAGGGAACACTAAGGAAGAGAAAGCATAAGGAGGCAAAAAGAGAGAAGGAATGGATTACACCAGGAAAAGGAAAACCTCTAAAACAACTTAGCAAAGCTTCTATGACCTCATAGTAATGAACACAAAAAGCATGGGACATACACAGGTCAGTACTAGGTCCCTTATATATACTCCGACTTTCAGTTTAGTACTTTCATGGCACTACTGAGTGTGTGAACTAATGGATCTTTCATTCTTATGCCTTATTTTGTGTCTTTTCTGTTAGCTTCTCTTGCCCACCTTCAATATGACAATGTTGTTGTTTTTCGTATTATATTATATTATATTTTGTTGTATGTTGACTCTTTGAAGTGTGTTCTTCTCTAATGAAAGGGAGTGAATGTTAAAAAGAGAGGAGGTGGTGAAGAACTGGAGGAAGAAGAGAGATGGAAACTGTTTCATATTTCATTGTGCGAAAGAAGAACCCATGGTTAATAGAAAGGAAAATAAATTATTTCTGCAACGACAAAGCAATAAGAACAACAAAAATCCCAAACCACTGATGTTCTTGCTGCATACGCAAGTTTGCTTCTCAGTTCCCACATCTGAGGTCTGACAACTGCTTGTAACTCTGGCTCTAGAGCAGCAAACATCCCTTCAGAATCTCTATGGAAACTTCAGGTACTGGGTACATACACAAATAAACAGGCATGTAGCTATATACATAAATAAAATTAATTAAAAATTTAAAGCAGACGTTGGGAAAACTTAGAAATAGTCTTGTTTTATTTTATTTGCTTGTTTTCTTTTTTGTTTATTTTTTTTTTTACATTTCATGAAATATTAAGAAGAGAGGTATGGCGGTGTGAACAGGAGCGGTCATCACAGACACATGTGTTTGTATGATTGGCCTGAATGGAGTGCTCTTTTCGAAGGTGTGGTCTTGTTGGAGTAGGTGTGACCTTTTTGGAGGGAGTGAATCACCGTGGAGTCAGGCTTTGAAGTCTCATATCTGTGTAGTTCCCTTCTTTTAGCATGGTCTGTTGGTCACTGGCCATGAGGACAGAGGTGGCAGGGGCAGCAAGCAGGACTTGACTGGTTTATGAGAACAGTAGAGATAGCCTTTCCCAAGACTGCTTCAGCAGTACAGCTCAATTTGATTCCACAGTGAGAGATATAAAGGACAGAGACAGAAGCTGAGAATTCCATTAGGTAACACAATCCTATCTTAAATTCCTAATACAATGCATAGTTATCACATGTGTGTGTTCATATTGTAAGGCTCCTAGCACGATGTCTGATTATCATGTGGTCAGCAGGGGGAGGGATGCTTTTGCAGGGAACTATGTCAAGGGTCACACTTGAGATAAATTAGGCATCCAGGTCTGGAGACATTCTTCAAAGAACAGGTAAAGAGCAGAAAGAATCCACTGGGGATTTCTCCTACATGGAGCTATGTTCAGAGGGAGCTGGCAGACCATAGTAGATTTCAACCTCCTACATGGAGCTATGTTCAGAGGGAGCTGGCAGACCATAGTAGATTGCAACCTCAAACCAGCAGGATCTCTCAACATTTATGTTCAAGTCGTTCCCAGTATGACAGACTCCTTCTTTTCCCTATGGATCAAGATATAGAATTCTCATCTGTGTTACCAGAACTATGTCTGCTTGTATACCACCCACCATGATGATAGTGGACCTCTAAACTGTAAGCCAGCTCCAATAACTGGTTCATAAGTTACCCTGGTCATGATGTCTCTTCATAGCAATAGAATTAAACCCTAAGTCAAGAATCTTTGAGAAGATTAATAATCCAAGAATTTTCATTGATATAAATAAACATTTATTTTTCAGATAAATAAAGTAGGAAACTATGCTCCTAATCCCTGCCCCCCCTGGTCATTTGGCTTTACCTCAGCACAAGTTCTGAGCAACTTTATGTATATCATTCTTGAATAGAAAAATAAAACCCAATAGAAAACCAATAATATAAACAAATCTGATAAAAATAAATCTTTGTCCTAGAAGACAATTATAAATAGAAATAAAAAATTAGATATCACTTTCTCCTGCTGTCATGCAAAAAGTGGTGACAACATCGCAATGAACCATCGCCCTAATTAGAAATAGATAAAGACTGGGAGAAAACACTGAGGGAGGGACAGCAAGGAATACTTGAGGCCAGAACATTTTGGATGCACATCTGTGGGAAGCTGTGTTAACATCCATTATTTATTTCTTAAATACAGGAAAAGATACTCACTAGAACACAGCAATTAGTGGTCACTTTTCTAGTGTCCCTGCTGAGAAGACTGCCTTGCCAACTGCCTTATTATTGTTGAAATACTTAATCCCAATGGTTAGCACTCCTCTCATGGGCTATTTTTGTCTACAGATTGTTATGTTGCTCTGCCACAAATAATCTAGCTCTGAGAACACCTTGGGTTCTGCATTCTGACACTCACTTATCAGTACAAATACATACTGAGGCAGCATCTCTGCTTAGTGAGGACTGTGCCAATCTCCTGGATGAATGAAGCTGCAAGAAAAAGAGAAACTGTTACAAAACAGCTGAGCAGTTGGATGATCAGCAGAAAAATCCCATGCTGTCCTGGAGTCTGTGTGTATTACATAAAAGATAGTGCTTCTTATTTTGCCTGGTTACATCTTACCCCAGACAGGAAATTGAACAGTGCCATTTTCTCATGGATGTTTTAATAGAGACGAAAATGCCAATCAGTCAAGGCATTTGTCTCTAAGTTGGGAGATAAGTGAACAAGAAGAGTTACTGGAATTCCAATAAATTTCCCCAACCTTTCATTCTATGGGAAAGTGAAGGTAGATGTGGAACTGAAGCTGGTAAGAAACTTTGCTTCTTCCATCAACAGAGAAACTCCATCTTTCTGAATCCATTGCTCCTGAATGGGATGAAATTTCAACCCATGGAGAGTTTTCTCTGAAATATTTTAAGAATGGCATTTTGAACCTGCTAATGTAGCCTAAAGACTGATAACTTATCAAATATACATGGACATAATTTATTATGTTCTGCTAGGGAGACAGACACCTTAGATGAATAACCAAGGTAGAGATTTGAGAGAGTTTATATACTGAACTGTGTTTTGACAATGCAATGCAAACATAATAACAAAACCAGATTGGTTCTGTGTCTTCCTGTGATAACTGGGTGATTTTGGTAATGTGAATTTCATAAAAACATAAATGCAGAGATAGTACTACTTCATAACTCATGCTCCTGTAGGTATAATTCAGTATCAGTCTTCCCGCAAACATCAACAGTAGGGCATTCGCTGAAAAACAATTAGTGCTCTGCTGCATGGAAACTAGTGATTAATCCTTAGATATAAAACTTTCTCTAGGAAATCAAAGTATCAATATGATTGTTATAAAACTTCATATTTTGATACAGACCATTAAAATATAACACAAAAGAAATGTATTAAAGTTTAACCATATTTCTGAGTTGGTGTGGTGGTTTGAGAAATATGGAATGAAGGGAAATAATAAATAGGGGCAATTCTCATAAGTAAAGAGCAAGGAACTTAGAAGAATGGAAGAAAGTATAGAAAAAGAAGGGATGTGCAGATGGGAGGGGTGGGGCTGAGGGATGACTGGGAAGGGTTGGGAGGAGGGAAGGGATGGGGAACATGGTGATACATATATAAAAAATGATGTTTTAATAAAAAGTGACCTCTAAAAAACAAGAAAATAATTGTCATTCTTATTAGTCATAAAGAATTTGAAAAAAATTAATATTCACTGAATCCTCATAATAGAAACCTGAGATAATTCTTCTAACATAAGATTATTTGCATATTATTCATAAAAATATCAGTGTTCACAATGTGCTGAAGCAACATAGTGAATAATAAACACAAGCAAGGAGCCTGGACATTTGAAGGCTAGAATCAAAACCAAGGTTATCCACATGATATCTTATAAAACAGAAGCCCATGGAGATGGAATTTGTTTAATAACATCTATGAAGGAATTCAACAATGATAGATTATTGGAGAAAAGCATTACAACATGTTTGTCCCACATAAGACATTTATATTTCAAAGGAGAGAGTTTTGTCACTTTGCTTACAATTGTTTTACATAGCTAAGAAGCTGACATTTAGAAGGTAAATGTTTCTTGGATAAATAGTTGAAAGATAGGTTATTTTGTTTTTCTCACCAAAAATGTTCGAGCACAGAGTGGCATGCTTGGCATGGCACTAGAATGATGAGCAGACAGTTCTTGATGACACAGTGCAGGGTTAGACAGCTTCACTTTTACTGTTAGTAAAACTGAAGAATTTATAATATAAAAACCATAAAAATAATGACCTAGCAATGGTGGAAAGGGTGCCTGAAGTGACCCTCTCCTGTAACCAGAATGATGACTACCCTAATTTTCATCATAGAGCCTTCATCCAGTAAATGATGGAAGCAGATGCAATTATCAACAGCTAAGCATTGGACCCAACTCCTGGAGTCCAGTGAAAGAGAAGAAGGATGACTGATACGAGCAAGGAAGGTTATGATCATAAAGAGGAAACAACCAGAGAAAGCTGACTGTAGCTAGTTGAAGCTCAAGGACTCGGGACTGACAGTTGGGGAACCTCTATGAGGTTGAACTGGTCCTCTGAATGTGGGAAACAACTGTGTGGCTTAGTCAGTTTGTGGGGGACCCTGGAAGTAGGACAGGATTTATTCCTAGTACATGAACTGGCTTTTGGAATTTATTCCTTATGGAAAATACCTTGCTCAGCCTTGATCCTGAGCAGGGGTAGGGTGGAGGTGGTTGTTGGTCCTGCCTCAACTTGAGATGCCAGATTTTGATGACACCCCATGGGAAGCCTACTACTCTTCGAGGAGTAGCTGGGAGTGGGGTACTGAAAAAGAGGGGAGGGAGAGGGAACTGAAGTAGGTATTTAAAAAAGAAAGTAATCATATTTAAAATTAATATCAATAAGTAATAAATGCTTAATTTAATTCCTCCAGTGTTTTTAAAAAATGCTATTTTGTGATAACATTTTTATTTTTTACTTTTACAGTGTCCTTTAACTATGCTCATGAAATTTTATTTGTAGAAAATATATTATTGTGAGGTGTAGCCTTGGTGAAAATGCCCATTCTCTAATGTTTATACCACATCACCAAAATTTTAAATGATACCTAAGCACCAGTTCTCAAGGGTAGTGTAAACCTGAAAAAGCCAGACAGAGTTCTGTACAGAGTTATGGTGTGCCTTGCTTATTATTAAACCTCTAGGGCAGTAGGTCCTCAAATAATTCTTGACAAAGTATGTGATGTATTATAATACACACAATGCATTATTGTATATATGAACACACACATTTCTGACAATCCTATTCTATGCTGTCTAATCTAAGAATTAATGTATAACAATAAAATAACATTAAAACATTAATGGAGTCATCCCACACATGTAGCATGAAATTGTCAAAAAACAGAACACAAATTGTCTCTGAATTTTAATTATTCCTGAATCCATACAGGCAAAAGGGTCATTTCATTTATTTTGTCAAATTTCCGCTTTTATATAGAGTGTGGAGCATGTTTCAAGCACAAGTGATTTTACTTTGAAGCATTTGATTTTACCACTTGAAAATGATATTTTATTTTCCTTTTATTTGGGAGCAAAATATACATTTTCCTGATGAGTCAAATATGTCTGGCTCTTCTCCTATAATTTCCTCATGGTTGAGAATAAGCAGGAGTGATTAGAACCGCAAATCAGAAAACTTCAGAGAACCAGACACTATCAAAATATGCAGGCTTAATGAACAATTTTCCACTCATTGCTGTATAGCAATCACCACTGATACACTTTCATTTTTCCAAAGCATATATAATTGAACAAATCATCTGAACCCCCAAAAGCATCCAATTATTCAACCACTCTGATGCAGAGTCAGTAGATCCAGCACTTCATTAGAATATACCATAATCCCTTGCTCTTGTCTTAACCTTCTCTATGAAAATTTTAATTTGTCCCAAACTGAAACAGTGTCCTGTTGCTTATGCAAATAACAGCAATGCAGAAGATGGGGTTTGAAGTCGCTCTTCTATCTCCATTCCCATGTGTAGGGCTCACATCCAAATCTTTAAATAAAGTCTGCAAGTTCTAATAATTATTCAACTAACATATATAAGCTCCTTTTGTGCTCTTTCTGAAAATGTGCTTATCTTTCTTTCTTACAGAATAGAGAGACACTGACAGAGAGATTGAATGGCACTGCCAATACCAGAGGAATAATTGAGAGAAAAGGCAGAAAGAGCACTTGGGTGCACGGGAGATGATAAGAAAAGTATAAAGCTGCCAGGAGGAGGACCCTCCACGCCTTTCCTCTGTTCTCTTCTTACAGCTTCCATGTCCTTCTCCTGACCCTGTCTTTGCATCACATTAGAAAAAGTACAGTTTTGAGTTATTCCCACCTGGGCTCAGATGCTGTATTTCACATTGACAAGAACTGAAACATTGGTCATAATATTTAATGTCTCTGAGACTACACCCTCTTTAGACCGTTGTCTCGGGAGTTAAGAACAAGTGGTAACACTGGCCATGTAGATGAGACAACACATAAACCACACGATGGGATGGAGGGTGTGCTTATACTAAATATTTCTATTCTGGAAGGCCTCTAGTGACTTAGGAGGTGAGACTTAAAAACAAAATTCTGAAGGAGGTTTGATACTTATTTGAATTATCCTATGGAGGTTACAATAGCTTCCTTCTAGAATGCATATTCCTGGTTCATGATTTCATGTTTGTCCTGAATTGCCAGCTTGTACTACAAAGTTAGGTATGCTTTCTAACTTCTTTTCTTGATGTCATAGGGAAAATTAGAGTACCATGTAGTAATATATCCTATATTGTATTACAGCTTAAAATATAATGGTTATATATAATACTGAATTTACACTAAATGACCTAACAAAAATATGTTAACTCTTCTGGTTTATGCTCTATTAAATTTAGGACTTTGTGGCTACATTTGTCTCACTTCACAAAAAGAAAAAGAGATTCTGACTTGCATTGAGTAGCTTTGCCAAAGTTATATAGATAATAAACAGTTGAGGGAAGAAGTAAACAGATGTATTTGAAATTATGTGAGTTGGTATTATCATCACTGTACCAAAAACTACCTAAGATAAACAACTTACGGCAGGAGTGATTCCTTTTGGAGCAGTTTTAGAGGTGTTGGGATATGGTCAAACAGATCTACTGCTTTGGACCTCATGTTACACAGAAAATGATGTGTGAAGTGTGTGATACAATAGAACTGTCTAACTCATGGAAGCTACTAAAGAGGGCGAAAAGACATATGGAATAAGAGGATTTGAACAAGAAATATAGTTCAGAGATATGACCCTGGTAAATCAGTTTATATCCAGACAGTTTTTTACCACTTCAATAATTCATTCAATTAATTGGATACTAGTTTATCAATTGATTAATAAATGGATTCAGTTATCATCCTTATTATTCAATTTTCCCCCAACAGTTTTATCTCTGAGAACTATGCTGTATCATAGGTAAATCCTTTAAAACAGGAACCTTCATAAGCTTTCTCATCTCCTTTGACTGGCCATAGTACCTTAAAAAAACATTATATCCCTTTCATCTACCATTGTGAGGCCCACAAGTGTGGGAAAGACTTCACTTCCTTCTTCTCAGCCTGGTGAATTGTTCTCTGAACCAGGAGGTTCTCTCCCAAGCATGAATGATATATTTTGTGGCTCCTTGTAGTCCTGGCCACCATGCCATGATACACACTTTGTTCTTTCTGCACAAGAACTAATCCCCTGCTTTTGGTTACTGTTACTGTCGTTACTATTACTATTTCCCTGTAGTGCAGCCAGCAGGTGGGGGGCTACCTTCCTGAAATATTTATATACTGTACCATGTTGCACGAATGAATGAGACTCAGGGATAGATCTCTGAAGAAGTTAGAGATACTAGAGGGAATAAACACCACAGTCAAATCTTACCCAGCGGTCTTATAGCTTCCTCAGGCTCAATTCCCTTGGAATGGCTTTTTTCTGGGTTTCAATCTTGTCTTTACTTACTCTTTCAGTAATTAAGGCATGGCCCCAGCACACCTGCTTGGGAGCCTGGAATTCCTTCTATAATCTGAAGTGACTTTGACTCAGTTGGGATTAAGGGTGTAGGTCATCACTCCCAGCATACTCCCTGTGCTGGGATTAAAGGTTTGAATCACCACTCTGATTTTCCTAGACTGACTGTGGTTAGAGCTCTGGGACTTCTGGAGCTTTTTCTAACCCCCGCCCCCAAATAGACTGTGGGTAGATTCTTTCTGATATCTCCAAAACTTCTGAAACTTTATTAAATCCCCACAGTCCCAAGTTACAATTAACTCTGAGACTTGAGCAGACTTTCCAGACTTGTCTCCATTCTTTGCGTCTCCTCCCATTCTTTGTTCCATTCCCTCTTTTCCAGACCCTCCTTTGACTGATTCTACAGGCCAGGGCATACCATTTTAGCTCAGAATGTCAACATTTTAAACTTGAGAATTGTTCTACTGAGCAAAAGTGTTGTCCTTACATACTGAACAGAATTTGCAAACACCTCAAGAGCAAAATCAGAAGCATTTATAATCAATTCATATGAAAGATCTTTGATAAGCAAAGCCATAGAAGAGGAAAGGACCTGAATGGCTGTCAGGATATGGAGGTAGGTTTTGGTACCAGGTTTCATTTAGGGCTGTCGGAAAGATTCTGGAATGTGATAATAGTAGCATATGTTCAAAGGAACGAACACATAAAAGCCCACCACATATACACATATATACACATGTATGACAAAAGGCAAATTTTACATTATGTGATCTATGAATAATAAAATTTTATTAGAAACAAGGAAGAGTTGGAAAGGAGAAAAGGAATGATAAAAAAAGAAGTGAGGAATGGAAAGATTCAGAGAGATGAGTTGTGAGGAACTAGTAATTACTAAAAATCTGCATTTGTGGCATGCAGAATGAATTTGAATGCTTTTTAACCAATTTTCATAAGTTTGAACTGTAACTCTCTAGTAGTGGAGCATAGGCTTACTGCATAAAACTGTATTCTGTGAAAAAATAACATTCTTATGTCAACTGGCAAGGGAATGGGCACCAACATTTTGGTACATCTCTATGATTGCAAGGGAGTAGTGTCAGCTGGGGAGATGGGCACTAGTATTCTGGTGTCTCTTTAGCTGCTAGGGAGCTGTGCTGGGCTTCTGGGTAGGAAAGAAAAGCTGCTTAGTGATTGTGCAGTGAAATCAGACATTTTAAGTTGGTTCTGCACAGATATAGAAGGTCATCATGCTTTGTGAAAGGTACTGAGTTCTGTTTAGGAAGAAATTAAGTTGGGCCATGGATAATCTGAGCCTCTGAACAGTGAGGCTTATTTCTATTTATTTTCATTTTTTTAAAAAATTATTTATTTATATGTGTGGGTTGATATTTGTATTTGAGTACAAGTGTGCATTCCATGTGTCAAGAAATGTAAAATTCATTGTCATTAAGCCTAAAAGGAAGTGCTTCTACCAGCTGAGAAATCTTACTGGCCTTATTCCTAAACTGCAGTTTTAAATATTTGTGCCCCAATATATAAACAAGTAATTCAAAATAAAATACCTTTTAAAAGAATTTCTTGTCTGGGTTATGGAGGCTTTTCCTGGAAAAACAATTTAAATAGCTTGTTGTTTAAAGAATTATGTCCAGATAGGTTCAGGATCTCTCCCATTTCATCTTACCTCACTCTTCAGATTCACAAATAATGAATGGAATGCCACTCGTGTGCTCATTGAGTAAATGAAAAGAAACTCAAAAATTGCTTAGTAGGTAAGGATGTTAATACATGATAATAATCCAAATGACAGTAGAAATTTTTTTTCAGAAAATATTGGTTAAAATAGTGATGAAGAAAAATGATTAACGATAAAAAAGAGAGAAAAGCAGAACAAACTATATTTGCTACATTCTTACATATAGAAACTCAGGGTTTGCAGGCATCTACTATATTCTGTATAACTCTCTTACCAACACTTAAATAAATACATTAAAAATATTGTTGTTTGTGTTTCTACAAGTAATTGGAAGTGTCCTTTCTCATGTATACTTCCACTGTGAGAATAATACACTGTCAACAGAATTTACATGCAAATAACTTTTAGCGTACTTTGGTGGGGAGGTGTTGGATAATTAAACGCATGGAGAATACATATCTCATAGCTTTCCCGGCTCCCAAATATATTTATTTTAAGAATCTGTGTGTTGATTTGTAGTCCAGGTGGCAAAATCAGAAAATCTTGTTTCATATAAAAACATGTGTTTCCCCAAAAGAACGAGATTCTTCTATTGATAAGACCTAGATGTGATGATGCATATTCATCACTGGGTGCAAATGACAGAAGCAAGACATCATTAGGTTTTGAATCATTTTAATAAAGGACATATAACAGTTATTTAGGTGCTGCTTTGACCTAAAAATCATGCAAGGCTAAGCCAACTTCAGGCACTTACATGCTCAATGAAGAACAACTTTGCAAAATTCTGTAAATCCTGGTTGAACCTTAAGCGATCAAAATTTTTCATTTATTTTTATATTTATAAAAATGTATTTTTTTTAAATCATGTATCCTCCTGCTCCCCTCCCTTCCCTCCTCCTAATCCCTTAGAGTCAGCCTTCAGCATCTCCCTCATCATTTCAAAAATCCCCTCCCCCAAAAGGCCAAGAAGTCCCAAGGTGGGTCAGCTCAGCATGGCACATTCCACTCCAGGCAAGTCCAATTTACTCATCCCCAAATCAAGACTGGCTTACATGTTCTGTTGTAGGAAATTGAACAGGAAAACAGTCTGATCCCACCACTCGAGGCTACACATACTGCCCATGGCAATCCACAGTTGCCTACACTTGGAGGGCTTAGACTGTTTTCAGATGGTTCCCCAGTGGCTGTTCTTGATTCAGTGAGCTCCCCAGAGCTCCAGCCAGCCATCACTGTGGGACTTGTCCTCATAATCAATTATCTCCTTGTTCATCATATAGACTCTCCTTCCCCAATCTCAGCTGGATCAGGAGCTCACCCCAGTGCTCCTTCATGAACTTCTGCCTCCACCTCTATTCATTGTTAGATGTAGGTTCTGTGATGACGCTTAGGGTGATTATTCATTTGATTCTAAGGAAGTCCTGTTTAGGTACCTGATCCACTATTGGTTGGAGACCTAACCAGGGACATCCTGTGAGTTCTTGGATATTTCCCTAGCATCTGGTCTCTTTCAGATTCTGCAGTGACTTCTATCAAGTTATCCGTCTCTCTTTTTTTCCCCTCTTTGCTGCTCCTCTCACTCAACCTTCTCCTTCACTCATAATTTGTTCCCATCTCTTCTTGGTTGCAACCCTTTATGATCCCAATTTGCTAAGGTGATCTTCTCTATTTTCTCTTCCTAGGGGAATCTCTGGATGCCTCCCTTAAGTTTCTTCTGATCCTAAACGGTTCAGGGGTTGTAGATTGCAGCTTGGGTATCCTGTGCTTTTTATCTATAGTCTACTTATGAGTGAGTACATCCCATGCCTATCTTTCTGGGCTTGTGATACCTCGCTCAGGAGTATAGTCTTCAAATCCATCCATTTGCCAGACCATTTTAGGATGTCACTTTATTTTCTGGTGAGTTGCACTCCATTGTGTAGATGTACCAGCTTGTTAGTCCATTCTTCAGTTGAGAGACATCTAGGTTTCCAGGTTCTTAGTAATACGAAAAATGCTTCTATGAACATAGTTGAGCATTTGTGGTACAAATGTGCATCCTTTGGGTATATGCCCAATAGCGGTATTCCTGGAATCTTAGGAAAATTGATTCCCAGTTTTCTGAGGAATACTGCATTCCAGAGTGGCTGTACAACTTTACACTCCCACCAGCAACGGATGAGTGTTCCCCTTGCTCTGGAGCCTCTCCAGCATAGGGTGTCATCTGTGTTTTTGATTTTAGCTATTCTGACAAGTGAAAGGTGTTATCTTAAAGTTGTTTTGATTTGCATTTCTCTGATGGCTAAAGATGTGGAGCAAATTTTTAAGTGCCTTTCAGCCATTTGTAATTCTTCTGTTGAGAATTCCCTTTTTAGCTCTGAGCCCCATTTTTAATTGGGTTATTCAGGTTTGAGGGCTCTAGTTTCTTGAGGTCTCTCTCTCTATATATATATACTGTCCACGGCCAGTAGTAGGGTTTTGTGAAGATCTTTTCCCATTCTGTGGTCTATCATTTTGTCTTATTGACTGTGTCCTTTGCTTTACAAAATCTCCTTATTTCAGGGGATCCCACTTATTGCTTGATGTTCTTAGTATCTGTGATACTGGTGTTATATTTAGGAAGTGGTCATCTATGCCAATGCATTGGAGGGAATTTCTTACGTTCTTTTCTATCAAGTTTAGTGTAGCTGGGTTTATGTTGACATCTTTGAACCACTTAAATTTGAGTTTTGTACAGGGTGATAGGTATAGTTCTATTGCATTCTTGTATTTTCTATATCCAATTATGACAACATCATTTGTTGAAGATACTATCTTTTTTCCATTGAATATCTTTAGCTTCTTTGTCAGCATCAGGGGTTCATAGGTGTGTGTGTGTGTTAATGTCAGGGTCTTCAATTTGATTTCATTGATCCACAAGCCTGTTTTTATTCCAGTACCAGGCTGTTTTTATTACTGTAGCTGTGTAGCATAGCTTGAAGTCAGGGATGGTGATTCCTCCTGAAGTTCTTTTATTGAGCAGGATTGTTTTGGCAATCCTGGTCTTTCTGTTATCCCATACAGAGTTGAGTATTGTTCCTTCACAGTCTGTAAAAAATTATGTTGGGAATTTGACGGGAATTGCATTGAATGTGTGGATTGCTTTTGGTAAAGTTGCCATTTTTACTATGTTGATTATACCTATCCATGGAGAGATGGGAGATCTTTCAATTTTCTTATATCCTCTTTAATTTCTTTCTTCAGTGATTTAAATTTCTTGTCAAAAAGGTCTGCTACTTCTTTGTTTAGAGTTACACCAAGATAATTAATGATATTTGAAACTATTATAAAGGATGACGTTTCCCTTATTTCTTTTTCAGCCCTTTTATCCTTACAATATAGGAGGGCTATTGATTTGTTTTTCAGTTAATCGTGTACCCTGCTACATTGCTGAAGAAGTCTTTCAGTTATAGGACTTCCCTAGTAGAATTTTGGGGGCCATTTATGTATATGATCATATCATCTGCAAATAGAGATAGTTTGACTTCTTCCTTTCCAATTTGTATCTCCTTAATCTCCTTCTGTTTTTTTGCCTTAGCTAAAACTTTAGGATCTATGTATAGGTAAGGGAGGAGAAGACAGCCATGTCTTGTTCCTGATTTTAGAGGGATTTCTTTGAACTTTTCTCCTTTAGTTTGATGTTGGCTATCAGCTTGCTGTATATCATTTTATTATACTTAGGTATTTTCCTTGTATTCCAGGGCTATTATAATGAAAGAGTGTTGTCAAAAGTGGTTTTCAGCATCTAACAGAATGATCATGTGGGCTTTTTTTTTCTTTCAGTTTATTTATATAATGAATGAGAGTTCCAGTTTTTCGAATGTTGACCTATCCCTTCATCCCTGGAATGAAACCGAACTGTTCATGGTGGATGATTTTTTTTTGATATGTTGTTGGATTCGGTTTGCCAGAGTTTTATTTAGTATTTTTGCATCAATATTCATGAGGGAGATGGTCTGTAATTATCTTTATTTGTTGCATCTTTGAGTGGCTCGGGTATCAGGGTGATTGTGGTTCATAAAAAGAGTTTGGCAATATTCCTTTGGTTTCTATTGTAGGTAATAGTGTGAGGAGTATTAGTTCTCTCTTGAATGCCTTGTAGATTTCTGCACTGAATCTCTCTGGCTCTGAGCTTTTTGTACTTGGGAGTCTTCTAATAACAGCTACAATTTCATTTTGGGTTATAGGTCTGTTTATGTCTTTAATCTGATCTTGAATTAATCTGGGTAAGTGGTACCTGTCCAGAAAGCTGTCCATTTCTTTTAGGCTTTCTATCTTAGTAGAGTATAGATTTTCAAAGTATGTCCTGACAATTCTCTGGATTTCCTGGGTGTCTGTTGTTATGTTCCCCTTTTCATTTCTGATTCTGTTAATTTGAATATTCTCTCTCTGTTTTCTGTTTAGTTTGGATAAATATTTATCTCTCTTGTTAACTTTCTCAAAAAGCCAACTCTTTGATTCGTTGATTCTTTGTATTGTTCTCTTTGATTCTATTGTATTGACTTCAGCCCTAAATTTTTATATTTCCTGCTGTCTACTATTGCATTATTATTCTAACATGGACTTTCCAGCCTAGCCTGAGGTTCAGACCTGTAGACTCACAGACCTGCAGTCCCTCAGACCCACAGAAACAAACAGATGCTTGCATAAATTTATGCTGATTGACATAGGGCCCAGAGACCTAACTTTCTAATTCTTTACCCTTAAACTAACCCATGATTCTTGTCTTGTTCAGCAATGGGGTTCAGTACCTTTCTCAGAGCAGAATAGTTGTCCTCTCCATCTAATGCCTTCTCCTGGTGCCTCTGTGGCATCTCTGATCTGTTCTTCTTGTTCTCAGAGTTGGATGTTCTCAGAGTTTTCTTATTCTGATAGCCCTACACATACTTCCTGTCTGCCATCGGCCAATCAGTATTTTTATTAAACAATTGGTGGGATAATTATTTACAATATAACAATATAATCCCACTAAATTTTCCCTTTTTCTTTTTAAAACAAGAAGAATGTCAAATCTAATATTCTTTTTTTATTATCTATAACAACTTAAAACCAACACTGTAAACAAAGACAAACATCCATAATCCATTTTTTGGGAATGTGGGGATAGTTCTCTAGGCTTCTTCTGCTGAATGGGGGCATTGGCAATCTTATGAGATTCCAAAGAAAAATTTAGGATTATGGACAAGTCTTTAGTGGATAGTCCCTAATGCTGAACAATCTCAGTCAGTCTGCTTGAAATAGTTTTGGATTCAGAGCGCAGAGGAAACTTGGACAGACATGCTCTGATGTACTGAATCATCTGGGCCATCCATTTCCATTGGAGACTCTTCATGGGGGTCTTCCTCAATCAAACTTTATTTTCTTTAACCAGGAATAAATCCACAGCCTCTCATTTTCTTTGGAAATGAAAGGAAAACCTCTTCTCCAAAGTAGCATATCTTTTTTATTTCAATTTTAAAGTCAACTCATTTACAAAATATATAGGTTGAATTAATCCAGCATTATTTATAGTCAAATGGCTTTTATCAGCTTTTGCTACTTCATTTTCTGTCACAAACTTAAAGACAAGACAATAACATACAGTATCCAGACATTCTTTGTAATTTCCATCTTTACATGGCTTATTTTTCTTTACTCTATTTCTTTTTTAAAAACTTTATATTTTTTCAATTTCTCTCTCAATCATATATGACATATATATGTCTCATATTTTATACACACACACACACACACACACACACACACACACACACACACACACACACATATATATATATATATATATATATATATATATATATATATATATATATGACACTCTAACCCTTTTAGAGTTTTGTAAATTTGTCTTTACCATATATCTCTTATTTCTTATCTTATTCTGGTTCTGACCATACCTTTGCATGGTTAGGGTGGCTGTCTCCACCCAGCTCCCTCTATTTCTTTCTGTTTCTGACCAAGGTGTGGATAAGGATTAAAGGCTTGGCTAGGTTGGCTGACTGGCTCTCCATTTTGTGTCAAATATAAAAAATAAAGTTATAACTAACATAAGAAAAATCATATACAATAGGTACAATAATTATATAAAATATATACAAACAATAATTACATGTGTAACATTAGCAATTCAAAGAAAATATTTCATTAATTATTCTATTTTGGTGAGTCCAAAGGATTATACCTAATTCATTTTCTATCTAACTTGTATTACTAACCAAAAAGTATATTTTGATGTCTCTCAAACTTATACACTTTAACTTTTGAGTTTCTTTTCTAAAACTGTCACTAGAAAACTATAACTGTCTTATCTATCATCAGAAACCTTAAAAGGAAATAATATTAACAACTAAACAGCATAGGCAAGCAAGCAACTTCCAAAAAATGTAAAAAGTGAAACAGCTGGCTGCCTGGAGAGTCACCCAAAGTTCTTCTTTATCATTGAAGCATCTATCTTAAACCTACAGCTTAAAATGTCTGATAGACATCTCTGTGAAGTAGTATACTCAAAGACAATCCTACATTGTCTTGGTAAGGTTTGGCAATTCTTCTGTGTGTATGTGTGTATCCTGCTTATCCAAATTGAATATCATACTGTCAGCAGTCAAGGCAAGAGTACGTTTTTGCCCAGTGGCTAACTTTTGTGCCAAAAAAGATCAACTTTATATGGAGTTTCTTTGATGTCCATAATCTTCTCTAAAGTAGATTGGAGCTTTGAGAAGTAGATATGCTATTGTCATAAAAATAATAAGAACCTATATTATAAAATATCTTAAATTCCATATTCTATGGATTTCTGAATTGTCTGAAGAAGACTTTCTTATCTATATGTTTGGTCTTGAAAATATATCTAATGTGAATATAAATGTGAATGTAATGTTTAACTATTAACTTGCATTTCTCTATATCTTAATTAGTTGATAATAAAGACTTTCATGGACTAACAATTTGTATCACATTGTTAGATGAACTGCATATGTATAATACTTTGAACAAGCATATATATATATATATATATATATAGTGACAAAATTAATCTCAATATACACAATTTGTACATAATATACAAAAAATCCAATCCAATGTAAAATATTTAAAGCTAGTAATTCCTTTTTAAAATAAGATTCAATGATCTACCCTTATATCTTATTATGTTTATATCCCCTTTTTTCCATCCTTCTTTCCTTCCTTCCTTCCTTCCTTTTTTTCTTAAACAAGAACCCTGAATCTAATCTCTCTTGTTTATCTTTTCTTCCAACCAAAATCAATAATAATTTTTAACCAATTATCCTAAACAATGACATCATCCATAAACCATTGAAAGACCAACTACCCACCCCACCACTTGGGAATATAAGCACCATGTTCTTAAATTTACTTCCTGCTGTCTGAGGGTGACAACATCTTTAGGGGATCCTAAAAAGAAAAGTTTTGTTAAGAATCAAGTCCTGAAATAAGTAGCTGTATCATTTGTTTCCAGACTCTGTATCACAGGAAAGTGCATGGCTTGTCTCAAGTCCTTGATAAAGTAGTCTATGAAACTGGTTCATCTCTTCTAGCTACCTTGAAATTTTCCTGAGCAGTGTGTAGTGCAAATCTGATATTTGTTTGTTAGCCTAGTGTATTTGTTATAGTCCATGTGAATTCATTGTTGTGGGGCCCCATCACCGCAGAAAACTGAGAAGAGACTAAAACCCAACACAATGTATAGGAAGCTAAATAAACAAGTATTTATTCAGCATAGGATTACTAACAATAGAATAGTCCCTTATTTTTAGTTATTCTTCTGTCCTATATTAGGTAGCTTTTCTGATATGATGCAGAGATTTTGCATTTTCCTTTAATAATTATTCTTAAGTTTAGAGAAGGAGAGAGTCACACTCCAACACTAAAACCAGCTATAAATTATAATCAAACTGAGACATCAACTTACAAATAAAGATATATAGAGGTTAAGCATTGAAATTTTCCCCTGTAGAGTAAACTGTTAGCAGTAGTTTTTTTTTTTTCCTGTAATTTTTTTTTTGGCTAGCCTCCCTTCTGCTTTAGACATCTAGATGTCCAAGGTCTTTAACTTCTTGAAAATGGGTATTTCTAGTTTTCTGTAAAGACATATACCTGCACAAACCCTTTGTTTTTTCTTACAAATTAAAGAATTGTAATTCCTTTGTATTTGGGGGGAAGGTTCTCTCTCTCTCTCTCTCTCTCTCTCTCTCTCTATATATATATATATATATATATATATATATATGCATATATATAATACATATATACATATACATATATATGTACCATTTGGGTCATAACATCTGTTTGATCCCTTATTTCTCTGTTGAGTTTCTGTCTGGTTTACCTATCCAAGGGTATAAGTGGGGTATTAAAGTCTCTTATTATTGGCGTTTGGGATTTGATGTGAAGTTTAAGCTTTAGTAGTATTTCTTTAAATATGTAGCTGTCCTTGTATTGGGGGCATAAATATTCAGGATTGAGACTTCATCTTGCTGGATTTTACCTGAGGTTAATGAGTAATGTTCATCCTGGTCTCTTTTGAATGATTTTAGTTTAAAGTCTATTTTGTTAGATATTATGATGGCTACACCAGCTTGTTTCTTAGGACCATTTGTCAAAAGTTAAGAGCACTGACCAAATTTTCAGTGGTCCTGAGTTAAATTTCCAGCACCCATATGGAGGTTTACAACAATATATAAGGAGATCTACATTCTGACCTTCAGGGATACATGCAGGCAGAACACTGTATATGCAATCAAAAAATTTTAAATATTTGTATTACTATTTAAGAATATAAAACATGTTGGCTATTCTCCATGGTATTTGAAGTGCAATGTCAGTGTGCAGTCTTCTTATTTAAAAAAAGAACAAATGAGCAGAGGCAAAGACAGAAACTTTAGCATGTGCATGTCTGGTGAGAAAGAGATGAGATCATGTGTATAAATAGACTGGGAAAGATACTGATGGGAGAGGTCAGATGTGAAGGAGAGTTTATGGGGGAAAAAAAACATCTCTAAAAGAGGAAGAATAGCTTTCTTGTCTGCTCTGGTTATTGTCTTTCAAATCCTAATTTCCAACATCGCTCTTTTCATTCATCCCTATCCATTTTCTATAGTGTGTTTTTCTTAGTGCCTCCTGAGTCAGAGCCGCCACCTGCCTTCCTTGTTTTTCCATGTATCACTTTCACCATTCAGTTTCTATTTTCTTTCTGTTCTGTAATGACTGCCTCACATCAATACCCAAGTTGGATCACAGGACTCAATTTCTTGATATCTCACTTGGGAGTTTTCAGGCAGGAGCCCAAGCTGGCAGCAACTAGAACTGAAAGACATGAACAGGTACTCTATACTAAGTGATATTTGGATGCCAGCAACCCAGAAGATATAAGAAAGGTCCTTGGAGAGGACTTCATTGTGCCAATTTTGAATTCAGTTTAGACCTTGGTGTTTAAATCCCTCATAAAATGGCTGAGTTCCTGACATAATTCCAAAGTACAGAGTAAAACGAATACAATGATGAAAAAAGAAAGAGCAAGTTTAGGAAAGAAATCGAATCATGGCTTTGCTAAATTGGTGTGTAGACATATTTCCTCAGTGTAGACATATTTCCTCAGGTGATGTTTCAAAATCTTGACTAGATTATAAAAGTCAGACAGTGCAAAGTATATTTAAAACCCATCGGAAATAATTTAAAGTTTTAGTATATTTTAAATTTTAAGTATGTAGTAAATTTTAAATTTTGAGGACTTCATACATGAGCAGTGCATTCCTTCAGCCACATTCTTATAAATTCCAGCTCCTCCTATGCCTCCATCCCTATCCAGAATTCATGATCTCTTCTTTAATTCTTACTGTAACATGTATATACTCACATATTGTATAACCTGCTGAGTCTTTCTGTATAGCTTGTGTGTCCATCTATCTAAAGCTAACCACTTGAATTAGGAAAATCTCATGCATAGGTTTTACTTATATTTAAATAGTTTTTCCAATAGTTATGTCATAACATAAGCAGAGCTAAGTTTGTAATTATAATATAGTTCCTTTCTCACAACTATTATAACCAAATTACACAGACAGGGTAATATTTTTAAGAAAATTTATTTTCTTCAAAGTATAAATACAGGATTGGTATATTGACAACATGGGATATAGCTACAATCATGAGGAGAATGTCTGTCTCATGCCTCCATTTTATACTGCTTGTCACTGTCTTCTCTCTGGATATGACTTTCCTCCGAAGTCCTTCTTATAAAAATATCAATAATATTAGCTTAGTGATCTTCATATGCCCCCATGTGAACTTATCTTACTTTTCTCTGTAAAGACTAATTTCACGTGTTCTCATAATTTGTTGTTACACATCAATTTTTAAGTGGCATAATTAAACTAAGAACAGATAGTCATGTAGTATTTTATTTAAACAAAAATGAGATAATTAAATTTTCTTTAAATAAATAATAAATTATTTCTAATTAAATTGCTAAAGTTTAATACATAGAAACATTTTTAATGTTGTTTGTCAGTAAATAAAGTTTAGTTCTCCTCTCTAGTATTTTATCAGTCTAAACAGAAATATACTGAGACCAAGCAATGACAATGTAGGACAAATTAATCTACCAAAATTACATATCTATCATCAACCTAGTACCCAAGAAATTGCTTGCATACAATGAGCATCCAATAAGTATTTCTTCAGTGAATGAATAACTCTCTTTACGGTGGTATGTATGCATTTGTTTTTAACTCTTTCCCTGAAATGGATATTAGTAATAGTTTGATACATTGATTATCTGTCACATATATATTATAAGCATGTGTGCTTGTTTTCTGTCCTCTAAATGTTATGTAATTCAAAGGAGGATTAAGTTAGTACAAGGTTACTAGAAGGGGAAAAATACAGCCTTATCAATTTAAAACCGAGATGCTATAGTATGAAGCATGAACATTTAAGCCCCTTCACATTCCACAAAATTGTTCTGTCTTTGGGCGTCTGCTCTCAGGGTTCCAGCCTTGATGAAATGTCTCTTTCCATCTTTGGCTCTTAGGATTTTTTCCATATAATTAGAGTTATAATTTCTGTCTGGATTTTATTCCTCTCTCTCTCTCTCTCTCTCTCTCTCTCTCTCTCTCTCTCTCTCTCTATCAGCTTCAGTTATCAAAACTATATCTTATTTCTCTTGTGTAATTCATGGTGGATTTTCTACCTCATAAAAACTATATGAGCAATATTTTGAGTATTTAATTTTGTCATATAATGAAATTATACAAAGTACAACATTCATTACTCTTCTGTAAACATACATATTTGTTGTTTCTATTTTTATATATTCTAAATAATCCACATTTTAGTTAAGGAGAATGATTATTGATACAATGAGCGAATAAATATAAAGACAACAAAGGCTGTGGGTAATGGAGCTAAGTATAGAGTTAATGTGGAAACAGTACAATTTAATATGATAGCTAAAAAGTCAAGATAAATAGCTTTTGCATATGAAATAAAAAGAAGAAATTAAAGAAAACACTGTATTCTGCAGCAAGAAAATTTGTAAATGCAGAGTGGGTGTGCCAGTTTCCTTACTCACATTATAGTGCATTCTGTCACTTTATTCATATTTATTTTGATGTTTAATAGAAAGTATGATATTTTAGCCCAATGGACATATATGAATTAAAATATTATTTTGTAAAAATTTTATGTAAGTTGTATCATATAATGATGGATAACTCAATGGTCAATATAAAGAAACACATTAAACTGGAATATAATACATTGATGGTTTTCTAATGAAAATATGAAAGACTCTACTGGGCATAATTGACTTAGTCTTATAAGGATTAAGCTTTATTGTTAACAAACAAACTAACATTTACATGAATTACAATGGGAGGGAAGTCAGCTGACTGATATAATTTGGATGTTCAATATTCCCTAAAGGACCACATTTACATCTTCACTCTGATCCTCATACTCTTCAGAAATGGTGGTACTTTTGCAGAATTTGTGTGAGATCCTAAGACAACTGAAGGTTTAACATCAAAAGGGATCATAAAGGGATCATTGGAATGTAATTCATTTCCTTCATTCTCTGATTAATAAAAAAAAAAAAAAGAAAGAAAGAAAAACCAACCTTGCTACAGTATATGCTCTGCCAAATAAACCGTATTGCCTTAAGTTTAAGAAAGCAAGTCCAATGGGTCATGATCTTTGAAACCCTCAACTGTGACAAAAATGAAACATTTCAGTTTAGAAATTTATTATGCTGGGCAAGTGATAACAGAAAAAGTGTCACAATAGCAAAGAGGAATGAGGGATATTTTTTTAACATTAAAGATTTTTTTGTTTTATTTATTATGGTTGTATTTGTAATTATGGTTTTCAAAACTCATAATTAATGAAGTAAATTATTATCTGAATAATGATATAGCAAAAAACCTAATACAATCGTGAAACAAAAGCTATACAGAAAATAATGAACAAACTACATGACAAAGCATACATACAAAAATTCACAAACATATAAACAAATTAAGTTAATTTATAGACAGATATGATTGCTTTGATACTGTAAATGTTAAATTCAAATTTCAAAGCAATTATTTGATTTAATTTACCATAGAATATAAATGTTTTCTAAGAAAATATGCATTTTCATATGTTTAGAGTGCATATAAAATTTGTTAAATTGTTTAAATAAAGCATTTTGACAATATAAAACAGAATTTAAGATTACATGCATGTCTAGAACTAGCACATGGACATAAGAAAAAGCACAATAATCTTTAAAAACACTGACTCGATATTCATTCCAATAGGAAATATAAAAAGGTGATTTCCAAAATAGAAAATGAAAAACATCAATTGGACACCTTAATACGATAAAACAAAATATACAGATCAAAGTGAGACAGTGTGTGCATATGTATATACACACATATCTTTGGCTTTGAAACACTTTTGGAAGACATTTAAATTAAAATGTAGAAAATAAGATAAATTTTATTAGCATGTAAAAATGAAGAAATGTGTACTTTCTGATATAATCTCAATTTCTGTCAATCTTTATATCTTGTAATGCATAATGGAATTTATACCTGTGTAACTATGTTTTCTTATATATCTGTAACACTTTCCCACAAACATGGTTCAATTGTTATATTGTGATCTTTTCTTTATTTTGACAGCATATTTCTAAGTAATGTCTTTTATTGTTTTACTTTACATTCAGAATGAGAAAGCAGATGCCATTATATAATCTTAACTGTATGAGTTAAGCAACAAAATATGCTTTAAAACACAAAAATCAGCTGTCTGCCTAATTGAATGATGACATAAGGTAAATATTTGGTACATATCTAATTGTGGGTGTGTTATTAGTGAACACATACAAATACCCACTCTTTCTACTCTCTCTTCATCTCTATCTCACACACACACACACACACACACACACACACACACACACACACACACACACAAGCACAAACAATTATGATGTATTGGGAGAAGAAAGGCAGCCCAGTGGGTAGTTTTTGGAAATGTGTTATATTTGTATTCATGGTGACCATGTTTTACGAAATCACCAAGTGTTAAAACCAAGACCTCTTCATACTATTTGACGCCAAGTGACCTCAAACAAGTCAGTGTTTATCTCTGCTGTTGGTTAATTCTCTGCTTTCCACTTCATCCTATAATTCTTAGTTCACTCCACTTCTGTAGCCAAGTACAACAGAGACTTTCTGAAGCTTAACTTTGAATTTTTTATATATTTAAATGTAAGGTATTCTGAGAAATCCATGGTTGGGGGAACTATAGAGCACAGCGACTACAAATTATGTGAGTCAACTCTATTTTACTGAAAAGTCTCAATTTCATCTTCTGTTGGCAATGATAATTACCCATTTAGATATAGATGAGATAATACAAAAAGAATATGAGTTTTCATTGATACATTCTACCTCCAATGTGGAAAAAGCAGGAAGTGGTGACCACAGAAGTATGGACAAAAGAGAGAAGCTGAAAATATTCACTTGGCAAAGAGATGGCATGACCACAGTGAACTATCAGCGTCTCATTAGAATTTCTAGTTCAAAGATTGATAAAAAGTAGCTATTGTTTTTAATGGTGTTCATACCCAATAAAAAAAGTGCTGGCCAGTGCTCTCATTTATATATATATATATATATATATATATATATATATATATATATATATATATATATATAGGTATAGACATGAGAGTATGCCTACTCAGACTCAAAACCATGTGTGGCATTAGGACTCAATTGTAAAGAAAGAATGAAAAAAGCTATTATAACAATCGCTAAAAGACTTTGTAGGTATTTTGTACTTATAGAGCCTCATAAAGTTTGAGGCTATGTATTTCTCAAGGCTTATTAATGCCACTGAGACATCATTGATGAACCTAATTCATTTTTACATAAACTATCCATGTTGTTGAAATTTTAGGAGCAAGGCATGTTGGTACCTGCCTTTAACCCCAGTACTCAGAAAGCATAGACAGATAGACCTCTGAGTTTGTGGGTAGCTTAATCAACTGAGCAAGTTTCAGGGCAGCTAAAGCCACACATATAAATATTGTTTAAACAAACACACACACACACACACACACACACACACACACACACACACACACACACACTAACAAATTTTAAAATCATGAAAAAGTTGCAGGAAAGAAACATGAAATATATTACAATGATTTAAAAAGAAAAATATGCTATTATAAGCTTTCAACATATTTTAAATTAGTAAAACATTGAGGTAGTAATTCGCTGAGAGTAGTCCTGAGTAAACTAGAAAAAAAAATGGCTTGATTGATCAAAATTGAGGAATTTTAAATCAGAGTGAAGGAATAGAAAGATTCAACAATCAATAGACAAATAATAGTGTTACTAATAGAGAACATAGTGATTTCCAGGGCAATATAGGAGGGTAACTATAATAAGGTAACTAAGGCAACTAATCTGGTGATGTATACATGACAGTGGGAATAAAACCCTGACACACAGATATAGGAGTGGAATTGCAGAACTATGAAAGCCAAATTGAGAGGGAAATGTAAACCTTGCTACTGTGTGTTTGAGAATTCAACAATAAAGGTCAATCATCTTATTCATTTACTCATTCTACAGGCAAAAAAAAAATGGTCACAGTATGTTCAGTGGTGTGGAAGACCATGGCACAAGGGCACAATAGTCCTACTCGGGCTGTTCTCATAAAAAGACATTACTATTAAAGCAACAAAAGAAAAAGATGAGACACAAATATTTACCACACTATGAATACACTACTGTTATTGAAAGATGATAAAAGGAGCTACTTGCCAGACCAAAGGAAAACCCAACCTTAAAAGTTGTATGGCATGCCAAGAAAGTAGCAATATCCTTAAGACTTAGAAATGACAAGAAACATAATGAATATTGAAATAAAAGCAAACAAAACAAATGTTCCTTGTTTGGGGATATATTCTGAATATCTCCTATAAAACACAAAAAGAACAGAATGGAATAAAATGCCTTGTAAAATCAGAGCAGTGTTTGCGTTTGCAAAGACACATGAGGGAATCGTTTTTCCCCCTTCAACATGATGTCAGAGTTGTTGGGGAGATACTCCAGAGAGTTGTCAAATCATAGTCTTTCATATGGGAAAAATCTCCATAAAAATAAATTGCTGTTTGTTTTAAGAGATGAGACTTCATCTCCAATTTTCTCTTCATATCTCCAAAGGGCAATGTGGAGCATTGTCTTAGAGGGATTGCTGTAGTAAACACACAGTTTTCACAGAGTGCATATGTAAACTGATACCTTTATGTTACAGTGAATAAAAATTCTATGACATTTTATTAAGTGATCCTTATAGTCAGTTATTACTGTCCCTAGGCTTCTGAATATTATTTTTTGTAACTTGTGCACACTAGGCACTAGGTTTTTCTTTGTTTGTTTGTTTTTTGCTGTGGATTTTTTTGATTCTTTTTTTTCTATATCTGACAAGAAAATTCTTAAGATGCAATTTTGTAACTGAAATTATTAATAAATAGTAACTGTGACTTCAGCTTTAGATGAGAGTTAAAAGATAGAACTTATTAAATCTAAAAATTACTTTTTTACTTATAATAAAAAAATCTACCCACAAGATAAAAATTATCTGTGTTGGATATTAATTTATTTATAAAATATTAGAATGAAAACATACAATATATGAGGTTAGAAGTTGTCACCTAAATAAATTATACCAGGATTGCATACTTAGTTTACAGTTAATATCTGTAACAATCGAATCAGCTTTCAGATCATGAGTTCCTATTAACAATTTATTTAAGGCACTTTAAGAGATGCAAAAATGAGTAGTTCTTATATTTTTTAATTCTCTCTGTGTGTACATATACGTGTGCATGTGTGTCTACATGTGTATGTTTGTGTGTGAATGCATACGTATTTCTCTCAATTTAAAAGAGTGAAAGTGTATTAAAGAAAAAGAATATTTCTCATTTACACAGTGATGCGTGGTATTTGCTTATGGTGTTCAACAGTGTTCCTGGTTATGGCAAAATGTTAAGGTATCACACTATCTTTACAAAATAAATATCTTATTCAAAGTTAATTCTGTACATGTGTGATAAGTGCACATATACAGACTATGAGCATATGCACCTGACAAAACTTTATGCTAAGTGACTTAAATCTTGCACTGAAAGACAAATCCTGCACTTCTTTCCCAGAACCCAAGGACACAACTTAAAGAAATGAAGTGTACAGTGATAGCTGACAGAGCTTGCCAACTGATGGCAGAAAGAATATGGAGCTGTCAATCAGATAGTACAAAGTTTCAGACTTGAGAAGTTTCCTAAAATCTATTGAAGAGCAGTGTGATTATAGTAAAAATAATAGCTATTTCAAAATAACAAAATTCCAAATGTCTCATCATGAAAATGATAGGTAAATGAGAGGACGGTTATATTAATTAGCTTGATTTAATCAGGCTATATTGTATATCTTAAATGTGTAATATCACATTGCATTCTAAATATATACAGTTATAATTTGTTATTTAAAACAATACGATTGAAAGAATATTGAGATTCTCAGAAGAGAGTCAGACTGTACAATCAAAGGGACCTAGTGAGAAAGGAAAGACACAACATTTAACATGGCTTTTAATTTGCCCAATCAATCCCCAGTCATTTCAATCTTCTATTTTCCAAGAGCAGTTCTGCTCTGAAGTGCCACATCAACGGATGATGCATCTCTGGAGTGTTCCTCGGTTCAACATTGATGACTGTCAAGGGAATTTAATGTTTTCTCTGTGTCTTCTCTTTTCTTCTTATGTCTTCTCTTCATAAAGAATTTTGTCTCCATTCCTGGATCCTGAAGCTTGAATTATTGGTTGCTGACCAGCTGTTCTCAGATCTCATTTAGTGTACATGCTACCCCTTAAGAATGGAAGCCCAGATCCCAAGTAGGCAGAGTTAGCTTGAGATCCAGTATAAATTAGTCAGAAAAGATGAATCCACCTCACTATCCCAGTTGAAAAACCCTAAATCTATTCATGTGAATGTTTTTATGTGGCTTTAAAATAAAGTCAAGTAAAAAGCTGTGCACATGTACCTCAACCTTGCAATGTTAAGATAAACAATAAAAGATACATGTCAGAATTACTATTCTATTGCTTTGAAAACGCACTGCAACCAGAGTAACTTACTGTAGACTGAAAGAGAATTGAGGCTTAAAAATCCATGGCCATCATGATGAGGAGCGTAGGCGCGGGCAGGAAGGCATGATGTGGGATCAGTAGCTGAGAGCATCACTATGTTCCACACACAAAGAGAGAGAGAAAGACAGAGAGGAAGAGGGAGGGAAGGAGATACCTGGAAATGATGTGGGGAATTTGAAACCTCGTAGCCCATATGACATCTCACCTACCACAAAGTCTTAACTCCTTATGCTTTCCAGCAGCTCAAATATGTGATTCTAACGGGGCTTTTCTCATCTAAACCAGCACAATATGTGATGTGTAGCTTTTTCTAGTACTCATAAGATATGGGGGGTGGATGGTGTTATCTGTTCAAATATCAGAGAAGATGATGTAGTGACATTTTTCTGTTATAGGCAATTAGTTTCGTCTTCCCTACAACTGGAAAGCACAGCACAACTGGTTCTAGAAATGGTTTAAGACTTATGAAATTGATTAGGAATGATACATTACACAATACTTAATATCAAAAAATAAAAAATATAAATGATACATCATTGACTATTTGAACACTTAGAAATGTTATTAAAATGTATAAAACAGGATGATGGAGAGTGATGAGCTGTTATAAGGTGAGATGAAAGTTTAGAATCACTCTGGCCCGGAACATTTCTCAAAAGCTGTTTACCATGAATTCTACATCTGCAGACTAAAGTAATCACAGAAAAAACATCACTTTTAAGTTTTATATCTAGCACTGAGGTGTTATCTCATTCAGTAAAGTTTTCCCATGCAAGCATGATTATCTGAGTTCATATTTGCAGTACTGAATTTACAAAGCTAGGCTCAGCAGCATGCCTTTGTAAGCCTATTACTCAAGTAGAAGGTGAAATATGGACAGACAGATCCTAGCACTATTGGGTCAGATAATCTAACAAATTGGTGAGCTCCATGCTCAAGGAGAAATCCTGTCTTATTATCTCAGGTGGAGAGAATTAAAAAAAAAATTACAACATTGCTCTCTGGACTTCACAGGCATGTTTTGGACAGGTGCACCTGCACACAGATGCTCACATACATGAATATATTCTCTCATACATAAACATATGATTGCACATATATTGAACATATATAGTCTATATGGCATTATTTTCTAAACACTGCATTATAAAACTATTTTTGTATAGCATTTTCATCATATGTATGCACAGGCAATCTGAAATTATAGGAGGCTTATAATAAGAGAATATATGCAGATTATATAAAAAACTGTTCTCTTTATGTAATGAATTAGAACTTTAATAATGTTTATGTAATTCACCCACATATCTTCTCTCTGGAATGAATATGAAGGGTAAATAAAATGAGACCAGTATAAATGATCAGGGAGATACTTGAGTTAATATTATAATAGTTGTACTTTAGAATCTAACCTTTGACAGTGACTAGATGTCTGGGTTAGAGAAGTAATATCATAATAAAAAAAAAACTAGACTGGAAGAAATGAGGGTGGCAAGAGGATTACTGTTATGATGGATGATGAGTGATTAGAGCTGAACTATTGAAATACGCTAATGACAGATTTATATTTATTACTTTTCCTAGTCAGGGATATTAAGAAACTATATATAAATTTATTACAGTTATTAGTCAGAAACTATGGAATTAGTATAGCACATATAAAAGAGAATATTTTAGAACCTAAAAAGATTTTTAATTTTGTTTTTGAGGCAGAGCTCTTTGTAGCCCTAGATAGCTTTGAACTCTGTTCATTGAAACTTCTCTGTTCACAGATTTTGAGTGCTGAGATTATAGACATATAACATCCTGCCTGGCCTCCAAAAGACTTCTTCAGTGATGGATTTATAAACCTAGGACAACTGGGCTGTGTTTGGTAGTTGGCAGAGGTCAGTTTTTCTACCTCTCCTCTACAGGATGATAATTACATGTCCTAATGCATATTGTAATATGGAAGCGCCCAGCCAGATGACCTAATAGATATTTCCAATTTGTAATTTCTTTGCTACAAAATTAAAGTATTAATCAAACTAAAAGCCTGCTCTGCTGGTTAAAGGTTGACTCTGCAGAGAATGGCCAGAAGTAATAGGGCTGCCTTTCCCTGCTATTTATCGATGCCCTCTGCTCACTTCCTCAAAGACAATCTAGGATAATTTCAACTCAGTCAACCCTTTCTCTTCCTGCTCTGGGGATGGTGAGTTTTTACAGGAGTATTGCATCAACGTATTGAATGTTAGAAATCTATATAAGGCCAGTAAACAACAAAAATTGTTTTTATGAAAACAACAAAAAGTTGTTCAACTCTAATACACAATAGCTGTAACATCTTTGGAAATTAAAACCACCAGATTTGATACATCCATAACGTTTTTAAAGTATTTTAAAATTTAATGAGTAAAACCTATTGATTCTTAAAATGGACTGAATAATGACTAATTATAATTACTGGGAAGTATCTCAGAGAGGTGTAAATATATTCATCATTTCATATTTATTTTTTATCCCATACGAACATATGGTTTACCACAACCCTATATTACCAGGAAGGTATTTTTAATCTTCTTTTAGTGAAAGTAAAATTTTCATACAAGAGGTATTTTTCTAAATTTTATCAACTATAATTTTCAAGATGTTAGAAAGCATTTCAGGAATGAATATATCTCAGCGTATTGAAATATCTTAAATGTAATTTTTTTACACTTAATAACCATATACTGATGTGTAAAAACAATTAATTTTTAAGTACATTGATAAAATTCAGCCAAAAAATTAGAATGCTCGATGCCAGAGGTTAAAATTCACGAATAATTACTTTATCTTATATGCATGATACCCCGAGATTCAACTGTTAGAACTTCCAAATAATAATAATAAGTTGTATAAAAAGAAAAAGTCAATTCAATATATTCATAAGATTTTTGTGGAACTGGAGAGATGGCTTAACAGTTTACGTTACTTGTTGTTTTACAGAGAACCTGATTTTTATTACTGAAATTGTATTAGGCTCATAGCTACTTGTAGGTCCAGCCCAGGGCCTCTGGTGCCTTCTTTTCTCCACAGGAAAGCACACACATGTAGTCATAAGTTTATGTCCCATCAGAAACTCATATATCCAGCACTTGATTCCCAAATAATTGACTCAGAGGTTTATATTACTTATAAATGCTCAGTCTGTACCTCAAGCTTATTACTAACCAACTCCTACTCCTAAATTAACCCATGACTCTTATTTATATTTATACAAGTGAATGGTACCTTTTCCCTGTGCAGTATTCTCATCTTGTTTCCACTGCATCCGGCTGCCAACTATGTCTTTATCTTATCTCTTTCCAGAATTCTCCTCTTCTGGGCTATTGGGCAATCAGTGTTTTATTAAACCAATTTGAGTAACAAATCTTTACAGTGTACAAGAGCATTACTCCACAGTGTGTGCATGCATGCATGTACATGTGCACACACACATACACACACACACACACACACACATACACACACACACACACACACACACACACACACACACACACAGAGAGAGAGAGAGAGAGAGAGAGAGAGAGAGAGAGAGAGAGAGAGAGAGAGAGTTCAAATGAATCCCTAGACAAGTTTCTATCCTGCTCTGGAGAAACTGAAGTTTGGATGTTAATAACCTTTGGCAGCCTTCTTGTTAATAGTAGCAAATTTTGTTGTTGCTAACTCAAGGTTGTATTATATCAAAGCACATCAGTAAACAATACTATCTTTCTTCTGTTAAAACTGGCACCTGATATATATTTACATTTTGTTCCTTTAGAAAGTGAATTTGGTTTAATAGTTTCCTTAACTTATCCAGACAAGATATCCCAGAGAGCTGCTATAACATAAGAAGCCAAGCCACATAAGGAGGCCTAGTGTCAACAATGTCTGATAAAAAGAGTTGACTCTGTGTTGTTGAATGGTACCAAGAACAACCCGGCTTGTAAGAAAAGAGAATCTTGGATATAAACACCACTTAAGCTTTTTCAATAGCCTACTCAGAGCAGCAGTTCAACTGCAGTTGTAAGAGAGATTCCAGATAAGCCTTCCTAGAGGAGTACATAGATTTATCAGACTCATAAGAGTGATTTCATGGAGTCTTCATGAGCCGTAGTTAGTGAAACAAACAGAATTTTCTATAACTCAGAAATAAAATAGTTATGTGAGTTAACTATTTAAATTTGTATAATAGCATAAAATTATATGCTACTATTATTTTCATCATACTGACTTTAACAAAAAGTCACAAAACTTAGCACTTATCTAAAAATCGCAGATAACAGGTTTGTCTATACATCACTCTGTGCCATGTAAACACTTATTCATTCTAGACTGGAAACCAACTTTCTTCATTATCAGGAAACTTTTTTATTATTCCATTTTTGACAATAAATACACATCTGATGATGGCAATGATACCCTGGTTATAGTGGAAATAATGTAATTGAAATTAGAGAAAAGTGGATCATGGATTCTCAGACAATGATAGAGCGTGGTTTATGATGCTGATATGAGGGATCAAGATAAAATGGAAGAAAATAGAAACAGAGGCTGAATTTAACTGTAGACTTGGACTCTTTAGGAATGGACAATAAGAACACGAGTGAATCTTGACCAGGCTTCTGAAGCTGATTGTCTCTGATAGGTTGACTAATAGATTTAAAGAGCCAAGAAAGATACTTGCCTTCACTACAATTTTAAGAAAACAGCAATGGTATGCTATCCTCCTTCAGGATATGCCCCTCTTCAATTTTATTAAAGTCAGACAGTGGTATTTCCACATTGTTTCATGGCCTCCAGGAGCACATGCAACCAGTAAAACACAAATCTTTATTTTCATAAGAATAATCAATTTCCATCATACAAGAAGGAACTGTGTATTTTTTAATGTCCTGTAATCTTCCAGGATAAGCTTAGTTAAAATTTTTCTTCCACCTCATATGTCTCGTCAAAACATTTTTGTGTCTGTTTCATCTGTTCCAGAAAGCAGAATTCTTAGTATATCTCCCATATAGAGAATCAACAGTAAAATTTTTTAAATCATTAATTATGTCATTTTAAGTAGAATGGAACAGGCATATGCTACAATTAACTTGCCTCAGAGAACTTTCTAAAAATATACATTGGATGGTGGTCTTTGTTTGTAATCTATGGCTTTGAGAATAATGGATTTCTGGGGCCTTATGAGGTCAACCAAGGAAACTTCTTTGGGTCTGTACAGAATTGTTTCTTGTCAGAACCACAGAGACCTTCTATGGTTACCTGTTATTTCTGAGGGTAACCTTCAGGATGACCTTCTCTGACCCAGTGAGAGATAGACCAATCCCACAAGAGACAAAGTCACATCCTCAGCAGGTCTATTGGGAACACCATAGTAACCACTTTCTGCCTGGAACAATGCACACTGGCAGCAGAATGCTAGGGCTGCACTGATCTCTAGGCTGTTGAAAAAAAAATTATACTAAGTAAGGATGAATAAAGGGCCAGGTATTCAGGACTTTAAAACTTCCTTTGACGCAAGATTAAACTGTGAAATTTCATTTCTACGATTTCAATCATGTAGGTCAGGGACCAAGTGTATGGAAGGGGCAATGGCTGCTTGGATGCAATGGGGTAACAGATGACTTCTGGAATACTCAGCTTTGCACAAGGAAATTATTTTCCTTTCTTAAGTCTTTGATGTTCAAATTAGACCAAGATCTGAAGAGAAAGTGAAATAATACTCAAGAGAGTGGTGGCTTCCAAAAGAAGAAACCGCAAGATACAAATATATGGATGACTTTCCTATTGATGCTATACTGACTTTCTCCCCAAGTCTAAATTAGATACTTGTTTTGTTCTTCTCTCGGATTTTTTCAGGCATGTCTAGAGATCATCCAGGTAAAATATGACAAATAAGCTTCTGGATGCCCCTGAAGAAGAGTTTATCACCTGAGTTAGTACCTCTCACCAATTTGAGTCTTGATGAAGAAATAAAGACTGTAACCAGCTAAAGATACAGTAGGAGTTCATGTTGATTTTCTTTCTGAGACACTGGGTGTTTCATCTGTGACTGACTTCAGTCACGGAACCAGAGTCTAAAGACCATAGCTGATGTTATAGTAGCCTGGAGAAAAGCAGCAATGTCAGTTCTACTTTTGGTCTTGCTCTCAAAAAACTATGTGCAGTAGAGACAACAAGACGGAGAGCACGTTATGGGAATCTCTTCTTTCAGCTTCAATTTAGCAGCATCAATTCTTAATTTTGTTGGAGCAAACTTTAACTTCTTGGTTAATAGCAGAAAAGAAACTCAGTCTCTTGGATCTGTTTAGTCTCAGGCCGGACTCTACCTACTGGCTTGCATTCCTGTCTCAATTCATCTCAGAACCATGATTGTGGATTCAAATCAGTCAGTTTGCTCTTGAATGGTTTCCAGATCTGTAACATAGCTTCCAGGTATGGGTTTCTTCTAACTTACCTGGCACTGGGCATTTGGAAGGAGGCTTTTGCTTCCCCATGAGACCTGAAGAGATTTAAACAGAAGGACCGTCATTACCAGCAGAGGCTGTTCTTACTGGTGCTGGTTGGAAGGAGCACTTAATGCTGGGTGTCATTTGTAGTAGGAGGTTTCTGGCCTGGACTTTCAGGCCTAGCCTCAAGGTTTAGACCCACAGACCCACAAAAACACACAGATGCTTACAATAGGTTTAGGCGGATCAATCTAAGGCCCAGATATATAACTTGCTAACTCTTTACCCTTAATCTAACCCATATCTCTTCTTATCCTGTTCAGCCATGGGCTTGGTATCTTTTCTCAGAGCAGCATAGTTGTCCTCTGTTTCTTCTGGTTTCTCTCTGGCATTCTGCTCTGTTCTTTCTGCTCCCAGAGTTTTCTTAGTCTAGTAGCCCCGCCCACACTTCCTATCCACCTTTGGCCAATCAGCACTTTTTATTAAACTCATAGGCAGGACAATTATTTACAATGTAACATCATAAATCCACTACACCTTACAATTACTGTCAATGCATGTTGCCTATGATGAATTTACAAAATAAGTTTAATTAACTCAAATTCAGTGATATATGCGTCAATTCCCCATGGAAGAATCTTTTTTTTTTTTTTTTTCAGCTTTTTCCTCACCTGTTAAGAGGATGACAAAAACACATTTCTTTTAGGGGATTTATTAAATAATCATATACATGAACAAACAAAGACAGAAAGAAATGGAGGGCCTTCCACAGCCCTGAGACTCAGTAGATAAAACACTTAACCTTACTCAATATGTTTGAAATTTTGAATGCACTTGTTCCCAAAACTGAATTGTCAAATTATTGATTTTTTGGTATAACTTTTGTGTAAGTATAGTTCCCACTGTGATGATCTATGAAGAGTTAATTAATATTTCATTTCTTGTCTTTTTTTTTCTTTTTTTAGTGGAGTGAAATATTCACAGTTCAGTCAGTGGTACAGACTTGGTGCCAATGCAAATTCTTTAAAGGTAAAGAACTATCAAAAATATATTTAATACTTTACTTCAGTGTTCAGCCCATCCTGCCCTTTGACAATGATTGCTGAGTACTTCCTGTGTTTACACTGTCACAAGCAGTGGTCTCTCTAAAGGCATTTTAAAACTCTAGGCTCTCCCGGGAATGTATTGGTTACCCAACATAAAGTAATCATCCTTGAAATCATATTCACACATAACAGAGAGATCAGCAGATTGCATCTATACATTTGTGTGCGTGTGCACTTGTGTGTGTGTGTTTAGGGTATGTGTTTGTGTGTGTGTGTGTGGGTGTGTGTGTGTGTAACAGTCATAGTAAAAAGAAAAGAGATGTTCGGTTTTAAGTTATGAAGCCAATTAAACGGAGGACACCAGGGAATGGCTGGAGGGCAAAAAGAGGAGGAAGCGATGTAATTCCATTTTAATTAAAATTATTTTACAGACTTTATTACTTATTTTGACCTCTTATTACATACATTTTATAAATTTATGAATTCCTCTCTCAGCCAGCACATATATATATATAACTGTTAATTTACCAATTTCTTATTCGGTCAAGAATGTTCTTTGCTGGCTGAAAAGATGGATCTGTAAGTAAAGGTGATGGATTAAGTTCAATTCTTGGAAGCCACATGGTAGGAGGAGAAAACTGAACTCTGAAATTTTTCCTCTGTCCTCACAAGGATATGTGCCTCGGGGGATGCACACCCCTCCATACACATATACATACACACAAAATAAATGTGTGAATATATCAATAAAGTGTAATTTTTATATGTAAAAGCAAGGTCTTCTCTATATCACCATGCCAAAGAAAAGAATGAGTGAAATCACAGGATGCAAATAATACCTTAGCTCACTGAAGTAACCTTCTTATTGAGAGTTCTCTTTAACAAATGCTATGAGGACCCAGAGGTAAAGAATTACAGTTATATACTATTTTATTATGTGAATCAACTGAGAGGTGATAAGAACACACACACACACACACATACACACACACACACACACAGGAGGGAGGGAGAGGGGGAGGTGGAAAGGAAGACACGGAGACTGTTAATTTATCCTTGAAATCACTTGTCATGTAGATCTAGATTTTCTTAACCTAGGATCCATTTGGAAATAGAGCATTTGTTCATACTTGGAAAATAATAGGTTTTATGTTATTTCTTTTATAGGTGACTATTGGATGAAAGGATAAAGGAAAATGGCAAGATTACTGCCAGCATTCCAGAATGATACCATACTGGTATTCAAATACATTACCCCATCATAGGTCAAACTTTCCTTGAGCGAGTGTGTTTGCAATGATCTCCTTTATCCAAGTGTGACCAGCCTCTCTCTGCTGCTTCTCAGGAACTAGCAAAATTTCCAAATACCTTGGTGTTAGGGCAGTATAATGAACCCTTCTCAGGATATGCTATTGAATTCAAGCTAAAAGGGTGCTCTCATATTTAATGAATACTTTATGCCGTTTAGTTGTTTAGCCACAAAAACCTTTACAGAGATTGTATACAAGAAAATTAGTGTAATTTCGTGGCAAAGCTAAGCAAATAACCGAAAGAAGGAAAAACAATGGATCATTTGATTAATTATATGAGAAGCAATATGCTTATGTATAAAACCACAATTTATGTACCGAAGAAGCGGCCGCCTGGCCCTATGAACTGGCCTGCAACCTAAGCTAAGAGGTGCAGGTGACTACAACTGCAGGCCCACTTAGACTGCAGAGCCAGTTCAAAGTCAGCATCAAAAATTAATTTGAGCCTCTCAAACTGAAGGGAGAGGGCTGAGAATGCAGTTCAGTGAGAGAACACTTGTTGGGATGCTGCTTCCTGCCCTAAGTTCAAAAGTCACAATTTCAAGAGAAAGAAAAGAAGAAAAAGAAAAAAAAAGAACAAAGAAAAACTTGTTCCTTCTTAGGATCATCTGGAAACTCCAATTCTGTTTTGTGCCAGACACATGTCCAATGTGCTTATCTCTGTGGGTACAATGTTAGCACAGATTCCTATTCCTGTATGTGTACTTGCGCTTTCAATCACACACACACATACGAGACTTTTTATGTAGGTGCCAAGTTTTTAGACAGACAAGAATTTATGCTTGTTCAGCCAGCAGTTTACCGTCTTAGCCATATTCCCACCTCTGTTCTTATTTGGTCCCCGAAATATACTTTCTAAAATATTGCACATATAGTCTCTAAAATATTGCTTGTGCACTGTTGAGAGAACACAAAGTATCACTCTGAAGTTTTCTGGGTAGGAGGCATTGTTGTAATGTCTCTCTTTAACCATAGTCATCATGGATTCTTGAAATCACTTTAGCCCCAGTCAGAAAATCAAAGATAATGTTCCCATCACAGTGCCTAAAATCTTCATTATATCATCTCTGTTGTACATAATACATTCATATATTTCAGAGATTTGAGTATAGGATTATTTGATATGCAGTCATTTTTCTAGTATCTATGCATCACTACTCAAGTTTAGAGATGCCAAGTTCATTTTCTTACTGCTGTAATTCTGATGTGGAGGCACCTAGAGAATAATCAGGGCTTAGTCATCAATATGGAAAGCTCCTTCATTAAGCCTGCTTAAATGCTTTATAGAGATGTCAGTTCTGCTAGGGAGAGGTATATGGGATTTTTTTTGTTGTTGTTGTTGTTACACTTTCTTCTTCACCCCCACTGTGGAAAAAAATCTCTACTGTTGGTGTGTTTAATTACCCAAGTAAAAGGGCATTAGACAATGATACTCTGTAACGCTCGCCACAAGGAAGGCCATTCGTTATCATTAGCAAACTGCTTAATGGTGGAGCTTACAACTGTACATCTTACCTAGCAGATATTAGAAGCCCCCTTATCAGTTTTTCTAATGAGATGAATCATGAGGTAGGATTGGGGCTGGAAAGCTGGGTTAATGTTCCAAGGGGACTAATTAGAACCAGGTGAGAGCTAAGGAAGAAACCAAGGTGATTTCAGTTGAAATCCACAGGAAAGTTCTAATTAACAGGAGTGATGTACTTTGTTTTGGGGTCACTGGAGAATACATGATGCCCAATTTAACTTTCCTGACCTAGTGGCCATATAATGTCAACTTAAAATGTATTATTTTTAAATAAACTAAGAAAAATGTTATTTTCATAGTCACTTATGCAAATGGACTACCTTAAAAAGACATACTAAGCACAGGAGATAAGTGGACCAGTAATTGTTAAGGGTGTTCATAGTGTATGGGGATACAAGTTTTTTGTTTTTTGTTTTGTTTTGTTTTTTTTTAACAGGACAAATAACTTCCTGGAATCAAATATACAACAGACTGACTACAGATTGTAGGAACACAGTCAAAAGACTGATGCATGGTGAACAATCCATTGAGAATCTGTTAGAGAGACTCCGGGATAAAAAGGTAGAGGTAGGTCTTTTTACCTCAGCTGCAAGATGTGGGATGTATTTCTGTATGCTGTGAATTACCATTGGATAATAAAGGAACTGTTTTGGCCTATGGTAAGTCTTAGAGTCAGGCAGATAATCTGAGCAAAGAGAAAGAGAAAGGAGGGCAGAGTCAGAAAGAGAAAGCAAGATATAAAAGTACAGGTAAGCCACAGCCACATGGCAGTACAAATATTAATAGAAATGGCTGAGTTCAGTTATAAGAGCTATCTGGCAAAAATTCTGAGCCATATGTTGAACAGTTTATACTTAAAATAAGCCTTTGTGTAATTATTTGGGGCTAAACTGCTGTGAGACTGCAGGTCAGGACCTCTGGCTGAACAGGCCAGTAACTTCAGACTACAGGTACATTTATTTTATGAATTATTCTCGGATGTAATTTAGCATCTCATGTGTCAAACATTCACATTTAATTCATAAGATATGTTCATTCTTCCTAGATGTCAGTATATAGCTATAGAACTCAATCTGATTAGTAAGTCTTAGACCAGGATATGACAATGCTTTCATGCTTTCTCTATAATCTGTAGTATGTGTCATACAGTTATGCTTAAATTGGTTTGTTCTGAGAAAGCTCTAAGAAAAGGTTGTTCTGCTAATATTTATAATGTGCTTATTAACATTTCTTTACATGTTTTCCTGATCATCTTTCTGAACTCAAGCAATGTTCTTTAGATCTTTGCTTTGTTGACTTTGTTCCTATAGAAAAGTAAACTGAATCTAAAGTAAGGCTGTCTCCAGCTTTAGACTGTAGTCTGTCCCACTGCTTCAAATCCTCAGATTCCATTTCCAGCATACAAGATTTGCACAGGTTGGCTTAAAAATTGACAGTAGATAATAATATTGTGTTACTTATTTGTCATTTGATAAATAACACATATCTAAATACCTTAACCGTATGCAAACACACAGGGTTAAAGGTCTATTGATAGATGCATTCTTTATTTTGGGTACTGTAATCACAACCTTGTTTAAAGATTTAGAAAATCATCATATCATTTACCTCAAATATGTATATGTATTTATATATATATATATATATATGTATATATATATATATATATATATATATATATATATATATATATATATATTGTTTTCAGCTAAATAGATTTTAAACCAAATGCTTATTTTATAGGGAGGGGAAGACTGAGGGGAACTCTAAATCTTCTTATGTTATAATTATATGGAATTGATAAGCCATAAATCCAACACAGGTATTAAAATAATTAATAAAATATATAAGTAAAGTGGGAGCACAATGGAAAGAAGATAATTTTAATCAAAGAACCAATAACAGTGAAGTAAATAATAGCCAATTAGTTTGACAAAGGAAGGTTTAAGGTAGGACAACTATGGGAGCCCGAGGAACTTGGAATTTTATGCTTTCTTAAATCTGTTTCTCTGAATACACAATTCAGTTTAGAGCAATTCTGCTGAGGTGCAATCCAAAAACTACACAAGCTATAAATTTATCACTTCAGCAAAGTTATTGTTCCTTCAAGAAAAGGTATACAAGGTATTTTAGCTGCAGGGTGCTTAACTAGAGAAAGCATCTCCTGCAGCGATTCTCTGGCTTTCTACTAAATTAACTGCACAAGAACCGATCATGTTACCTTGTGACATTTAGTTTTTCTAATCTGTTTAATGCCATGGTTTGCACATGAGGTATTCTGATGTGCTTTCATGTTTCAGATGCTAAAAAAACATATTAGAAGTGCAGTAGGGATCCCTTTACAGACAATATAACTTGTTATAGATTGTATTTTCCAAAAAAATTATACCCCCAAATCCAATCTTATCTTACGATTTTTTCCCCTCAAAATTACATTTTCCCTCCTGCTTGTCTTCTGTCTCTTGTGCCTAAGCATCTCCACTTTGAGATCCTCCTGACTTACTCTCCTTTCTTCTCTGCCCTGTGGTAAATGAATTCAAATCTATTTTTAAGGCAAAAAAAATCGACAGCACTCTGCAATGCAGTCAGCAGCATTTATGTGATGCTAAGGCTTTCAGAGATACTGTGAGGGAACTTTGAACACGTTTCTGACTCCCGTACAGATGTCAATTCTTTCATCACTTTTATTCCTGGCAAAAATGGACTCTGACCTTTGACTCTCTGAACTCAGCATGTGTTTATAAAATATCAATTTAGTAACACAAGGGCTCATGTCTGCTCTGTATCCTCAGCATTTTAATTTATCAAAATATAATAAAATAATATTAAATCTCCCACAGAAGCTGTCACATAAAGTACATGACCTAGAATATGAATGTTCTCAATGCTCACATATTTATGTCTGATGTTGTGTATATATGAAAACTTAAAGAAATGCAGAGGGATCCTGCTTCTTTATTGTTTTATTATTTCTTTTCTGTTCAAGAATTCATATGTAGATGAACGATCTTTTCATAATATCCCCTTTAAGTAAAACTGTTAATTGTGGCAGATTCTTTATTGTTCTTTTATTTTGAATTTTTAAATTTGTATATTATTCTCATCATTTTCTTCTTCTAAGGGTTAATTTATATTCAAATATCACATTCACATTTTTAGGGGTAAATCAACCCAAATAACTGATGTAAAACTTATATGAATACTTATTTGATAGCCTTATATTCAAATACATTAGAACATGACTCCAGGATGTTTTTGTACATAACTAAGAAATCTAAGTCCTGTTTTCAGATGGACTGAAATTGGGATGTGCTGGGATTTCATGTTCTGGTTCTGCAGATCTACCCTTAGGGAGCTCTAATGAAGGTTCTGACTGACATCTACATATCAACAGCCTTTTATTTGCTGTAACAAACTAGATGAGTTCACTTCTCAGAAATGAAAAAATAAAAGCTCCTGTGTTCATCATAGTTTACTGCAAAGTAAAGCTAATTCTTAGAGTAGCATTTATCTGTAGGTATCAACAAAGGTATTCATAAAAAAGTTTAAACCATGTCAATTTAGCTAAACAGCAGTATAAAATTTCCTTCTAGGAACCCAACCATGGGTTTCTGACAGAGTTTATGATATCAGAGCATGGAGCCACAAAGTTCATAAAGAGTGATTGGTTTCAACCACAATACCTGTACCATTTTCACAACAGTACACACAATTTACCTACTATCATGAAATTGTAGTTCATAGAGTTCACAGCTAGGCAACACACTGATTTCTTTCCTCCGCTATCAGCATGCAAACCACCTCCATGAAAGATAAAAGGTAGACATCAGGGCACTTTTTACCTTTTTATTCATCAATGATATTCTATGTTGTCTCCAGAGAACCCCTGGGATTGGAGTTCAATATATTAAAATAAAGCAAAATGCCTAGGGTTTTGTTTTTCACCTTAAATGGACAGATTTTTAACTGGGAACAGAGATGGACTTTAAGCAAATATTATCATGTTGGAATTCTTGATTCTTTGCTAGCAAAGCACTTCATTCACACTGGAAAATAAAAGGCTCCATTGCCCCTATAATATTCCCTGTCCATCTACCCTGTGTCAGTCTCCTCAGTTAGGTATTCCACAGTTTAGGGATTTCTTACAGAATTGCAATTATTTCACAAAAAAAAACCCCAAAAATATGATTACTTAGATTTAAAAAAAATATGATTACTTAGATAACCTGAATGTTACATGAAGTCTTTTAGAAGGAGAATTTTTCTTCTGAATGTCAGAGATGATGTACATACATTTTCACAAAAAGGGGTGGTGTGTGGGTCAAAATTAAATTGAAAGTGATATTCAATTAGTCCGGTGGAAATAATCCTTTCAACTTCATCAGCAATGCTGCTTGCCCCATTGTCAAATAATATTTTTTTAATTAAGACTTAACAAAAGTCAGGATTTCAGTTTTTTGCAGAGTTGTTCCTTGGAATATAAATGGCAAAGGACTTGCTTTGCCTGTGATTACTCACTCTGGATAAGTAGTGAAGCTTTTAAACAATGCATCACTTACTCCTTATTACAAATAGAAATCTTGTAATGCAAATCTTTTGGTATTTCTTTGAAATTCAAGAAACTACAGCTCTGCACTCAATACTCTCTGTCCCCATATGTTGGGGTCAGTGTAGAGGGCCACATGCCTGGATAAATTATTTCTCCGAGTTAAAAATGTTTAAAAGGAAAAGGCCTCATTTACAAATTGTCATTTGAAGACAAAGCACTAATCTCATAAGAGAATTTTTTGAAAGAGAATGTAAATGTAGAAACTTCTTTAGCAGGTGGTAAAACTCTTGAGGTAATTAAAAACTATAAGGAATTAAACATCTTACCAGAATGAATATACTACTTACTGATATAGTGGGAAATGTGTACCCTCCCACCTTGCTTTGAAGATACAGCCTCTAGGGTGTGGACTTGGGGCTAGTTTAAGATCTGAGACACATATATATGTCCCACTCTCACATCCCTGTCTGTCATGCTCTTGGATGGAGAAGACCTAACCGGCAGTGTGAGCCACGCAGAATGTAGGAATTTCAAAGTGTAAGCAGAATGCACCAGCATATCCAGTAGGGACTGAGCAAATGGAGGCTAAGGGAAAACACCTAGAGCAATCACTCTGGGGAACAGAGCTGTGAGTGCTCAGAAAATGGGCTCAGGCAATCTGCAGTATGCTCTGTACCCTGTTAGGAGCAGGCATTTAAAAAAAAAAATCATACATGCAGTGGCAAGTTGGAAGCTAGCCTCTTTGGACAGGTAGGCGGTGGTAATGTCCTAGCCCCATGTTGGGTGCCAGGTTACATGAGAAGATCAAGGGTGACTGAGAAAGAAAGATTATTTATTTATTAAAGGGTTCAAAGGAAAGCAGTCACTGATGCAAATAGGTGAATATAGTTCTGACATTCCTGGAAGACTGGATAGATCCTGAGTGGCTTCACACTGCAGGTTAGGTCTTCTACATCTGAGAATATGAGAGAAGGAGATGGTTCTAGTTCAAGCTGGCTTTAAAACGACACCCTAAGAGCTGTACCCTAAGGTCAAGATGGGAGGGTACATGTTCCCCAATATATACCAACTCTCCATCAGGGACTAGGAATAGGATTTTATATAACATGAATTAAAGAAATTGTTACCTCAAAACAATTGCTTTAATAGCAGTTATTTAGAATAATTATTATTAGAACCATTATGATGAGGAGCAGGGAAGTGGGCCGGCAACCATGCTATTTTGCATGAGAGAGAGAGAGGGAGAGAGAGAACCTCCCAGTTCAATGTGTATACTAGCTATATTAGCTCTTGTTATTTGACAAAGTCCATTCCTTCAGACATTTACTTCCTTGTAAGTTTAGTGTAATAATGGCACTAGAATCCGGGGACAAACACCAAAACCTACAGGGGTGCAATACCTTAGGTCTAGCAGTTGCCCCAGAAATCAAATAAAATATAATGCTGGAAAGATAGGAAGGTGATTTTAATCAAAATAGTTACGCCAAAAGAAAAAGGAGAGTTTGCCCTTTACCTGTCTTTTTTGAATTATTTATAGAAGAGACAAAAGTTGAGGAGTTGGAACATATATAATCAATATTAGTCAGTGGTGATCTGGTTGAGATCCTTCCTCTGATAGATGTGATACATGGACTTTTAGTGTGAGAGTGCTGTAGAAAAAAATAGTAAGAAATACTGTGAAATATTAAGTAGGTTTTGGTAAACATTAGTAAAGGTTAGCTGCTTTTTGTTTTTTTTGTTTTTTGTTTTTTTTTAAGTCACATCCAGTGTGGTTTTCTCTTAACTGATTTTCATTGTCTTTTTCTACTCATGTTTCCTACCTGTAACTTGGAGTAGACATCATATACTTTGGTGTCAGAAATTCTGCTCAGCTTCTTCACTTCTTCCAGACTTGCCGAAGGCATTTTAATTTATAATTGTAAGTGGCACACTTGTCACATATTTTCTCATTTAAGGAGAGGAGATTTTCGCCTCTGGCTTTCCAACAGGCATTTTCTTAGCCACTGTGCAGCTTTCTTTTGAAATGGCTAGTGATAAAAACATCAGTAAGCAGAGAAGACAGCTAGGAACTTAGTTTTGACGGGGAAGTTTTCTCCCTATAGTCTCCATAAAGACAAAGAGCTTTGCTACTACACAATTAGGTGAATGAAAAGTGATTATTTCTGTCTGAGCATGTCTAAAAGAGTAAGAATTATCTAGTAACATTCCCCTTTAAATTATTTTCTTCAAATGAGCTCTTGGAACATATAAAGTACTGTCAAGACAACTTGTATTAAGCACTTCGTATAGGACAGTGGCTGAAAACAATATTTTTCTTAGATATATGATGTTATGGGTAGAAAATAATCAGTGTCAGAAATGAGCTGAATACATTAAAGAAATGGGAATGCTGAGAGGTATGTGAATCCTAGGATATTTCTTTTTATTTACTTTTGTATTATTGCACCACTCTGGTCAGAATATCTAATTTAAACTGGTGAATAGCCTTCTTCAACATCTTGAATTTACTTTGTGAGCAAAAGCTTCTAAAGAAATATACAAGGCTGATTGTTTGATTAGAGCATCAATGATTTGGAGAGGTTAGAATTCTGCAGAGCCCCAATCTAATTACAATTCATCTTGGGCTAACTTGAAACTCATTAAGTGGTCATTTAATCTCCACCCCTGTAAGTGGTTTAACTTACTTGTGATGGTTAGATCAATCATTTGGAATTGGTACTTTCCATCAACCCAAAATCTAAGAATGTTATTGAATAGTATCTGAAGACCATAACAGAGATTTCTCTATTTGATTATAACCTGCCTAACTTATGGGCCCCAAAATGCATTTTAAATGTGTTTTGACTCCTGATGTTTGTGTCCTAGAAAACATTTAGGAATTTTTTTACCTTGTTTTGAAGGGGAAATTTGAATAAGCTAAATCTGTGTTTCTGGGTCATGGGCACTCTTATTTACTCCAGCATAAGCTTCTTTTCATCCACTTTGAAGCATACGCTGTTTTGTGTTGATAGCTTCTTAAAATTGATCAGTATATTCTCTTCCATAATGTGTTACATATGAGCCTTACCTCAGATCTATACTTAGACTAAGGTGCGTGATGACAGGAGAATGAGGAACTAAACTGTCATTAGTATAGGAAACAAAGACCATTTGGATTTCAAGATATTATCCAAAGCGTGCACATACACACACATAAATTAAAGGATTATTTGAAATTTTAAGCTACAATTGTTAATATCCTCTTGTTCCTTCCTATTGGTATTATAGTATTATCAAAATGATATTTTTAGGTAATATGTTAGGAAAAAAGAGAGAGAGGTGAGGAAGGAGGGAGAAAAAACATTAATGTAACTAATAAATTTCAGGTTCCTCTGAGTTTAGGTGGTGAGGCAATTTGTACCTACAGTGAAAACATGTGGGACCTTATAGGTGTTGAAGAACAATTAGTATCAATATGAATTAGCTTATATTCTGTATCATTTCTTTCCTTGAAAATAAGCATCCAAGGGGATGTGTTTGCCAACTTCAGCTTTAAATAAAATAAAACTAAGATGAAAAACCAATGCAGAAAAAGTTTCTTTTGAATGACAGTTTAGACCATCAGAATTCATAACTAGTTTGACCATACTGCTCTTGAGTGAGGCAAAGCAGCATATCATGATGGGTAGAGAGCAGTATGAAAGGAGTTAGGCCCTCCAAGGGTAGGTAACTGTCCATTCGCATGAACAGTATGTAGAGCCTCGAGGGGTGGGATCAGACTCACACATCTCTGATAATCATATCTGCAGTAAAAGTTGATTGTCAATGGGACAATTCTGACATTTGAACTTAACTAGAAAGTAGTGTATTAGTCTCTAGTGAAGTATATTTATCAGTCTGATTCTAAACTCAGAATGTTCTTTTTAAACAAACATCTACTCAACTTTGTTTCTTTTATTTCCAAGAGCAGCAGGAGTCAAGACATTAGCTTGGCCTTTGTTATTTTACAAAGTTCTATTTTGCATATCAACTATTATACTATTGTCATCTTCCTGTGGCCTCTTCACTGTATATCTTTCTTTTTAGTCTCAACTACTACTTCTAATGTTCTGGGTAGGTGCTCATAACGATTTTATTCTGTTTATATTACAGAATGTTTTTCTTTACTATGCAACTATGACAGTTTGCCAATTATACTAGCTTCGGTTGGCATCTACAGTCTGTTAGGACTTGAAGTATACCACTCCAGGCATCTTTGACTTTTAAGAGGCCAGTGACAAATTATCTGTTACCCTTAAATGCTTGCTTATATAAGTGACATGTGACTTCTTTCGTGGAGCTTTCAACAACTTTTCTTTGGTTTATATATTTTTTAAACTCCAGTATGACATGAAGATTTTATTTTCTGGATCTGTCCACAAAATTTATATTGTGAGCTTTTTATACCTATATGAGGATTCCCTTCTCTTTTTTTTGGGAAATTTTCTATTGTGAATTCCCTGAAGATATGTAATATCTTTGGTCAAGAATTTTCTGTCTTCTCAGTCTATAATTAATAGATTATAGTTTGGCCTTTTCATGACATTCAAAAAGTCCTGAATATTCTTCTTTTGTTTTGTTTTTTAATTTTTCATTTACCTTGATTGAAAAATCTGTCTATAATTTCTCTGTTTTATTCTAGTCCTTATATCTTATATATGATAGATTCTCTCAGTGATGTTTAAGTGAGTACTTTTAATTGCTCAATATATTTCTCTCTCTTCTGAATTTATTTTTTTATACCCTGATTTGTCTTTCTTATTTCATTTAGCTGTTTTTTTTTTTTTTAAATTTCAATGAAGAATTTATCCCACCATCTTTAGGATTACTAGGATGTTTTCTTTGAACTTTTGAACCCTGAATATAATTTTAACTATTTAATTCTGGATCTTCAGATTCATTTAAGTTTTTCTTGCTGTGAACCATTATTATAGGATTGATGTCCTTTGGTAGGGAACATACACTCTTCGTTTTACAGGTGCTTGTATTTATAAGGTAAATCTGTAGTTGGTTTGTGCTTGTTCATAGTTTCCTTTCAATTGTTTTCCAGCTGTTGAGTGTGGGTGTTTTAAGACTCCATTATGTTGCTCTAAAGAGGCACCATGACTAAAACAACTTTTAATAAAGGAAGTATTTAGTTGAGAGCTTACTTACAGCCTTAGAGGTTTAGTCTATGGTCATCATGGCATGAATGATGCTGAAACTGTAACTGAGAAATTTACATCTCCGTTGAGCCACAGACAGAAGACTCAGAGAAAGAGGCACACACATACAATTTTTAAACTTCAGTGCCCATTCTCAGTGACCCACCTCCTCTTAGGACACACCCATCCCAACAAGGCCACTTCTCATGATAGTTCTAAATAATTCATCAACTGTGAACTAAGAATGTAAGTATCTGAGCCTCTGTGGTCATTCCCATTTCAACCTCCAGAGTGGATTTGGTTCTCATTTACTGCTTCTCTCTTTTTTTTTTTTTTTCCTTACTCTAATTTTATAGGTTCTAGACCTGGTAGGTAAAGTGCAAAGCTGAATATCGGTCAGTTAATTTTGAAAATAATGGGAAGGGTGGGGTTATTCCAGTTCATTGGCTATTAAGTGGTGACTGCATTGTTACCAATGGCTTGTATGGATGCTTGTGTAAGATGAAGGTAAAGGCTGTTATGTGGGGCCAAGTAATTCTACCAATGGTGGGTCTGCTCAAGTATAGGGCAGGCACTGATATGTGTTGGGGTTAAGGATTCTTACCACCGAGGGCTGTGTGCATTGGTGCTTTCCATATTTATTCCTTCCTCCTTGATGGTGCCAGACTCTTTTATTATGGCTATCTTTTTACCTACAAATAAATAAAGTAGATCAAAAATATTCTTTGTGGTCACTTTTTTTCCCATAGGAAGGTAAAGAATAGTAAAGGGTGACAGTTTTAAGAGTTCTATTCTTGCACTGTGGAAAAAAAAAAAAAAAAAAAAAAAAAAAAAAAAAAAAAAAAAAAAAAAAAAAAAACGAAGTAGTTCTGGTTCCAATGATCAACCCTGAAAAAGGAAAATTTGAGTTTTATGGATTGCCTAGGGAAAGAACTGAAAGTAAAAAAGAGCAGGAGAATGGCAGAGAAAGCTTTCTCTGCGGCTTGTGTCTAGGCACCATGTCCTGATAGTATTCATTTTCATGCTCTGATTTTCATTTTTCCTCAAGTCATATGAGCCTCTCTTGACAGCAAAATGCCCAGTTTACAGAACCTTTATCTGTTCCCAGTATGAACTCTTTCTTTGATCCTGTTGACAGTCAATGTGCCTTAGATAAGAAGGACAGACAGGAAAAAAATATAAAATTATAGTTAAGAATACATGGCCAAGAAAGAAACTACCTAGTATTTAAATATTTTGATATAATTGGTTTTTATTTTTTTCAATACAGAGGGAGTCATTAGGCTCAGTTTTTGTAAGTCAGTTTGCCCCATAGTTGCTTTGTGACCTTGGGTATATTTTGTGTTATCCTGGTTATTAGTCTTTGAGTCTATAGGGGAAAAAAAGAATACCAGAATAAGAATGTGCTATCATATAAACCTCTTACCATAAATAATGGTATCTACAGTTCTGTTGGTCAATAGATTCTCTTATTTTTATCATTACAATTAATAATAAATAAGGGTAAAAATAACCTTTGCACTGCTTGGAGTCACCTCTGTGCACTATGATCTATTTTTCACCATAGAAACAATTCTTAGCCACATGTGAAGTTTGAAAGAAGAAGAAACAAGGTTAAATCATGCAGCATGAGAAACAGGGGAACAAGTGCTTGGATGCATGCGTTTTTAACACATGCAGTAATTACCTGGGCTTCTCTGGGTGCTTCAGTTTTACTTCTAGGAATAAAATGTTGTACACCAAAGTTTCTAACTGAGCACTTAACATGCACATGGCACAAATTTAAACCAATAAGCATAAAGTGAATAAACCAATAATGATTCAATAATGGCTGTGTTATTTTTTATGATTATATTAGTACCACATAAATGTCAAAGCACTACAGAGGAGACGGGTGTTCATTTTTATCATGTATCTTTTTAAAATTCAATACTTGTATTAACAGTGCCCAAGGACATGGGAGACACTGTTTATAATAATTTAGATTGTATGAAGGTACGAGTAGAAACAGAGAAATAAGATAGCAAGAAAAAATGTTTATAGGTAATTTCAGTAATATTAATTTGAAATATAATGTATACGTTAAACACCAAGAAGTCATAGGTCTCAAAAGAGAAACATTGAATAATATGTGCATAGAAAAGATAAGAATAGTGATACCTGTAATCCTAACCCTGGGGAGGTAGCATAAAAGGAAGATCATACATATCTTCAAGATTATTCTTAGACAATAGAGATAAGGACCAGCCTTTGATGCATAAAACAAACAGAACCATTAGGCACACATGAAAACTAAGTATAAAGCAGTAAGAAATAGAGACTACTGGATACTTGTGACATATACATTAGTAATTATGGTAAGAAAAACAATAAAGCAGACATTAATTAACTTTAATATTTTTAAAAGTGAATATATATGTACATATATATATATATATTTCTCATGGATTTATCTAATTTGTTCATAACCATTTTTAGAAAAATATTAGGTAATCTTTTAAACAGATTTTAAAGATTTATAGTATTTCCAAAATCATGTCTATTTTCTATCTATAATATACATATTATATATATACATATAATTGAAAATAGATTTTCTCATACTATATATCCTGATTATAATTTTCTCTCTCTCCACTTCTGCTTGCTCTCCACCTTCCCTTCCTTTCTTTCCCTACACTTTGGGTCCACTCTCTGTCTCTCATTAGAAAATAACAGGCATTTAAGAGATGACAATGTAATAAGATGAAGCAAATTTTTATATCAAAGTTTAACAAAGCAACAAAACAGGAAGAAAAGAACGCAAGAGCACACAAAAGAGTCAAGAGGTCTACTTATTCTCACAGTCGGGTGTTGTGGGATTCAGGTGTCAGCTGATAAGGTCAAAAGACACTTATACAGGGCAAGGGGCCCCTGAAGGGGGCGGGGAAAGCCCATTGAAAAGGGGCTTCTGGAACACAAGACGCTCTCTTCCTGGTTCCTGGATGTTGGAGAGAGGATCGGATTCCATCGTCCATCCATCACTCGTCCACCGTTTCAGACTCCAGTCCCTGTTCAGGTGCTACTGTAATCTGTTACCTGTACCATGAGTGTTGGTTTATATTTTAATAAATATCTTTCTGGTATTGGTGCCTTCTAAGTAAACTCCGCCTACAGTCGGGAGTCCTATAAAGTTATTAACCTAATAACTATAATATATATTCAGAAGACCTCACATAGACCCATGTAGGTGCTGTGCTTTCTGCTCAATCTCTTTGAGTTCGAATGCACCTGCTTAGTCGATTAAGAGGGCCATGTTATTCATCCCCTCTTCTTCTTACAATCATTCCACCCCTCTAAATTTTCTGAGCTCTGAGAGAAGGAATTTGATTGAGACGTTCCAGTTAGACTATCTCTCCACACAGTGTCTGGCTGAGGGTCTCTGCATCTGTTCTGATCCACTGCCAGAGGAAGCCTTTCTGATGACTGGATAAGGCACTTATTTATGAATATAACCAGAACATCACCAGGAATCATTTTTATTGTTTTTGTTGCTATTGTTTTGGGTTGTTTGCTTGTTTAAAACTAGTAGTCTTTGGTTTTACCTTAAGATTTGAACTATCTAGTCTCTGGTTCTTGATTACTCAAAAAGTTTTAGGTATGGGGTCGTTCTCATGCAGTTGACCTTAAGTCAAATCAGACATTGGTTGCCTGCTCCCACAAGTTCCTTACCCCCATTTCCCTACCATATTTTTCAGGCATGACAGATTCTAGGTCAAAGGCTTTGTTGCTATGTTGGTATTAAGTTTTCTCTTCTGGCAACCTGCAGAGTACCTGCCCGTACCAAAGAGAGTATAATGTAAGGGTGAAGACTTCATTTTGGAACCAACTGGAATTCTCTACATTCAATGTGCTGTGTTGATATAGTTCTTGGCAATGGGGCCCCACTGTCAGTTCCTACAGATCATCCTTTTGTCAGCATCAGACTGGATTGTTAAGTAATTTCCATGTTATCCTTTATTATATGGGTATGCCATGAAAATACAATTGAACTGTATTTACAATTCAATACATCTAAGTTGCAATGCCTAGTCTTTACCTAGCCTCTCTGGGTCTGTGGTTTGTAGCTTGTTATCATTTATTTACAGTTACTATTCACTTAAAACAAGTGCATACCACATTTGTCTTTCTGGTTCTTGTTACCGCACTCAAGATAGTTTTATTTCCCTAGTTCTATCCATTTGCCTGTAAATTTTATGATATCATTTTTTAAAGCAGTTTGGTAACGATCCATTGTCTAAATATATCATATATTCTTTATCCAGTTTTAACTTGAGAGACATCTAGGTGGTTTCCAATTTCTGCCCATTATGAGTAAAACCATAGCTTACATAAATGAGCAAGTGATTTTGTGGTAGGCTGGAATGGCCTATAGATATGTCCAAGAGTGCTATAGCTGGATCATGAGATAGTTAATTTATCCCTGTTAAGTTTGAATCTTAAAATTTGGAACTAAATATTTAATTGAAGAATACTTAACATCAAAATTAATCTTCAAACAATATATACAGTCCATGTACCATTACAGAATGTTACTATTTCTTGTAAGAATCAGTTTATAAAAATAACTTAAGCTTAATTAAGCTAGCAAAGACAAAAGGCTAGACATCTCAAGTCATTTGCTATTAACCTGAGTAGATCTTAGACATATGTAAACTTCATTTGTTAAATATAACTTATGCATCAGTGATATGCATTTACATACCTAAACATTTTTTTAGAGCCTGGTGTTGAACAGTTAGCAAAGCCATAAGTAGTAAGATATACAACTCTAATTTCATTCTATTAATCTGAGTAGAATTTTATAGCCTTAATAATTTATATAAAATCCATATAATTCAAAATATCCTGGAGAACTGCCATTGTATCTGTAGTCTAAAAGAGAGACACAGTGGTAAGTAACTGACTTAATAGGATTTTAATGTTTTATAGGTGCTACCTTAATTGGATTATGCCACATGCTCATCTTAATAAAGATGGTGGTAAAGTCAAATGTACTCTTTGTAACCTTTGCAAAGATGGCTGCAAACCACATGGTGGCTTCTATCCTGATGAAGTCAAAATCCAAGATGGAGGCAATTCACATGGTTGATATTTAAAAACACTTATCTTTTTGTATTTGCTTAATAAGCATGAGGACCTGAGTTCCATTTACAAGCACTAACAAAGAAGCCAGGCACTGTGCAGAACATGCTTATAATCTCAGTGCTAAAAAGGTCCAGATAGAAGAATTTCTGGGGCTCAGAGCCAGCAGCCTCGCCTACTTGATAAGCTTGAGGTCAGTGAGAAAAAGTTGGGTGGCATCTGAGGAACAATGCTGAAGCAGCCTGTGTTCTGATCTCTCCATCCACACACACACATGTGGATCTTCATATGCAGAAACTGGCATATGCATGTGCATAGAAACACACACAGAGCTTGAGACAGACAGAAAAAGAGAGAGAGAGAGAGAGAGAGAGAGAGAGAGAGAGAGAGAGAGAGAGAGAGAGAGAGAGAGAGAGAGAGAGAGAGAGAGAGATATTGAGAATATCCTTATGAATTATTTTATAGAGTTTGGGTTCCATATCAAATTTATTCCAGATTCTGAATTTGATTATTGTGGTGGTATGACCCAGAATGGCTTCTAAAGGTTCATAGATTTGAAAGTTTGTCTCTGCTTGGTGGAACTCTTTGGGAACCATTAGGAGGCATGGCCTTGTATAAAGAGATGATGTCATCAAAGGAGGTTTTTGAAGTTTCTGTATCTTCCTGTAATTCCCGTTCCTTTTTCTCTCTCTGCCTCAGGTCTGTGGATGAAGAGGTGAACTGTCAATCCTTCACTCCAGTATCATGGACTTCAGCCCTCTGGAACAATAAGCTAAGTTAAACAAAGTTTCTCTTTTAAAACACATGCATGTGCATGCGTGCGCGCGCGCGCGCGCGCGCACACACACACACACACACACACACACACACACACACACACCACTTATTTTTCTAGTAGATTTTCTAAAACGAGAGTTGAATCTAAATTGCACCTCTGTGTGTGCACACATATACAAACACGATGTAGAGAGTTAAGATTACCTATGCATACACTTTTTTTAACAATTCAACCTTTTGTTACAAATTTTAACCTAACTTTTTGTTATAGATTTTAAAAATTATTTGATTACATACAATAAATTTATAAATCCTAAGAGTGTTTGCAGAATAGTTTCAAATAATTTCTTAGAGCAGAGCTCAGAAAAATTGTAGGGATAAAAGATTTTCAAAAGTAGAAAGTTGAAAACTATTAGTGATAAGAAACTTTGTAACCATTTACTTGTGCAATTCAAGAATTTGTTATAATCTGCACCAATTGGAAATCTAATGTACCATCTTTTGGCTACTGAGCTATACTGCAGTCAAGCCATTTGAAGCAAAACAATGAAACTTTAACAAAATTAGTGCAAGGAAGAACAAAAGAAAAGGTTGCCAAATAAACTCCAGTCAAAGGAAGGTTCCAATAGCACCAAGCAGGAGCTGAAAGAGAACAGGGTAGCCAAGGGGAACAAAGGTAGCAAATACCAATTATACCCTGAAAACCATTTCAATATCATATCATAGAGATGTATAGAAGCTATAAGACTGCAGCTCAGTGGAAGGTGAGGAGCTTTGTGGGACATTGGGCATATTGTAGAGGTCCTGGATGACAGAAGGAGAGATAAAGCAAGTAGTTCTGAGAGGCAAGAAAAAGGTCACAGGACCAGGAGGAAGCTTGTGGCACTAGATGGCATAAGAAATTCTTGGGACTTAGGAAAGTTAAATGGTTAGAACAGGTGGAAGGAAGTAACTGAAGAAGTAAACACTAGAATTTTTGAATCATATTGGGTGAGAGGCAGAAGTCATCAGAAACAAATGATTAATACACTACTTAAGAGAGCCAAATCAGTAGCTCGGATTGGAGACATCAATTCTTGGAAAAGGGGCTCATATATGTAAATACCAGGTTTTGGCAAAAAAAAAAAAAAAAAAAAAGAAAAGAAAATGAGAACATGACCACACCTGGGTATGATTGAAGAGAATGTTTTGTTGTAGATATGTGGGAATAGAGAGAGTCAGAGGCTTCTGGAATGATCTAGACTGAACCAAGCCACGAGAAGGAATGAGAGAAAACAGTAAAAGAGATGGAGACAGGAGAAGAGCTGTAGACAGTGAAACCATGAGAACACCTAGATCAAGAGGAATGTACCAAAAAATGGTTGACTTATGGAAGAAAGAGGGCTGGAAGAAAATCAGAGACCCTACCCCTGGAAGATAGAGCTTTATGAATGTGGTTGGGAACTTACTAAAAATACATTGACTGTCTAGTTGTGAATTTGTTCATTGACTGACATATTCCTGTTCATACCACCACTAGGCTGTCTTGCTTATACAGGTTTGTAGTGTGTCTGGAGGCAAGATATCTTTTTTTTTTAAAGGTTTTTTTTTTTTTTTAACATACCCAGCACTGTTCCCCCTAATTAATTATAGGGAAAAAGTTTAGGCACCCTCTCTACTATTGTGTAGAGTCTTCGCTGGGGTCATCTGTGAGGGTTCTTGGGTATTTCCCCAGCATCAGTTTTCTCTCTATCTACACAATAGCTTCCTCTACCAAGATATCTATTTCATTGTTCTCCTTCCCACCATCCAAATGTCTCAATCTCTCATGCTCTCTTCCCATCTTCCTTTCTCCTCTCCCTCCTATGGCCTAAATTTACAAGGAAATCTCATCTATTTCCCCTTCTCAGAGTAATCTATGGATGAGACAGGGTACTTTTAAATAATCCAGTTTTCTTTCTCTTTCTCTCTTGTTCTCTCTCTCTCTTTTCTTTTTTCCTGAACTTTTCTTTGGTTATTAGGGAACTTTTCAGCTCCTTTGTGAATTTTAGAATGGTCTTTAAATTTAATGATTATTTCTGTTTTTGTTTCAATGAATATTATATTCAAACTATAACTTTGGGTGATATTGATATTTTAAAAGTACTATTTTACTACATCAACATATGTATTTATAGTATCTTTATGATTTTCAATTTTTTATTAATGTGTGATAGGATTTATTATGGAGTCATTCATTTAATTAGATAAAATTATTCATCGTAGTTCTTGCAGATGGGATTGTTCTCACTATTTAAAGAGGTGTATTATTGATGTGTAAAATGTTACTGATTTTACATGTTATTTTTTAATATTCTGGTGAATTTACCACTTTTAATATTCTACTGTTATACTATTTAATTTTCTTCTGAGCATAAAAGTAATTCTAAATTATATGTGAACAGAGATAATTTGAGTTCTTTTTTTCCAGTTCTGATGTATAAAGCTTCCAGTACGCTGAATTGCAGTGTTGAATATGGGCACTCTTGTTCTGCTCCAACCTTTTGAGGAAATCATTTCTATTATTCCATATTAAACACACTGATGTGGGATATCTACACCGAGTCTTGATTATGTTAATATTTTCCCTGTCTGCCTAACTTGCTGAGGATTTTTATTCAGAATGTAATTTGAATTTTAAGTTTTTTATCCCCCTGTATCTTTTAAAATGACGTAAGCCCATTTTAATTCTGTGGATGTGATTTTCTGGGTTTTTTAAAATTTATTTTTATGTGTGAAACTATCCTTAATGCTTTGAATAAATCTCACTTATCACTCTCTGTAATCTTGACATTTTTTTTTCTTTATAGTTGGATGCTTATGTAGTTTTATTCTGTGATAACAAAGGCCTCATGAACTGAGTATAGATGAATTTCAGACATTTTGTCTTTAGAAGTTGAGAGGAATTCTTTTTTAATTGTTTCATAACCAGCAATAAACTCATCTGCTTCCTGGCTGATCTTTGTCAGGACTTATTTGCTGTTTTGATTGTTGCTTACTAAAGATCTGCTCAGGATAAATTTGGCTGGGTTACATGTTATATATTTAACTGCTTCTGCTAAGTATCCCTTTTTTTTGGAGTATAATTGTTCATAATACTCCCTAATGATTCTGTCTTCTGTGTTACTTATAATGGCTTTGCTTTATTTAGTCTATGAATTTTCTGTATCTTAGTATTTTCTTTGGTCAGTCAAGCTAAAGTGTTTACAATGTTGTTTATCTTTTAAAAGAAATAAAATCTCATTTCTCTAAGTACTCATATATTCCACATTTTCTTTCTCCTAAGACCTGATATTTTCAGCTAATTTTGAGCTTTGTTTAATTGTACTTCCTATTTATTGTTATGCTGAGGAAAATCCCAAGTTTACTTTTTGAGACATATTTCAATTTTTTACTTAAAATTTATATGTATCTGTGAGTGTCTGCATGTGTACTGTATCAGTGCCTGGTGTTCAGAGATGATGGATGATGGAGCTGGAGTTATTAGGCAGTTTAGAGCCATGTGTTATGAGTGCTGGCAAGTGGACCTGGCCCTTCTTTGACTTCACCAAGTCCAATAACCCTCTGAGAATTCTCACCAGTACCTCTTCCTGTTTTGGTTGTAAATGTTTGCTTTTTGCTGTAGTCTCCAGATTCATGCAACCTCATCTCACAATTTTGCCTTCCTGCATGCCTATTTTCATTCATCTGACAAGTTGTAATGTAACTTTTGACTTCTTTTCTTTTCTTAAACTTCAAAAGTATTGTTTAACGCCAATGTATATGCGCCTTTCCTAGTTTGTCTTGAGAATTTCTAGTTTTATTCCCTGGTAGTAACTGTTTTCAAAAAGAAAAATACATTTTCTAGTACATTATATTATGGTCACTATTTCCGTCCCCCAACTCCTCTGAGATCCTCCCAATATAGTTTCAGCTACTGAACTTTATTTTTTTTAGTGCTTCTACAAACATGTGAAGAGAAGAACACTAAAAAAAAATAAATATAAATAAATAAATAAATAAATAAATAAATAAATAAATAAATAAATAAATAAAAAAGTGCAGTTCCTGGCTACTGTTGCACAAAGTGGATATGTATGCTTACAAACTATTCTGTGTGACCAGGACAGTGATATTGCTTACAGCATCCATACTTTATCCCAGAGAAAATTAGAACAAATCCAAGGGATAATGGTACAAGTTTATAATGAAACTGGGATGTCAATGATTGGATAGAGGCTATCACAGTTGAAAGGTCATTTCGCTATCAACTTTATATATTTTTAAATAAACCATGTAGCATTGTCTATTTACTCTGTAACCCTAAGCTTCCTAGCAGGAATGTGGAACTTTAAGAAAATTGGACAGTCATCATCATTGATGAATACCACATTATCAGTAAATGAAGTTACACTTCTGGGACAAATTAATTATTGTATCTATCCACCTACACTGAAGATAAATATTTTGTTTTATTTCTGCTATAAAAATATCTGATATTGTATCTATCTACTCACAGTATATTATGATCTTCAACTGGTATATTTGATTAATGGCACTTGGATTTATGATATTATTATGAAGTGGGATAAATAAAACTTCATAATTGAAAATTAAATTATATGATGTGTCATGTAGTATGATTATAAGATGGAGGGTACATGTATAATCTGCAGTTTTATAGAGTATATTGTTTGATTAATACCTCAGAAGATATTTTTAATCTGTAGAACCAGGGCCTTGTTATGTTTCTAAAGCTTGTTTTAAACTTGTGGTTTTCTTGCTTGGCCATATGAGTGTTAGGAGTAGAGGCATGTATCACAATTCCTCATAAGTCATATGTGTTTTTATAAGGCTGTAAATCTGGGAGACACAATCTCACAGCAAAATTTTCCTTCCTCTGGCTCTCAAATTTTTCTGCCCGCTCTTTGACAATTAACCTTGAGCTTTGGGCACAAGAATAGTGTTGTATCACTGAAAATGAGTACCGTAAGGTTCTTTGCTCTATACATGTGGATCTGTTATGATTTTTTGTAATAGATTCCAATTTTCTGCAAAGGGAAGATAGTGGAGATATATATTATACTTAATAAATCAGCCTGGAATATCAGAGAACAGAAACACCCAAGTCAAGCCGTGAGATCAGAGAGTGGTGACCCATGCCTTTAAATCCATCACTTAGGAGACAGAGATCTTTCTGTATTTCTGTGAGTTCAAGGCCTAACAACCAAACAGTAGTAGCTCATACCTTTAATTTTAACTCTAAAATAATGATTCACAATTGAACCCTGAAGAGAAAAAACTGGGCAGAGAAGATATTTAAGACAGGCATAGACAGACATTCAGACAGTCTATCAGAACAAGCAGCTAGACAGAGGACTCTTGAAGATGGCGTTTACGCTGTTCAGCCTGAGAAGTTGGCTGGTGAGAATTGATTGAGGTCTGTTTCCTCTTCTGATATCCCAGCTTTTCCTCAATATCTGGTTCTGAGTTTTTAATAAATACCAACTAGAAATAATACAATAGAAATTTCTTTGGTGAAGATTGAAAAATACACCTATATTTGGGAGCTTAGAGATAAATGGAGTTTATTTAGGAATTATTCTGTCTGAGAAGGTTGTATTTATATATTTAAGAGGGATAAAGAGTAATAAAAGGAAGCCATAAATTTAAGAGGGGACAAAGGGCTTGCTTGAGCGAATAGAATATTGAAAGGATAATGTGAGTATACTTTTTAAAATTAAAATAAATTAAAGGTTTTAAGTAATAGAACTAAAATTGAAACTACAAAGTACATAGCATCCCTGAAGAATTTTAGAAGATGATGCTGGAATTAGGTAAAGCTTTGTTATTGTGGCCACAACAGGGACCAAGAAATATATTTGGTATTTCTTTGCTCTCTGTATCTCTCTGTACCCCTCTCTTTACCTCCATCCCTCCCACTACCCCTCTCCCTCCCTCTCCTATTTAGAATTTATATATGCACCAGGTGAAAGCATGGCTAGACACATAATGTTTTCCAATAATGAGAATGTTCACATCTATAGAATCTTTTCGGCAATTCTGATCTAGAAGGATCAATATAGACACACACACACAGGGTGTCCAAGATTTTATGAGTTTAGTTAAGAGAGGCCCATTTCATTTTGAATTTTGATTTTCTTTGTTTTGTGTTTTGAAAAGGTAAAATTACAAAGACACAAATAATTTTAAAGGATATTTCCTTTTTCATATCAGGTACATAATGATTCTCTTTCTGATAACACTTTTTCAGGAAGAGAACTTCTCACAGCCATCTGTGACATCCTGTATCACATGATGGATGAATGAAGGGAGGTAAACAGGAAGAGGACCAGGAATGGAAGGAGAGGGAGAAAAAGAGAGTGAGAGAGAGGTGAAGCACACACCCACATACACACACACACATATACAGAGAGAGAGAGAGAGAGAGAGAGAGAGAGAGAGAGAGAGAGAGAGAGAGAGAGAGAACATAGTAATTGTCACTATCTATGCTAATCTGTGGGGATATGATTCAAATTTAATAAAAACAGTTTGAGTTATCAGAGGGATCTACCCACAGTCAGTCTAACCCCAGGACAGGGAATATACAGGAGTGGTGACCTATGTCCTTAATCCCAGCAAATCTGAGTTTGAGGCCAATTCAGTTTACAGAGGGAATTCCAGGCTCCCAGGCAGGCAGTGGCAGTGTCAAGCCTTTAATCTTAACCTGACGTGAAACAACTGGGAGAAGAAGATATGTAAGGCAGGCATAGAAAGACAGATGAGGCAGTAGAAGCCACGAGGAGTGAGGCTGAGGAAGCTGGAAGACAGCTGGGTGAGATTTGACTGTGGTGTTTCCTCTCTTTGATATCTCAGCCTTTCCCTGAGAACTGGCTTTGAGTTTCCTTTATTCACGCAACATTATGTTATAGTAGAAACGGTCTGCTTCTACAACAAAGACAAAATCCATAGGAATTATTTGTAACTTTTATTACAGACTTTATTTAAAGACATTTTTTAAAAATGTCATTTGGAAGTTGAGAGGACAATGAGACTTTTTTTTGTTGTTTTTGACAGATTTGGGTCCAAACTCACAGTGTTAATTCTCTTGTCTATGTACTTAACCAAGGTATTTTCATTAGGTTACATTAGCCAATCAAGCTAACAAAAAACTGAATGGAAGTTATTTGGAAGGTCTCTTTTCTCTTTGAGCAGGGGTGTTACCCAACTCCCCCATCTCAGAGGCTGAGCTTAGCTAAATTCAGGCTTGTGAAGCAGGTGACTGCTGTTCTCATGTAGGCATATCCATCTTATCCAGGCATGCAAGCATCTTTATTTATCATCCGTTGTGCTAAATTCTTGCCCTGGTATAGGAATTTACCACTTGGAGGAACTAAAATAATGCATTGGATTTATACCCCATTGGTAAATAAAAATTTTTATCTAGGGAGCAGTGATCCAGATATCTAACCTGGGCAAGTTAGTTTCCACTCTTGAGGTCATATTGCAACTTGGGAGCTATTTGGAGGCAGGAATGAGGGGTGTGTGTGTGTGTGTGTGTGTGTGTGTGTGTGTGTGTGCACATGCACACACCTTCATGCAGAATTATATATTGTCTCTGTTTACTTATACTATGAAGGATCAACTTTTAATAATGCAGTCACAGAGAGGGGACTGGAAAATTCATTCTTTTTTGTCTGTAACGTACCATCAAATCATTTTGCCCACAACACAAATGAAGTTTTCCAAATAATATCTAAAGCTGTAATGTTTCAATATTTCTCCATCTTATTTCTACAATTTTATTAAATTTACTTTATAAATATTTCTGTTTAACAATAACATAAAATCTCTCCAACACGAGAGCTAACGGGGGAGATGTGTGTATGTTATGTGCTATGTCGATTTCCTGTAGCCATTCAGTAGTTTTTGTGTCTCTTTCTTGAGGTTTTTCTTTTATATATTTTGACATAAGGCAGTGGACAAAACAACCAAATACTTGATGTAAGACAAAGACAAGTAATTTCTTTTGGTAATAGTGATGTTTTTGGCTGTTGCTTGTGGCTTTGTTCATTACGACTGTCTTCTCAAATCCTAGAGATATTGGTGTCACACCCCACACGAAGTTCAGTGTACAGGAATACAGAAACATTTACCTAGAATTCTTCCAATTACACTCTAATTGTTGGTTTCTGTTGTGTATTTTAAGTCTTCTTTATAATGGCTGTCATGGGAGAAAAGTGATGGACATTAACCACTGTGAAAGTGATGACACATGGATGAAATGCTATCATTAGAAACACTGAACAAGGTGTTCATTGGATACAGAAGCATGCAAGATACAACACATGCAGAATTTGAACAATCCATTTCCTAAGCTGTCTTTGGTGGTTAATTCAGGTATATGAATTTGGATAACACTTGTTATTTCCCCTTTTTCCTATTTAATGCTTACAAATTGATAATTACATATTGTAATAGATGCCATGCTATATCATTATTTGAGTTTGAATTTAAAGAATGTAGAGGAACCATCAAGTGAACTTCATATGCAGCAGAAATCCCAACTGAGCATTCATCGAGGCACCATGTGGTTTCAGTATTTGAGGAATATATTGGAAGAATATTTATATGCAAATTTGGAAAGTGGTATCTCTTCATTTTAAATCTACTTCCTATCTTTTCTAGAACTAAGAGTCAAAAATACCTCATTTGTAGGTTTTAGCTATTAACTAGTAAGAAAAATTATTGAGTTAGCTAAAATTTTTCTCCTGTGAAAAAAAACTGTCTCATCTCTCCCACATTATCAAGTCTTTCACCTTCTGGCCTTATTCTCTCAGAAATTATGAGTAACATGTGGTGTGGTGTTGTGTGTGTGTGTGTGTGTGTGTGTGTGTGTGTGTGTATGTGTAATTATATGTACTAAACATATTGTACATATATATGTATTTAACAATGTATGCTATATTTTAGTGACTATGATGAAAAGGTGCAGTTATTAAGTATAAAAATGTCAAAACTCTGGCTCTTCTTCCTAGGATTCCTCTGGCTCCTTCCTGGCATTGCCCCTTTACAGTGTTTGTTATTTTTTCCACTCTTCATTTGTCAAAGAGTCCTGTCAGGACTTTGACAAAGAAGGCTCACTAGGCAATTGTTTCTAGAACCTAAAAGACTTGACTATTTAACTCAGGAGTATTCTACGTGGAATCTGGCTCCCTTCGTCTTGCACTTTGGATTTCTACTTGCTTGGATTTACATGTAAACATGCTGTATCAGTTGTTCAATCAGATAAAAGTGAGGGAGTTATGACTAGGCTGTATTAGAATCAAGATTGGTGTCTGAATGGTGATATTAGTCATCACAGCATGGAACAATACATTTTTTTGTTTGTTTTCATAAAGATAACCAAAGTTCATGATAGAATTTGAAGTTTCTATTTCTTAGAAAAATAAAATTATATAAATATGTTTTTAAAACTATCATTTTGAAGTAAAAGGGTTTTAAAGATACATATATCCCATTTAATTTACTTTGTAGCTGTATATGATTACATATTATATGTGCTCACTCACTCTCTCCCTCTCTCTCACACGCACACACACACAACACACACACAACTGTGTTTTGTTGTTGTTTATGATTTTAAAAGTTTTTTTCCCATATCTACCACTGCTCCCCATCCCTTCCCTCCTCCTAGTCTTCCTTCACCCCCTCCCCATCCACTCCTCAAGGAGGGCCAGGAATGCCAAGGTGAGTTAGTTCAGTCTGGCATATTAAGCTGAGGTAGATCTGAGTCCCTTTTCCCCCCAGTCTCAAGGCTGACTTGGGTGTTCCTCTGTAGGGAACGGACTCTGAGATGTCAGTTCATGTACCAGGAATAAACTCTTGTCCCATTGTAGGAGGCTCCACAAACTGCCCACTGTGTTTGCCTGTTGTCTACATTCTGAGGGTTTACTTCCTTTCCATGAAGGTTCCTCAGCTGTCATTTCATGGTTCATGATCTCCCAATAACTTGGGTCAGTTATCTCTGTGGGTCTCGATTTTGATCCCTTTGTTCATATGTTCTCCTCTCTCTCTCTCTCTCTCTCTCTCTCTCTCTCTCTCTCTCTCTCTCCTCTCTCTCTCTCTCTCTCTCTCCTCTCTCTCTCTCTCTCTCTCTCTCCAGATGGACCAGGAGCTCGACCTGGTGCTTAGCTAAGGATCTCTGTTTCTGCCTCCATCCATTGCTGGATGAAGGTTCTATAATGACAATTACAGTGATCATTCATTTGATTAAAGGGGAAGTCATGTTTAGACATGCTCTCCACGATTGCTTAGAGACCTAGCCTGGGACATATTGTGGGTTCTTGGATATTTCCCTAGAACCAGGTTTCTCTTTAACCCCACAATGGCTTCCTCTTTCAAGATATGTATTTCTTTGTTCTCCCTTTGTATTGCTCCTCTCACTAAACCATCTCATTCTCTCATGATTTGTTCCCACCTCCTTTTGCTTGCTCCCCATTATGATTCCAATTTACTCGGGAGATCTTCTCTATTTCCCCTTTCCAGGGGATCCATGGATGTCTTTCCTAAGTTCCTCCTGTTTCCTAGATATTTGGGGCTGTGGATTGTAGCCTGGTTATTCTTTGCTTTTTGTCTAAAATTCACGTATGAGTGACTACATAACATGTCTATTTTTCTGAGATTGTGTTACCTCACTCAGGCTGATACTCTCCAGATCCATCCCTTTTCCTGCAAATTTCAGGATGCCATTTTTTCACTGCTGAGTAGTACTCCATTGTGTAAAGTGCCACATTTTTTAATCCATTCTTCACCCATCGTGTTCTTATGGCTCAGTACAAGCTTCTTCTTATTTAGGTATAGGAAATACTCAGGTAGAATAAGTAAAATATTATCTTTATTGAGTTTACATTTCACTGTGAAATATATGATTGTAAGTTAATTTTTAGTAGAAATGAATTCTATGAAGAAAATAAAGAACTTTGTATTATATTTGTAATAATTTAAACAAACTATTTTTAATTTTGCTAATCTTATTTTTTGGTTTGTAAAAAAATAAAATGCTAAAAGAGATATGGAAATGTCTATTTTTCAGAAAAGGTTGAGCTAAAACTAATTGTGAAGCATAAAGAAGTTTGTTGATCGATGTAATATTCTTTTGAGTGGGCTCTAAAAAGCCCCATTTCTTTTTACTCACATAAACACATTGCAATTGTCCAGGAATGTCAAACTGCCTTTTGTTTTAAATCCATCTGTTGATTTTCCCTCAATCTGTGCCCTGCTTTGTTTCCCCTTTGAATAGGTAGCTTGTAACAAATCCCAACAAATGTTCACACAGATTTCTACTAATTTTAGAAATTCACTTGGAAAACCTTTGTGTTGAATGTGCAGAACGCTGTAATCTGATTTGGTGAGTCAGAAATAACAGAAAGATAATTTGGAAAAGAGCCAAAAATAAGTATATTAGTAAAAATGAATGCTGATCTTAGAGCACTGGACCATGTTTAAGCAAATGGGAGGCTCTCATTTGTGTTTGTGCACATTTCTGATCCAAAAATTTGGGTTTGTAGTTCTTCCCCAAAGATTTTTGAGAATGGCAAAGTTGATATTTTACATTGAATATCAATTTTTCTCACAGAATTATTCAAAAGATTTTATGTATAACAAAGTAAAAATCATTCATACAAAACTTATCCTTCTTCATGGTATCCACAGATATGGATATGAGAAACAACTAGTCTTGTACTAAAAAAAAAAAAAAATACAAAGGATTTTCAGTATCTAAGTGAGTCAAGTTTTCTTCTTGCCCTGGACACAACATACTGTAAACACCTTTTGAGAAAAGGATTTTTCATATAGGGAGAACCCATAAAAAACACAGGATCCTTATGATATCTGCTTTTAAAAGCAGTACAATGGCTGTGAGCAGTATGCATCAGCAATTTAACTTAATATCACATATATGTATTTCATGAGTTCCAACATGAACTTAAACATACTTTCATATCTCACAGCTTCATAAACATTGGGCTAAATAAGAAAGACCACTCTCTAACTATAATCTAAGTAAAAGCAGAATTGTAGGCTTTCTGAGCTCTCTACAGTAGATTATCAGTGTTGCTGGGATGAACCTGCTGTTCCATTAGCATGAACACATACATCTGTTATTATGGTCTATAAAATCATCTATTAAACCCCAGATATCAAATTAAGATTTATGACAGAAGAAAGCAGAGGAAACAAAGGTCAGAATATATTCTGTGGCATTTCTATTAATTTCTGGTATTTTTCATGCGATTAACCAGCCTCACAACTGAGGTATTCTTATGTTTGTGTAATGCTCCCTAGAAATACATGTGTCCTTTATTATTTTTTAAGAGGAATCATTTCAGATGTCTCTACTAAGGCATAATTTATTTCTTTCCTGGAAGGGCACTTATATATAGCCTACTAACTTTAATTTTTGCTTTACCAAAAACATAGCATCAATTTTATATGTCCAGAAATTTTATTTGGGTGATTTCTATGAGTCTCTATTTACTTATGCTTTCTGGGGGTAAATTATATCATTCCTTTAACGTTCTATCAGGTATTTATTTCATTAAGTTGAACTAATTCATTAAGCTCATTATATATATATATATATATCAGTCATAATAAAATTATTTAATATATGCTAATATTTAACTTATTTTTATAATTATTACACAATTGGTTACTTTGCCATGGTAAAGCTTCTTAAAATCTAACTCACATCACAAAAAAATGACTTTATAGACTAATATCTTTCCTTTCAGTTTTTATCATATATTTATTCTTTGATTGCCACTAAATCCCAAAACAACATAAAATCCATGATAGCAAATTTGACAACCTAGAAAATAATATACAATGCCAAAGAAATGCATTTAAAAATTTACACAGAATTGATCTCTTCATTCATAAATATGCTCAGTATCTTAAAATATCTATTTTTTTCTAAGTGCCTATTTATCTATAGTCAGTACGTTACTATGGCTGGACAAATAAGTTATACATTTTATATCATTGCTTTCAAAACCTTATAACTTCATTATAACTTACGTGATTATTTTATCTGAAAGATCAGATAGGCTCATAGAAAACAGACTTATGGTTCTATTTTCATTGCTTTGTGTTGCTAGTATCAAGACCAGCACACCTGATGGGCAGCAAAACTACTTTTTCCAACATGATTTATTGTTTGAATAGAAACGGTATATGAAGATTTACCTCTTTAAAATTATATCATCAAACTTTCTTCTTATTCATAACTGATATCAGTGACCCAGAGAAGCTGCTGGGTAGGTGTCCTTTCTCACTGTGTTGCTTTCACAAGCAAAATTAATGCTAAAATCTAACCTTTGAATTTTTTCACTCAGTATGCTTCAGCAGTGTCTAACTTTGAAATATTGACTTGACTGATGTCAGATGTCCTTTTCCTTTATATGATCATAGATGTAAAATAAGACTCAAATCAAGCCATTATGTCAAGGGAGTGATAGCCAGTATTTCTCAGCATAGCAAACAGAAAAATAAATATATAAATTTTAATTAATTTATTTTCATCATGATGGCATATTGAGAGTTTTAACATTGTTTCTTAAAATTGCTTTGGATACCTTATTATTGAATTGAGTTTACAATGCATTTACAGATAAAAATCTGAAGATACTGAAATATTTTAAAATATTTACTGAATACTTAATATTGTTTTTAGTCACTTCTCACAGTTACAAGGAAAAATGGAAGGAAATCACCTTCTCCTTCACATGACTTATCTTGGTTCTTTGTGCAATTCAAAGACATTTACAATATAATTCAAGTAAAAGTACATATGCGTGTTCATCCCTGGCTAGATACATATGAAAATCAATAACCATGAACGCAGCATGGTTTCTAATAGCATCTTGATAATATGCCCAAGGCACCTTTGCTAAAACTATTATGCTTCTGAAGAAAGTTGCTGTGCATACATTACATTAGTGTAGTCAGCAAGACTCTGGTCTCCTTGTAGTATTTAAGCACTAAAGACTCCCAGTAGTTAATGTAAACAAGAAAACCTAAGCCAGGGAAACTGCATGTAATATTTGACTATAATATGTCCTAAGAGGAGGTATCTACTGAGGCCTGTCAAAGAATATCTATTTACCATGAGTGTTGTTTGCAGGTTTTTTGCTGGGTCTTCATTTTGCAAACTTGCTTCTAAAACTTTATCTTCTCTTTAATATTTCAATAACTGATCTTCTATTAAGCTACTTCATTGTCTTGCTCAATTATAAAAAGAATTTAAACCTAACATTTGCATAATCTCCCTCACTTATGTTTTTTTCTGTTTTAAAATAGTCTATGAGTATGTTTTTTTGGGGGGTTTTCTTTTTTCCTCAATAGTGTTTTCTTTGTGTGCTGAACAAACTGAGACTAAATCCTTGCTCTACTTATCAGTCACAAAATTTTAGAATTTGCTCTATGAAGTAGTAAAAAACAAATGATCTTTTCTCACTATACATTCAGTGCAACAGAGAACAGGATTGTGACCAGTTGTGTATATTTTTCCCTACACTGAACAGTACACAAGAATCTGACAATTCAACTCATTTATGCCACAACTTACTCTAAGTAGTATCACGTCTTATACACTAGGAAGAAACAGTCTCCAAGCCTGCTCCCAACTCTAAGAACTATTTATAGTTGTTAGTTCTGAAGACAGTCCACAATGCCTATAAAAAAAATGGTTACATATTATAAAACTATTTGGCACAATTAACAGAGTCAGAAAAAAACATGTTGTTTACTGATAAGTATACTTTTAAAAGTAAACCAGAAGGCTGTAATCAAGGTTAAAATTAGGCACAGCCAGATGAAAGAGATTCATATGCATGTGTCTGAGAAAAACAGTGTAGACTTTCTCTGATCTCTCTGAGTATATAGTCCTCTAGGAGACTTCACATCTTCAACAACCAAGAAAGGCTCCACAAAACATCCTCTTGTATTTTTGTGAGGCTATCAGTGCATAGAAATTTTTAAGTTCCTTATTAGGTGTTCAAATCAACATCTATGTTTCTTCTTTCCCTGAAAACTGAGGAGCTCGGTCCCATCGTAAAGATGTACAACATGTCACAGATCAACTCAGTGTTACTGAAGATTCTGACTATTTCAATCTCATCTGAAATTCATTGCCTTTTTGCCCCTAACTCCTTAGTACTGAGATTACAAATGCCTTCCCCATAATTGTCCCATTTCTCAGTATATCATACAACACAGACACAGACTCTCCTTTCTAATTAATAATCTCCAGCATTTCTCAGTTTTTAAATACTTTGTTTATACATTTTATATTTTTAAATAATTTATGTAAATATATATATATATATATACATATATATATATATATATTTGTCTGTTTGTGTATGTATGTGTACTGTTTCTATGTAGGCTCTTTTAAGCCCAGGAAGGGTGTTAGGATTCTTGGAATTCATGAAATTTAGAAAGTTATAGGTTACCTGATATGAGTTCGAGGAATTGAGCTTGGTTACTCTGTTAGAGGAGCAAGTGTGTTAACTGGGGACCACCTCTCTAGCTCTTCCAATGAGCTCTCTTTTGGATTTTTTTTTTAAGTCCTAGAATTACATAGAAAATAGTTCAACATTTCTTTTCCCATCTTCTCTTTTCATCTACCAGTGGCCATCCCCACTCTCACCCCTGTGGGAATGCATTTGTGCATGCTGTATCTTTAAATAAAGGAGCTGGTTTGGGCCATGGCAGGTACTGTAGAATAGGTGGGAGGAGAATCAGAGCTTAGGTAGAGAAGCAGGGTGGAGTCAGACAGACGGAGCTGAAGCCGCCCAAGGAGCAACATGTAAGGAGACACGGGTGAGCCACGAGCCACGTGGCCAACAGATTAATGGAAATGGGTTGATTTAAGATGTAGGAGCTAGCTAGCAATGTGCCTGAGCCATAGGCCAAACAGCATGGACTTAATGTAAGCCTCTGAGTTATTTTTGGGGACCTGGGCGGCTGGACAGCTGAGGGGTCTGGCACGGCAGGTCTGTGGGTCTCGGATCTCTGGCCGCCCGGGACCCAGAGAAACCCTACTACAACAGATGGCGCATCCAACGTGGGTCGATTATCCACTTAATGCCTGAGAAAGTTTAAAAAGGGTTTTAGCAGAAACTGAGCAAAGGCAGCTTCCAAATTGTGTATGTGAATCGGGTCTTTGTACAAAGAAAGCATGGTCCGGATCGCATTCAAAATGGCGCCGGCGGCAGGCTGGCGGCAGGCAGTATAGGCTGCAATCAGACAGGTTCCTGGGGACTCACAGAGGACTCAGTAACATGTGATTGATTTTGGATTTCTGCTTATTTTGAACAAAAGAGAAACAGATTTTCTTCGTGGCAGCATCTTCTTGGGTGTGCTCTGTTTACGGTCCGTTTAAGAAAACTTAGTGATTCAGCCTAATTTGCAAAAACTGTGCTTCTTTTTGGAGAATGTATTTTAAAAGCTCTTAAGGTTAGAAGATGATTAAAGATTCACAATAAAACAGATTCAGATAAAAAGAAAACCTGTAAACGGGTTACAATGTTTGTAAAAGGTACATAGGCTTCAGAGAGAAAATAAAGAGGTTAGAAAAAGTTTTTAAAGCGAGAAATATAATAATAAAAATATAATAAGCCACGTAAAGATGGAAAATAGACACAAAATCTGGATTTTGGTTGTTATTGTGTTTTCTTTTAATTTTTTAACTGTTAATGAGCTAACTGCAAAAAGACAATGGATTGCAAAGGCTACTAAGTTAAACAAGAATGTATATTTTAAAGGTATTTTGATTTTGAAATTTGTGTCTAAGGATTTATTGCTTTGGAAGAGTTCTGTTTCTGTTTCCACAGATGAGAACCTGTGGATTGCTTCCAGGCAAATATGGTTTCATCAACCAAGACCCCCTGAAAAAACCTCTGATGAAAAGAGATGGCCAGATCAGCTTCACAGCTACAGATTATGATCCAGTCTCAACAATCCATGAGATTTTCAACGCCCCTTAATCAGCAGGAAGTAGTAATAGATAACTTCGCCCAAATTCCCCAAATATTGTTTCTAAATGTTTGTTTTCATTATAAATGGTTAATGGTCATAGTCAATCTCTTTCTAAGAAAAAATGGGGGATATGGTATGTAAATGCTTTTTTAAAAAATTAGATTATTAAATTTACAGGTAATCAGCTGTTAATCTCAAACTGCTTTACATTGGTATAGATTTTGGTTTATTGATACAGATGTAAAGTCAATTTTATTATGCTGTATGTGTTTTTCTATTCTTGTTTAAGGTATGATGTTCATGTAACTGTTTTAAAATTGTAGTGTATAATTAAGAAATAAAGGTTAATAGTCACTTTTGATAATCAAACTTATAGTTAGGTTAGTTAAGATTTTTAGGTATACAAAGATATATTTCAATTAAATAGATAATCTTCAAATACTTCTAAGACCTACAGAATATGGCATTTAAAATGTTTTAAGAGCTTAGACTTTTCTGGACAGTGAGACAGGTCTGTTCCTGGCAGCACTAATTTACTTCAACAGGAAAATGGGCATTGAAGAAACTCCATATAGAGTCTCATCTATTTGTGGTAATGGTAAGCCACTAGAGGAGAAACTGTTTTTATATTGACTGCTTGACAGTATGCTGTTTAAACTGGACATGCAGGTTCCATAAGAAGACGACCTCTGAACTTTTGCAGAACAAGCCTAGATGGTCATTCAGGTTCCTGCTTTACAGAGAAAACTGTCAGACAATCTTCAGGACTCAAGGAGAAGCAACGGATGAACTGTGCCAGAATGGGCAGAGCGGATTTCCTACTTCACTGAAATGAAAAGAGACTCCAGGCCTATAGGCTGAAGATGGTTGCCCCAACTTTATAAAAGAACTTTGGGTGACTGTCCAGGCAGATAGGTGTCATCTCTGTCCTTTCTAGATTTTAGAAGTCGTTTGCACTTCTGGTTTACTTGGGTAAATATTATATCCTTCTGTGGTCTTTGATGTAGTTGAAGATTAGATAGTTATATGTACAGTTTTTCTTAGTCATTTAAAAGATATATTAGATATAAAACTTTAGATTCATAAAGATAAGATAGATGATAGAGTATTTTCTTTAATTTTACTAAATACAAATAGACTAGATATTATAACTGTAATTCTTGCTTGATAGCTATTTTGTTATATGTAATTTTGCTATGTTAAAATTGAAACCTTCCTTTTTGATTAGAGAGAAAGGGGGAAATGTGGGAATGCATTTGTGCGTGCTGTATCTTTAAATAAAGGAGCTGGTTTGGGCCATGGCAGGTACTGTAGAATAGGTGGGAGGAGAATCAGAGCTTAGGTAGAGAAGCAGGGTGGAGTCAGACAGACGGAGCTGAAGCCGCCCAAGGAGCAACATGTAAGGAGACACGGGTGAGCCACGAGCCACGTGGCCAACAGATTAATGGAAATGGGTTGATTTAAGATGTAGGAGCTAGCTAGCAATGTGCCTGAGCCATAGGCCAAACAGCATGGACTTAATGTAAGCCTCTGAGTTATTTTTGGGGACCTGGGCGGCTGGACAGCTGAGGGGTCTGGCACGGCAGGTCTGTGGGTCTCGGATCTCTGGCCGCCCGGGACCCAGAGAAACCCTACTACAACACACCCCTGCAACTTTGTTTCTTCTAATATTTTCTGTGCCTTTTTATCCCTGATTATTTTCATTTATTAAATATAACAGTGCGTTTGTGTTTCTTATAGGATAACATAAGGTATGATCCAGCACAGTTCTGATGTGTTCACAGTCATTTTTTTTTTTTGAGTGCTCAGGTTTCACTACTGTAATTTTGTAAGATTTCATACAGATATGTGATAGACAAAGGCAGGAAGACAGACAGATAGATGATAGATGAGTAAAGATAATATACATATAAACAAAGATGTATGTCAATATTTTGTGTTAATTGATTTCTATATTTGAGAGCAAGAAATAGCCATGGAGTTCTATAGGGCATTCAGTTTCTCTTGGACAGTTCTGTCTTTAGTATCCTGATATGACACCTCTTAAATAATCATGTATTTTATACTATCATGGTGAAATCTTGCTGCACATTTCATATTGGCTATTAAATAATGGAGTATGACCTAAACTAAATGTCACCTGGAAAGAATTGTCATGCTATTTTTTTCTGAACATTTTTTCTTATAAAAGCTCATGTAGATACAGACATGAAGAGACTTCATCATTTAGAAACTGTGTATGTTTCTAAAATCTTGAGATATTCCTTCACACGTATTTTTCTTAACTTCTTATTACTTAGGTTTTTAATGAAAATAATTCCTACCCTTTATTTGCATTTAATCACTTCTGAGTGATATTTGTATTTTCAAATGGATATTTTAATTGCTAATAGTAGTTGAACTTTTATGCCCTGCTAGTTAGCTCTCAAATAACCACACAGAGACATATGAATTATGAAAGCTTGTTGGATGCCTTAAGCTTGCTTCTAACTAACACTTTTTTGTTGTTTCGTTTCTTTTTTCATTAAGGTTTTTTTTAATTTATTTTACATACCAACCTCAGTTCCCCCTCTCATCCCTCCTGTGGCTTCCTACCCTAAATTGCCTCCTATGGGACAGGGCATTCCATAGGGAGTCAACAAAGCCAGGCACATTCCTTTGAGGCAGGACCAAGCTCCCTTCCCTATCATGACTAAGCAAGATGTCCCACCATGGGTAATGGGCTCCTAAATGCCAGGGATAGATCCTGATCCTATAGCTAGGGGGCTCCTCAAACAGACCAAACTACACAGCTGTGTCCTGTATACAAAGGGACTAGTCTGATCCCATGCAGGCTCGACAGCTGTCAGTATAAAGACCATGAGTTTCCATGTGCTTGGTTCCTAACTAGCTCTTATAACTTAAATTAAGCCATTTCTAATAATTTATTTTCTGCCTCCTGACTTTCTTACCTTTAATCTGTATTGTCCATGCTGCTTTTCTGCTTTCTCTAAATTTGGCTGATGACTGGCTGTACCTTCTTCTTCCTAGCATATTCTGTCCCCTGAATCCTGACTAGCTATTGGCCATTCATTTTTTATTAAACTAATAAGAATGACATATATCTTCACAGTGTATAAAAATATTATTCTACAACATTTTCTCTTTTGTCTAAAGAAAGAGGAAAATGTTTAATTCTAACATAGTAAAACTATATACAATCATAACAATTATCAGGTACTATCTAAATATAAATGAAAGGTATAAACTTTAACAAATGAAACTATATATAATAAGAATAATCATCATGTGAGAATGACATTTATAATGTCCAGTCCATTGGTATTTTTAAATTTAGAGAAAATATTCCATTACTCTTTAGTCTCTTGAGGACTCCAATGTTTTGTACTCAATTTATGTTTTATCATAACTAAGAAAAACCATAATGATCTGTGGGGATTTAATAAAGTTTAAGAAGTTTTGTAGATATCAGAGGGAATCTACCCACAGTCTATGTGGGGGGTTAGTAAAAGCTCCAGAAGTCCCAGAGCTCTATCCACAGTCAGTCTAGGAAAATCAGAGAGTGGTAATTCTAACCTTTAATCCCAGCACAGGGAGTATTTTAGGAGTGGTGACCTATGCCCTTAATCCCAACTGAGTCAAAGTCACTTCAGATTATAGAAGGAATTCCAAGCTCCCAATCAGGTGTGGTGGGGCCATGCCTTAATTTATGAAAGGGTACTTAAGACAGGATAGAAACTCAGAGGGAAGCCATTCCAAGGGAAGCAAGACTGAGGAAGCTGGAAGACAGCTGGATAAGATCTGACTGTGGTGTTTATTCCCTCTAGTATCTCCAACTTCTTCAGAGATCTATCCCTGAGTCTCATTCATTTGTGTGACAATTGGCGTCTAACTTTAGGGCACGAATTTCTCTCCTCCCTACCCCAAAAACCGCACTTGCCGGCCAGAACAACACGTGGCCGTAGGAGTAATTATTAGCGGCTAGGCTTTCCATCCCTGGTTAGCCTCCAGCCTTAGGCAGACCAGCCACAGGTGTGTTTCTGTTTCACTCTCATCTGGGTAAGTCTTTCAGACAGTGGCCTCTTTCTCCTGGTGGGGTTCCATTGCCAGCAGGAACTAATCCTAAAGGTATACATAGAAATGAAATCTGGCAGATGGATATATTTCATTTTACAGAATTTGGGAAATTAAGATATGTCCATCATACAATAGATACATTCTCAGGATTTCAATGGGCAACTGCTTTGAGTTCAGAAAAGGCTGATTCTGTAATCACACATTTGCTAGAAGTTATGGTCATCATGGGAATCCCTGCACAAATAAAGACTGACAATGCTCCAGCATATGTCTCTACTAAAATGAAACGATTTTTTACTTATTATAATATAAAGCGTATTACAGGAATACCACACAATCCTACAGGGCAAGCAGTCATAGAGAGATCAAATCGAATTCTAAAGGATATGTTAAATAAACAGAAAGGAATAACAAAGACCCCCAGAGATAGACTACATAGTGCTTTATTAACTTTGAATTTTCTCAATGCTAATGACAAAGGAACAATAGCTGCTGAAAGGCATTGGATCATAGAAAAAAACAGCTGAACTAAATCAGCCTGTTTACTATAAAGATGTACTAACCTCTGAATGGAAGCCAGGGTATGTGCTATGTTGGGGAAGGGGTTTTGCATTTATTTTCACAGGTGAAGAAAAGATATGGATACCATCAAAATGAATAAAGACTTGAATTGAACCAGAGAAACTTCATGAAACTAAGAATTCATAGCTCATCTACCCATATTACAATTCTTTCAGTTGTAAGAAAAACAAAGGGTCAGGCAGGTTTCTGTTTTTGTCTTTACAGGAAACTTGAAATACTCATCTTCAATAAGTTAAAAGGCCTTGGACATCTAGACATCTAAAGCAAAAAAGAGGCTATCCAAGAAAATTTGCAAACTAAAGAATACGGTAACTAATGGTACCAGTATACTTGATAGGGTAAAAATCTCATTACTTAACCTTTACAAAAATTTTTTATTAGTTAAAGTCCCAGTTTAATTATAATTTAAAGCTGGTTTTAGAGTTGGTTTGTGGCTCTCTCCTTCTCTAAACTCAAGCATACGTGTTAAAGGAAAATAAAAAAATATCTGTATCATATCAGAAGAGCCACCTGATATGGGACAGAAGAATACCAAAAAATAAGAGACTATTCTATTGTTACTAATCCTATGCTCAATAAATTGTTATATGTTTAGTTTTCTGTACATTGTGTTGGTTTTTAGTCTCTTATCAGTTTTCTTCAGTGATCCAGGGCAAGGCCTAATTGCAAACTTGAAATATCCAAAAGGAAGATGTGGCCCCACAACAATGGTTTCACATGAACTCTGACAAAGCCACTAGGCTGACAAACACCAATCAAAGATCAGATTTGGACTACAAACTGCTCAGGATAATTTTGTAGCAGCTTGCTGAGATGAACCAACTTCACAGACTACTATGGCCAGGACTTGAGATAAGCTGTGTGCTTTCCTTTCCTTTTATGCAGAGACTGTACAACAAATGACACAGCTACTTATTTCAGGACTTGACATTTAACAAAACTTTTCCTTTCAGAATCCCCAAAAGTAGCCTTTGCCGCCAGTCAGCAGGAAGTAAACTTAAGAACGCAGTGCCCACACTCCCAAGTGATGGGGTGGGTTGGTTTTAGTTCCCAAGTGGTGGGGTGGCTTGGTGCTGGTTGTTCAATGGGTCATGGATGATTGTCATTGTTTAGGTTAATTGGTTAAAATTTTTCATGGTTATGGTTAGAAAAAAGTTAAATAAGAATGATTAGATTCAAGATTTGTGTTTAAAAAATAGAAAGAAAAAGGGAATACAGATAGATAGGATATAAGGATAGATTATGGAATCTTCTTTTAAAAGGATTTACTAGCTTTAAATATTTTACATTGCATTGGTTTTTTTGTATACACATTGTGTATATTGAAATTAATTGTGTCATTGTACAAATATTTCTATGCTTTTTTGAGGTAGTATACTTAATCAGTTTATCTAACATTGTAATACAAATTGCTAGTCCATCAAAGTTTTTATTTCCAATTAATTAGAATATAAAGCAATGCAAATCAGTAGTTAGACATTACATTGAGACATAGTCATGTTAGATATGTTTTCAAGATCAAACAAATATATTTTAGATGAACAGGTCTTCTTCAAAAACTTCAGAGATCCATAGAATATGGCATTTAAAGTATTTTTAGAACTTAAAGACTTTTCTGGACAGTGAGACAAGTCTGCTCCTGGCAGTCCCAATCTACTTTAAGAGAAAAAAGAGCATTGAAGAAACTCCACATGGAGTCTTTCCTTGTGACAACAGTTCCAGGCTCCCAAGCAGGCAATGGTGGGGCCAAGCCTTAATTTATGAAATTGTACTTAAGACAGGATAGAAACGCAGACAGAAGCTATTCCAAGGAAGCTGGAAGACAGCTGGGTAAGATGTTACTGTGGTATTTATTCCCTCTAATATCTCCAACTTCTTCAGAGATCTATCCCTGAGTCTCATTCATTCGTGTGACAATGATATGGTCTACAATCTCTATCTGATACATGAGAAGTATATAATATTACCTTATTAAACAGAAATTCAGAGAAAACAACTTCCTAAACTATAAAAATGACAGAAGCTGCTGGCTGCTTAGAGAATCACTCAAAGCTTCCTCTACAATGTTGAGGTATCTGTCTTTGCCCCTGGGCCTAGGAGAACTTGCAAGGTTTCTGTGAAGCAATAATTTTGAAGAACTGACCTCCTTGTCTTGGCAAAGTTTGGCAGTCACTTTCTTTTGTGCCCTGATTGTTCAGGTTGGACATGTATTGTCAGCAGACAAGGCAAGTACAGTTTCTTGCACAGTGGCTAACTTTTTCCACAAAGAATGCAAACTCTCTATGAAGGTTTTTCCATCAGTTTCTCTGAGGTTGATTGGTTTTGCCAAAAGTAGACATGTCAAGTTGTCATGAAAAGCCTTATGTTCTGAAAATAATAACTTTCAAGCACTGGAAATTTACATTACATTGTTAAATGAGCTGCATACGTAAAATTCTTTACAGAAGAATAAAATCAAATGTATAGTATGTTCTAACAAGAATAACTTTTATGTGTCAATATAAAAAAACCTATATCTATATAAAATATTTGAGAGTTGTTGTGATGTTGAAAAAAATAACTCAACAATCAATCCCTTTGTCTCATCACTCCTAAATGATATTTCCCCATTTTCTTTTCAGATTAAAAAAAAAAATCACTGGGTCTAATCTCTGTTGTTCATGTTTCTCTTTGACCTCTGACGAATAATAACTTATAACCTCCATAATCAATGACAAATATTCATAACCTAATGAATAACAAAACTATCAGGCCTACACCTGTGGAATTTTGTTCTCTAGACTCTTCTGTTGTCTGGAGTCACCGGTATCTTTATGGGACTCTGAGAAAATTGAGATAATGTTCAAGTCCTGGGAGAGCTAGCTGTTGTCTAGTCTCATTGTGATAGGAAAATATAACCTTATCTGAAGTCTGACTAGAGTAGTCTGTGAAGCTGAACCACCTCCGCCAGCAACCTTGAAGCTGTTATATGTGTAGAATTTTGAAGAAATTGTAACAGAGGTACTCTGAGAGGCTTGATCACCTGAGTCACTCATTTTTCTTGGTGTTTGGTCCCTTGCTCTGAAAACACACAACTTTAAAAAGTAGCACAATATTTTTGTATCTGCATTAACAGAGTTATAGAGTGTGCATTGTACATAAGCCAGTTAATGATGATTTTTTGCTTTATGTTTTATCAGGTTAAATATATTTCACTTGTCATGTAGTTACTTTAGTGTTCTTTATTTATGTCTAAAACCAAGATTTTCAAGGGCTATTCTCCAATCAAATATGATCTTTTTTAGCCTTGAATAAATCCATGGTCTTGTTTCCTGTAGAAAAAAATCCATAGCTTCTTCCCCAACACCATATATTTTTACGGTTACATTTTAAATTCAAAGCAGTCTTAAAGCTTGGCTTATTTTAGCAGTCCTGTTCACAATTCTATGTTCTTACAGCGGCTGCTATTTGCTTCTCAGCAATAAAAAATTTAAATATAACACAAAAACGTATAGAATCCAGACTCCCCATGTATTTCCCATTTCTATTTTCTTTTATTGTTACTTTATTCTCTCTTTAAAGACTTTATTATTTTTAAACGATTACCTTATTTTTATGTCTGTCTGCCTATATCTTTTTAATGTTTTTGTAAGCCTATACACATTGTAACCGTAACCTGCATAGAGGGTTTTTTGTTTGTTTGTGTATTTTGTTTTTTGTCTGAACCTGCTTTATTGAATATCTACAATCTTTTCTATCTGTAGGAGCAAAATTATTAAACTTTTTTGTAGATTAGGTCATGGTGCTCAAGCCTAAAGGTGGCAGCCTAAAGACATCTCTATACTGTCTCCCACATGAGAGACTGGGCATCTAGGAAGCTGAAGTTGGCTCTATTTTGCTTTGTATGGAACCTCATCTAAAGCATTCTCAGGATTTATATATAAATATGTGCCCAGACATTGGTCACTATTTGTATTCAGACTTTTCTGTCCCACAATTTACTTCCCAAATAACCACATGGAGACTTATTATTAATTATAAAAGCTTTGCCTATATTTTAGGTTTGTTTGCCACCCGCACTTTTAACTTAAATTATCCCTATTATATTGATTTCCTTTGTGTTTCATGGCTTTGTTACCTCTATTCTGTACTGCACATGCTGTTTTCCTGCTTACTCTATGTCTAGCTCGCAGCCTTTTTCCCCCAACATCCTCTTAGCCACCCAAATCCTGACTAGCTATTGGCCAGTCAGCTTTTTATTAAACCAATTAAAGTGATAAATCTTCAGAGTATACAAAAAGATTATTCTATATGAGTGAATATTAAAATTAATACAAAATTCCATTACAAATAAGTAACATTTCCAATTTAGTCACTTAAATGACTGGACATTATCAAGCAATGTTTATTTTGTGCATGTATATTTTTATGTTTAGGAGAGGTAAGGTTGCAATTTTTCTGGAAATGAAG